>JAGXOD010000050.1:0-100000 GCA_020368025.1 Brachyhypopomus occidentalis
TCTCAATGAACACGTCAGTGTCATCACAATGACAAGCTCTTGTGTCATTGATTAGGAACATGAAAGTCAAAATACTTCGCCATGTTGTCGCTTATCACTGTACTCATTTTCTGATGGGTTATGTTTTTAGCACAATCATAGAAAATGCACAAGGATACACATTTCTGTATGTGTAAAGCTAGGAAACAGACAGAACTGTACAAGCAACACTGTATATAAAGTTACAGCGCAATCTTTCTACACCTCCTGACCTTCTTGTTTGTCGGGCCGCAGATTCTCATCCACGTCACAATGGAAACCTTCTTTTGCAATACAAATAATCTTTTGCAATATTGTATCCAGCTTCTGCTGTGATGTCATCGCCCACTGCTTCCACAGTAGTCAGCAGTGTCATCTGTCTATATGTGTTTCCAGTTGAAGGTTCAAACTGAAAGATGCACCTCTGAGCTCTTTTAGAGAACTGGTTGACCATTGGTTGATCTAAAGCTTGATTCACCTTGAGAGAAAATATGCTTCTTTCACATCTCACCCCTCACCCCTCACCCCTACTCTTCATCTGCTGGCTGTGGTAATACAATCAACCCCCAAATGTGGCAACCATCAAATCCCTGAGAAGCATTGATGGTTGCCCACTTTTGCATTGTCAACACCTCCCTCCTTTGTGTGTAAGTCTTAACCCTAAGGTGACGACTATCAACCCCCCCCCCCACATCCCATATTGACCCCTGCTTAAACTCCTCGTCTTCCTCCTCCCACATTCCCCATTGCATATAAGGTCCTCCCGAATTAGACTGAGGGGAACTGGTCGTGAACCCGATTCCCAAAAGCCGAATTTCTCCTAATTATCATTTCAGGAGAAAAAAAAAAGTCTAATAGAGATGTATAAAATGTGCTTTACAGGTTATGACAACTGATTCAGCATTTTTGAATGTAATGACGTATACATTGAACTAATGCTGACATGTTTTGTGGGGCAGGATTATTCAACAACGAAGTATAATAGATTTTGATCAACATGACAAAAGTAATTGATGTAGGAAACATCAGACGGTTGTACAAAATCATTTGCTTGATTATGCCAAGCGTTTGGTATTTGTTCAAAAATTTCAATAGAAATTGCTTTCATGGTGCATACAAGTAACTAGATAATGTGGAGGTTGGACAAGCAATTTAGACTAATTCAATTCTGATCTGCAAAATGCACCAAAGCGACCAAGAAAAACTAACAATCTTATTGCACAAAGTGTCTTCTTAGATTATTATTATTACTTTTCTGATAAGGGCCTCAAAGTGGTCATGGTCATCAATAATGTGTGAGATAAAGTGTGGGATTTATGTATTTATAGAAAAATGCTGCCAAAGATGATAAAATATTATTTCACTCTGAAAATCAGCAATAGTCCTTTATTTCTTAAAAAGAAAACGCTATACAAGCAAAAGAGAGAACAATTTTGCTCTTTACCTTCTATATAAGACGGATGGATGGATGGACCATCACCTACATATTAGTTCTTTGCTCATGCTTTATTCAAACCTTGTTTGAAGCCATAGATGTTTTCCTCTCATTCTGTTTTTTCTCCATGCTCTCCCGGTATGCTTCAAACAAATCCTTACGGATAACACATGGCCAACCTAAAATATCATTCAATCTCTCGATCCACTTAGATTTGTACTCCTTTACTAGCACTTTCCCTGCCGAGGAACTAATAACTTTCTCATGATTAAGTACGTCCTTTGCTTTTTCAGAACTCCATCCATAGAAGCCCCTACTCTTAGTCTCAATCCACGTGCCCCCTCTTGCCATCGGGTTATTTGTAAGAAACTGAGAGCAAAGCTCATTGTCCCTAGAAATGGAACAGGCAGCAAAACTCAGCAAGAAAATTCCAAACTGACGAAAGTTTCTAACAGATTCTGCAAAGACTGCGGCCATGAAATAATGCCCCCATCTGCCACAGTTAGCGTTACATTTCTTAGACTCAAACGTTTGCTGACAAAACCAATGGAAGCCTTGAGCGTCAAGGGGATTAGAATTTCCAGCCAAAATATCGTTATAACTTTCAGCAGTGTATTTGTCAATATTATTGCAAGTTATATCCCCTTTTTCAGTATCTTGTTTATATTTACCCACCAAATGGACATAGATGCTTGATGCATCCACGCTGTATATGTAATCATTCAACTTATAAAAAAATGTATGTGCTTTATCTTGTTTTGCATGGTATCTTATTTCTCTAACGACATCTCTGATACTTTCAATTATTAAGATCCTGTCATTGTTTGTGATTTTGTTTTGGTATTTTTTTATCCAACATAGATTCTCTATATCTGTTGTGGGTAATATTGGTGTTTCATCCCCCTTAAAGAAAATGGCCCAGGTTAATGCCTCTAAAGTTTTCAAAGTTTCATCGTTATGCTTCTCTGATGGTATAAAACGTTCTGGCTTTGTAGGCCAAGGTCTTTCCAGAAGAACATGTCCCTGGTAGTCTGGAATGATTCGTCCTCTCTCGCTCTCCTCCATTCTGGTCTGCAGGTTTCCTGAATGGTCCAGTTGAGCGATTACTTTCACACTTCCATCTTTGTGCCTCCAGACCACGCCCTCGCCGTCACGCCCGTCCCTGGTCAGCTTCTCCCCGTGAGGCCCCACAGAGAGAGGGCTCGTGCGCAGGTGAAGCGTGGTCTCCACACCCAGGTCCACGAGTTCTTTCAGCAGCCTCTGTGCAAACCGCAGGTCCCCAGCCACCTCACAGCCCACCAGGCTGAGAGTACGGACCCTCCCGGTCTCCATCTTCATCGTGCGCACCAACCTGGCGAGTTCCTCTGGTCTGTAACCCCCCAGCCTTGTGTCCCCATCATCCCCCCTCCACCCGTGACCCACCAGCACCACCCGACTACACGCAGTCAGACGAGCCCCCGAGCCTTTGAGTAACACCATCGACCCTTTCTGGAGGAGGAGCATTGTGGACACGACGGGATGCTTCTCAAACAGTGAAGAGGCAGCCTGCAGCACCACTGGGTCATCCTGCAGGGCTACTATATTCTGCAGGTCGTACCTGGTGGTCTGGTCTCTCCTAATCGTGGTGTGACCATCACACATTCTCACCATCCCACACGTGCTGCCTCCCTCACACACCCAAGACAGGTCTGAGCTCCTGTTCCGACACAGTAGTTGCTGTACAGTCAGGTGGTGATTAGCCATGTGTTCTGGATCTGCACTGTAGACTCCCGAGGACACTGGCTCCCCTCCTGTGATCAGTGCTGCTTTCTGCTGATGTATGACGGGCAGAAACAGTGATCATCATATTTGGTGAAGCACCACTCAGGTGGGATTTTATGTGATATATTAACATTAGTTTATGACTATCATTACTTTATAAATATATAGTAACTTCTAAGAACCAACTGAATGCTACATCACATGGGAGTCTTACTGAGTAATTCCAGGGATGAAACAATAAAAAAAGCATTTTGATTTCCACAATAGTAGCATCATAGCATCTATAAGTACAGTAAAGTGTTTCAGCTCCATGACGTGCACAGCATACGAAGCTGGTCAGAAGCTTCTGGTCAATTACAACAACGAAAGCAAAGCAAAACAAAAGCCTTCCTGTAGTGACAGAACGTCTTACCCTCATTAGGCCAACAGCTTCAGCACACTGATGTGCAGGTGGCTGTATATTAAAGCTGTGTGCTGTGGGCCTTTAGGTTTGAGGACAAAATAAAGTTTAGGCATGAAACCTGTCTCACTTTAAACCTACAGAAAAAAAGTTTCAACAAATTCTGTACAATAAAATAAATTACATTAAAGTATTTAAATATCCTACATTCTTTCCATACAGTTTCTATTCTTTGTGTTATTTTTCTTACCTATTTTATGTATGTGATGCAAGATATTTTTATTCATTCAGTAAATGTTTTCAAATATGCAAGTGAATTTGAATTAGTGAGGTTACCACTGTTCTCGGCAGTCGTGGAGATATTGCAAAACCTGCATCTGGACCTAGACCTGGTTTTAAACTTTTTTTAAACATTTTTGTTCATTCTGCTGTGGTGTAAAAGCACACAGACGAACAGAGTTCCTGTTCTTTACTGATGTATGGGTAGACAAACATCACACCTCATACTCACTTATATAGCTGTATCCCAACATTCTGATCGCTCTTCAGAGGATCATACACCTGAGCTGTAAACAGAGAACAAATTACTCTTACCCTACCCATAAAAAAAAAGACATTGTCAATGAAAGGTTGTTTTACTATGTGTTCAATAGCACAGTACCTGAAAAGGGTGGGAAAGAATAGAAGAACACCGTGAAGAAGACAGGAAGCTTCATCTCCAAATGATGTCTGAGAAGTGTCCTGTGAAGACTCAGCTGGTTCTTTAAATAACCCTCCACCAAGACGGGACCGTTGATTGTGGTAGATATGCTGTAGCGTTCCATTAACGGTACTTTGAGTAAAAGGAAAGAGTGTATAGAATTTGCATATTTCAGATCTTTAGTTTGCAAGAGTGAAGGCAGAGTTATAGGTTAACCATGCTGAGGAACATTAGTTACTGCAGTGTTGCTGCACTGAACACACCAGCTGTGAGTCTCTAAATTACATCTACCCAGTACTGGATAGCACTCCGTCATGATTCTTCACTGCATAAATTCAGTAGAGTGCTCTAACCAAACTTGGCGAATTTTGTGGCCCTGCAGTAGCCATGGCAACACAGCTCCTGCAGATTTGTCAGATCCCCGGTGTCAAAACCACAAAAATGCTGATGCATAAAACAACCTGAGGGTGAGTCCACGGTACGAAGGCCAACACTGGAACATCGGAAAAGTGTGTGATGTTTAAACGACCAATTCTCACGTGGGACAAGCGCACGATTTATTAGGTTTTACTCATATAACTACATATGAAAACTGACTGCATCACCACCAAAATAACCAGTTTTGTTTGTAACATGTGACTCACTTTAGCTACTTCAACTGACCGGTTTCTCCTTGGAACTGCATTTGTCCAATTATTTCAACTACATCAGTTATTAGTGTATTTTTTATAAAAAAGGTAAGATACTGCTGTATAACGCAAGCTGTTATTGTGCCACGGTCCCTTTGCTGCTCTTCTGTTTGACTCATTGGCGAGTTCATACAACCACATGGGGAACTTTAGCCTTTTACAGAACAGGATTACTAATGGAAAGAGACAAGGAGTCGAGGCTTACAAGTCAAACAAGTTTATTGAGTAGAATTCAGGCTTTCTTAGCTGTAGCGGAGGCAGCTTTCTGAAGCTTCTTCATCTCGTGCTTGATGATCTTGTTCCTCTGCACAGACAGAACAAGGTTGGGCATCGTCTTTGCTCCAACGCCACAGAGTTCAACAGAAGACTGCGAAACCCGACACCTCAAAACTCGAACACACTTACCATTTTCTTGGCCTTCATGACCTTGTAGCGATCGAAGTCGTTCATTTTGGCCCTCTGTAAAAGTGGAACACGACTGATTAAATGGGTTCAAGTCGATGGTTGAACATGTCCGTTTAAATGACAGATTCACTCTCTCCATCCATCATGACGTGGCCACTTTCGTGCGGCGCCACCTGCTGGGGGGGCTTGAGCGGCTTACCTTTTTCCTGGCTTCAATCTTCTTAGCCCAGCTACTTGCCTCCCATTTCTGGTTGATCTCGGCCTTCTCCCAAGCGCGCCTCACATACTTCTGACGAGCACTGTGAAGATAATCAACAAGGGTGGTGTTTTTGGGAGGATTCATGTGCAAGGATACTTTCCAGCATGAAGCAGAGCGCCCTGGTTAATAGCCTTAGCATGACTGCTGAAGCCACTTGTGCCACAACAAAACTTCCCTGACACTGATTTTATCTGGCAACTCGACTGAAATAAGACTTCTATAAGTATGAAGGACCGAGTGTGCCTTAGACTTACCTGTGGGGTACTTTGATGACGTAGTCAGTGAGCTGCATACACTTGAATGGCATAGACTGCCTCTTCACACCAGAGCATGGACCATCCACCAGTGCCTACACAAACAAGCAAACGTGAGCTTGTGGAACTTGAACCTGGAGATTTGCTGTTTATGTGCGTTTTGCAAAGCAAAATGTCATTAGGCGCGCACACTAGTGATCATGACGCGGTTCTTACCCTGTTCTGGTCGATGACATCTACGATGGCCACCAATTTGCCCTCGTGAGCTCCGAAGGCGACAAAAGCGACGCGGCCAATTTCGACGAAACGCTTGAACACCTGTTAAAAAGTTCGGGTATTAAAACTAGCCACAACAGCCAGCTGGTTAGCCAGGTTTGCTAGATCTCACACGCAGTGTAGATGCTGTACAGCTAACCAGGCTGGATATAAACATTCAACAGCCTAAGCGTTAACATGAGTGCCCCCATTTCTATTCAAACGTACTAAAATGTTTGAACCGTTTTAAAACATTTCATTGTCGAACCCCAGTTAGCCGACCTAGCTAGCTACAGTTCATGTGGTGGCGTTACAGTGAGTTAGCCAAATTAGCTCGCTAGCTAGTTCACTACACATTCTATGCTAGTTAGCTATTGCTAACATGAACCTCACGGCCGAACGCCACAGCTATAGCCATACTGGCTCTTATATGTTTTATTTTAAACACTTGTTGCGCTAGAAGTTTGACGGAGAAACACGTTTACACAGGTCCGGCCTAATGTGAGTTATACTCGGCCACCACGTTGTTGGGAGACCCGACTGAAACGATACAACTTTTGCTAAAGGATGTCAAAGCACCCGCAAAATACTTCACAAATAGGCTTTGAAATCACACAGTTGTATCATTGCTTTAACCGTGGTACTACAATGAGCAAAACGGACAAATTACTCAACCTTTATAGAGTTTTATATTCCTTACATCTAGTGGCACTCACCATGATGGCAGACCGTGGTAGAAAAAGAACGATTGCAGTTCCGCTCAGGGCTGATACTTCTTCCGCCCAGCAGTGCGCATGCGCGTCCGGTTTCGACTCCTCCAGTATTACAAGAAATTCTCATGTTCATAGAACACACATAGGTCAAATCTGTTTAGCCTCCTAACCCATAGAAAATGTAATAAATGTAATAAATTAACACTATTTGTTTCATGAATGCGATATTTGCATAACATCAAGAGCAATAGCAATAACACACACACTTTATATGCCTTCTTAATGTACTTTTCTACTCCCTGTACACGTGACTATCTGTTCATATTACAAACACAATTGTCAAGTTTGCAGGTTGGCTTATCACTGAGCGCAGACGCTTACAAAAAGGGTTCATTGTTTTACACACAGGATGTGCTGTAAATTCAGAGAGTAGTTTCCCTCTTCAGGTTCCTCAGCACACACATGCAGTCAACCAACATAAACGTTCTGAGAATGAGGACACATTACAACCTGTTACTTTCTAAGTACTCAGGAACGCCAACCAGCCACAACCAGCTGCCAGTGTCTGAAGACTGGTAACTGTGCAAAACTGTGTGCAAATATATGCAAATATATGCGAATCAAGTCGTGTTTCCATCCACTAGTGTTTTGCGAAGAATCTTTAGCTGTGGCTCGATGCGTCCTCCGTTATTCGAAAAACTTTTCGCATTTTGGCTAGAACGATATTCTGATTGCTACACTAATTAAAACAGCCTTTTTGCGATTTTTTTTTAATTCAGAATTTTTCCATCCATTTATTTGCGGATTTTCAAAATTCACAAAAACGGGGTGGATGGAAAACCCGCTAAAGGCAAATGTAATGCTATTACCGCCTGAACATGGGGTCATTCCAAAAACAAACCGTTAGCGGTCCACTAGATGGCAGCAAAGTAACATATTGCTATCCCTCATCCATACATTTGCAGCATACGTGGCAATTTCGAAAACCTCTTTCACTAAAAAGAGAGTCCTTACAACGGCTCGTTGGTCTAGGGGTATGATTCTCGCTTAGGGTGCGAGAGGTCCCGGGTTCAAATCCCGGACGAGCCCTGGTTTTCTCCCTTTTAACTACAAAAAAAAGTTATCATACTGATGGAACACAATACATCACAAATTGATGCAAACATTTAATGGGGAAAAAGCCACAGCATATCTGCAACACAACTTTTGCAGCCCCACCATCATAGTCAGATGGTAATGACCAGGGTCCATGTTTTTGTCAAATGAATGGCATATAAAAGCATTTTTCCAAGTGGCTACATAGCACCAAAATAATTCATTGATGGCAGACAGGCCTTTTAAATGCAAAACATTTAAAAACAAAAACTTTATTAGTCGTGATTAAAAGTAGCAATCTTACATTATTTACATTACAAACTTAATTTAGTTTAAACCTCTGATGCCCTACAAAAAACTGAAAATCCCATCTGAGTAACTAAATCCAGCCCGAAACAACAAAATGTTCAGCAGCAGCCCACGAAGGACTCGTTGTATTTCTCCATGGTTTTAATCGAGCGCCGAGACTTTTGCTTGAAGATGGGTGAACGCAGGAACTGAGTGTCCGTGAATTTATCGCCACGACGAAGCTTCCTAAGAGAGAGCAAAACAGGTGAAAGAAACCACACTTTTTTACCTCGATTCCAAGCAATTTCTCTAATAACCTTCTCCAATAATCCTTTCACATATTCCTAATAATCTAATAATCCTTGCACATAATCCTTGGTTATGAATATGAAAACAAACAAACAATAGATCAAACGCACGAGTGAGACTTACGAGCTGAGCGACGGCTCCTTGTAGTTCACCGCACCAGTGCAACGTCTATTACGGGCGGGCCCAGGGGTGGAGTCACGACCGGGCAGAGCTTTGTGATAGGCTGCGGGGGAAAGATTTGTCACGTCACTCAAACCCAAGCCCAGACAGGAACGTACTACCAGCCCACCTGTAGGAACAGAATTGGTGCAGTGAGAAACACACCTGATCATACGCCACATATACACGACCAAATACATGCATAAAAATGCAATGCTAGAAACTAAAGTTAAAGTTGTATGAAAGTGCAGAAGGGGTACCATGGCGACAGGAGAAGAGTGGAGGACATTACCTTTTCTCCTCCTACACCTGGCCGTCGCCACCGGTATGTCATTCTCCTGCTCGGCTGTCTGGCTCGGACAGTGTGTCAGGTCAAACAAAGGACTGTCAATCATCATGAGCCCCGCCTCCCCAGCAAGGGCGACAGACATTGGAGATTCTCCGTCTACTCCTGCGGAAGGAGCTACTTGTTAGAAATGAAATCTGCTTCCCTGGTTGGCAGAGGAAGTGCGAGACTAGTGATACGAGTATGACTGGTGATGATGCACCACACACATACACAGATGCACCACAAACACAGATGCACCACAAACACAGATGCAGCCTGAAGTGTTGCTTTAGCATGTGGGATTACCTTTACAGCTCTCTTGGCCCTGGCTTGACTGGCTGGAGTTCTCAGGAAGCGAAAATACCGGAGACTCTATAACCTGCAGGTCCATATCGGGGGATTGTGGGAAATGAAGTCCGGTGTGCACTTGCAGGAAAGACGAGACTGACGTTTCTACACAAATTTTGCTGTCGTCTGCAAAACAAAACCCACCACCAAAAAATAAATGAGGAACACTGTTCAGGAGCTGGGAGAGTGACACCAGAGCAGCGTGTGCTGACCCGCGTGCTGACCTGTGTGCTGACCCGTGTGCTCTGGAGCAGTGGTGCGCTGCTTCACTGGGGCGTTTTCGTTCCCTCTTTTCTGCATGGCTTCCTGCACAGACCTCCTCTTAGAGCGTGCTCGCTGCGGAGGAGGGCTGCGCGCACGTCTGAGCTTCTTATCGGGCACGTACAGGCTGTCGTCCGCTTCCTCGCCCGAGGAACTGGACTCCACCTGCGCAGCAGGACAGGCACTGGCACCAGGACTGGGTGCGGCTTCCCCTGATTGGCTCTCCGAGGCTTTGCTCCCCGCTCTGAAGGGCGTGACGTGAACCGCCTCTTCGCAGTCGAAGTCGAACGTGTCGTTGCCGCCACCGGCGAGCGAGGAGTCGAGGCGATCGCCGTGCGGGGGTGGCCGGGGGCCCCGGGCCCCACCGCGCGAGTTCTCCCGGCTCTTGGAACGCAAGCGCGGTTTGCCGCTCTCCCACGGCTTCCTCAGAGGGGCGCGGTCAGGCTTGCGGCCCCGATCGGGCTTGGGACGCGGGGCGGCCTGGCGGGGTTTCCTCTTGGCTTGCACGGAGACACCCCGCTGCTGCGCCTCGGGCGGAGAGTGCTGGACGGGTGTGACCTCCGGAGGCCCAGGGTCCAACCCCGACCTGGAACAGTCATCCGTGTCCGTCTGAACGGACCCACACCCCACAGCTGAGGCGCTGTCCACACCCGCCCCTGTCTCACAAACGTTCTCGCCACGCCGGTCGTCAAATCCCGCAATCGAGTCCAAGGGTGGGGGCTCCGTCTCTTCCGTTACGCACATTCCTGTGGAGGCGGGGTCAAACAGTGAGCTCCGCCTACGCACACGCTCCGATCGCCTCCTTACATCCCGACGACGCCGCATTCCCACAGACGACGGCAAAGAAGCCTGTCCATCACCAAGTCCACAAGGATCTGTGTCCGAGATATGAAAGTTTGAAGCTACATCCACACTGAATTGCTTTAAGGTTAAAGGTGGTGGTACAGGACAGGAAGACTCACCAGCTTCTGGAGAGCAGATCTGAACCAGTGGGCGGAGCTCCTGTCCTTGAGTGACAGCTTCCACTTGTGGCTCCAGCCTAAACCAAAGTCCTTACAACATTATGGACAAGCGAGGAGTGCAACCTACCAACAGGAGAACCATCTCTAAACATCAGTGGTCATTTTAGATTGAATACTGAGATTTACCAAGAATGAAATAAGTGACCCAACACCATTTTAGCGTAACGTTATACATCTGAACTGTGCTTAGAATTTCAAGTCTCCCCTGACTTTGTAGTAAAGCTTGCTTTGCTTAAGTTCATTTGCAACACCAGGTGGTTGGAAAAAGATCCTTGTCCCTGCTGAACCCGACCTAGAGCTCTCAGTGGGATGTATAAACACATTAGTTACCCACGACTGGTGGACCCAGGAGCGGTTAGGCTGGGCTCTTCTGAAGGAGACAGCTGAAAAGAAAATGGAAAAGAAAATGGAAAAGGAAACCATTAAGTTGTTTCTGGAATATGGTTATTGACTTTCCTTCTTCGAACGTTTTGATTGAAAAGTCTCCATTTGTCCACACAAATGCTCATAATCTGTCAGATTATCAGAATATTTACAATTATTCAGTGCAGTATATGAAATTGATCAGTGTGCTCGCACAACACAAAGATCTGCAATTATGGGTCTCTCTCAGTAGAGTGGATCACCCGCGTGACTGTCCCTGTATGGGTCTCTCTCAGTAGAGAGTGGATCACCCTTGTGACTGTCCCTGTATGGGTCTCTATCAGTAGAGAGTGGATCACCCGTATGACTGTGCCTGTATGGGTCTCTCTCAGTAGAGTGGATCACCCGTATGACTGTGCCTGTATGGGTCTCTCTCAGTAGAGAGTGGATCACCCGTGTGACTGTCCCTGTATGGGTCTCTCTCAGTAGAGAGTGGATCACCCGTATGACTGTACCTGTATGGGTCTCTCTCAGCAGAGAGTGGATCACCCGTGTGACTGTCCCTGTATGGGTCTCTCTCAGTAGAGAGTGGATCACCTGTGTGACTGTCCCTGTATGGGTCTCTCTCAGTAGAGTGGATCACCCGTGTGACTGTCCCTGTATGGGTCTCTCTCAGTAGAGAGTGGATCACCCGTGTGACTGTCCCTGTATGGGTCTCTCTCAGTAGAGAGTGGATCACCTGTGTGACTGTCCCTGTATGGGTCTCTCTCAGTAGAGAGTGGATCACCCACGTGACTGTCCCTGTATGGGTCTCTCTCAGTAGAGTGGATCACCCGTGTGACTGTCCCTGTATAGGTCTCTCTCAGTAGAGAGTGGATCACCCGTGTGACTGTCCCTGTATGGGTCTCTCTCAGTAGAGAGTGGATCACCCGTGTGACTGTCCCTGTATGGGTCTCTGTTAGTGCAGAGTGGCTTACCTGTTTGTGTGTCTCTGCACTGGTGTCTCTCAGCGCCCTTTTCAGCATCAGCAGGTGGAAAAGAAGAGCCTGCCTCTCCCTCTTCATCTGCAGGATGACCCCCTGCGCTTGCCGTACCTTCTCCCTCTCGGCTTGCAGGGCCAGAGCTAGGGCCTTGTTGTTAACCTGCACGCTCTTCAGCACAAACGGCTTCACCGTTGCTATGGAGACGAGACAGCAGTGCAAACTCAGGTTACAGGAATTTCGGATCGATGTGGAAATACACAGTCGACTCAGATTTAACTAATTTTGCATCTTTTAGATACAACAAAAACCAAACACAACTGTTTGCCTTCTCCCGAGGTTTAAATAATGTATTTATGGACATACTAAGGTTTATTTTAAAAGTGGCTCCACAGCTCTGCTTGTTGGTAAACTTACAAAAAACAAACAGCACGTTATACATCATCAACAGATAGAACATTTAAGCATCGTGTAAAACATCAGCGGGTAAAATATTTGAGCATCATGATGCATTTTTGCCATGCGCACTGGTCCCCTTTTCTGTTCAGCATGTCTAACGGAACTGTTAGACATACTGTGTCATACCTAGGCAACAAAGACGCATGCTTGTTCCAAGTTTTTAAAAATTGATCCACAAAGCATAAGTTACCCGTGTTTTTGTTTTTCAGTTTGGAAAGCCCGTGGCTGGCGGCGCACGCGGTCTCCAGTCGCTTGTTTCGTTTCTCCTTCATCTTCTCCTTGATGTCATCCAGACTCTGCTGGAATGACTTTTTCTGCACCACCCTCTCGCGAACCATGGCTGCTAGAAACCAACAAACCACCCCAAAATCTGTTTAGTCTACATATAAATAAATAAAATAATAAATAAATTTTAAATAATTTAAATAATAATAATTTAATTTATTTAATTATAAATAATAAATAAAAAAACAAAACTGTGCACATTAATATGCAACGTGCCCAGTTAATACGGTGCATTGTTAGGCTACCAGTCATTATTCTATTAATTCAATGTACTCAGAAGTTAAATCAGAACTTTTCAATGGCGCCGTGTTCTCTCTCACTAACAATCGGGTTTATATCAGGCCATGTATATGTGGCTGTTTACTCTGTATTCATAAGTATTAATTAATTAAAATAAAACCGCTGATTCTGAAACCTTTTTGGCTAAAATGTTAACTTCAGTTTTGTACTTTACATTAAAAACACGTTAAAACCAGACCACTCTTGAACTAGGGTTACAACATACGCAGAAAACAGGTCTCGGGTGGTGCATCCGTTTAGCTGCCCCGAGAGAGAGGGATTACCTACATTTTACTGAAACACTTTCCGGCCTATTAACTGTGTAAACAGTTATAGCTGACAGACCGATCGCTCAGTAAACAGCCGTTACTAACCGAGTTTGAAGTTTAGCTTTGATGTAAAACAGCCCGAGACATCTAATTTGATGCAAACAGCTAAATGGCCTGGTAGCTGAACCAGAGACCCTTGTTTACCAGGCAGTACACTAGTTAGCCATCTCCGTAATGTCCGGCTGTTTGTCCAAGCAGCTAACTAACCCTAGCTGAGCTAACCAAGCCAAGATAACATAACAAGCTATTGACTTACTGGCTACCTGTCGCACGTTTAGTGGCGTTAATACTTTAATTCACGGCGGTGAATACAGAGCCGTTGCCTACAAAACCTTGACAACAGCTAGATAGACAACGTTAGCCAAGCTAGTTAGTGAGCTAAGCTAATCGCCTATCGAAACTTTAATAACTGGCAGTTATTTTCCTAACTAGAAACAATGTGCAGGACTATTTATCTTTTAACTTACCAGTTATATAGACAAACAGCTACAACGTGGACAGTTTAGACAAAATCATCAAAACAATCGGCGTCGCATAACTGACGAAGTTCAGCTCAGCGCTTCCGTCTCGGCACGTTTACATTCGAAATACGCGCTGCAGGCGGTCATTGGTCAAACGATGCCTGCGTCATTTCCGTAAAGCGGTCGGGGTAGGCCATTTCACTAAAAATGAAATTATAAAATTATAATGAATTATAATATAATATATTATAATTATATAATAATGATCCTTGGTTTTATATATATATATATATATATATATATATATATATATTTATAAATTTTATATATATTTATATAAATATATTTTATAAAATTTATATATTATATAATATAATATTATATTATAATATAATTATATTATAATTATAAATTATAATACATCGACTCTACTAGAAATGCCATTTGATTTCCAAAACCAATTCAATTTTATTTTTGATGTAATAATGATAAAAAAAATCTCACCTTTAAGTCGTTACTCTTCTATTATTCCACCAGATGGTGCTAAAGTCCACCGAAATAGCTGTACATGAAATTGGAACGTTTCATAACTTTAGGATCACTTTATCAAGCTTCACATACAAGGAATTTGTCTTGGTGTTGCTTGGTGACACGTAACGACCAGACAAGTGCACAAACTACATAAAAATAATTAGATATAGTTTAGATGGGCTAATGTAACAGCCAGTGTGTTTGCGAGAGAGTTTGCGAGTGTGTGAGTATGAACCAAGGATCATAATTATCTATTTTTGATGTGAACAATGTACAGTTATTTACAGAATATTGCAGAGTTGTACTGCTGTGCAAAAATGTGTTGTGTTACAAGGTTTTGTTTAGTACTGCAGCAGTGTAAACTGTTAACACAGGTTGCTTATGACGTCCACATACTCGGCAGCAACCAATTGAGCACCATGAGACTCAAAATCAATGCTACGATTTGTACTTTTATAACTTGAATTTACAGACTTCATATATTAAAACCAATGTTGCATTCCTAGAACCAAAAATCCTCACCTCAGACAGCACGAAATCAACACATCTCAACTTTTCCAGCCAATTCAGATGCTATTACAGGTGTTAATCTGTCTAATGTAGCGTCTACAGGTGCTCAATGCTTTGTTCAGGTAATACGTGTCACACAGCACTGACTTATGGACCATGCTAAAATAGAAGAATTTGTTCTATTTAATTAGCTCTTTACTTTGCCCCTATGTCCTTCGAAACAGGAAGAGCTGCAGGGTTTTCCCCTAAATTCTTCTAAAGGTCACACACTCCAGCTGTCAAATAGGCACCGATTCAAATAATATACTATGGGTCGCAAGTTTAGGACAATAAAGTAATGATATCATTCTCGCGATTGCTCAGGCTCCTGATAAGGTTAATTCTAGTGAGAGATTGCACAAGTAGCTAACCTAATGTACTGTTATGCAGCCAGCCCAACATATGAGAAATCTATTCTGTATAAAGAGCCAATGAAACATGGATGCATGCAAGCCACACGTGACATGCACACACACACACACACACACATTTTTGTTCTGTGGGTTGGAAAAAGCTTACACATAGATACATGCATACACCCATACCCACATGTGCTTGGGCACACACACACACACACACACTCAATGTCACCTTCATGTGTCTGTATGACCAACCTGCATAGTGTTCCCACAAGCTAAGAAATACAGGCACCATCTTTTGCAGCTCCAATGTTACATAGCTGAGATTATATGATACACTTTTGAATTGCCAAAAGTCATCAGTGAACCAAATTATCGGCAGAGAAATGAGAGTGCATATTACAGCAGGCACAGTCCAGAGCACATAGTGCAATCGCCATGATGATTAGACACTACGTTTTATTTATAACTCTGACCCCCACACATTCTCATTAGAGATAAGTAATGGCAAAAGATGTGCGTGTTCACTTGTGTGCGTGGCTAACTTCAGATGTGCATGGGAGAGGTTGCTATTACGCAAACACCGAACAATATCCGTAATGTCCCAATAGTCTGAAAAGTTATAAGCATATTGCATCATTTCAGTATACATCATTGTACCCTAATGTGTAGCCCTAAAAATGTGTAACCCTAAAAATGTGTTTTAATAGACAGTTGCATACTCTTTTTAGCCATGAAACATGTGCTCCTCAGACAACATCAAGCAGTGAGTTTGTGGTATTGAAAACATCCTCTCTACTCACACATCCAGATTCACCTAAACCTGAGACAGAAAGAAAACCAAAAGCAGCTGAAGTCGAACACAAAATGTTTAAGTAAGGACTGTGGATAGTTGAGATTGTGGGGTGTATGTGTATTTTGCCCTTAATATAATGGCTATATTAACTATAATAGAATATAAATGTGGACAGAGAAATGTCAGCAGTACAGCTATCTATGAAGGAAACCATTTGCATTGAGTATGATTACGCAACAACACAGTATTGGTGTTATCAACCAGAAAAAATAAAACATAACTACAACAGACGTGTCACATTCTGGGAGTCTCCTTCATTTTAGTAGTGACTCCCTGATGCCCGCAAATTATATATAGTATCCTGGAAAAAAAATTTTTTGAACGTGAGAAAGTGGGAGAGATCACAAGCAAGAAAGAGCAAAAGATATCTGATACCTCCTGGGAATGAGTTTCTGCAGGGTGGGATGTCTCATGCAGGCCTAATTATAGGAAAAGGCTCAATAAAGTAATAATAGGCAATAAAACATAGTAATAATGCACAGAAACAAACAAACCAAAATGGGAGTTATTTGTCTGCTTGGTTTGACGGAGGCTGTTTTTACAGTGTGTCTGGTCCACGCTAGCACGGCTAACCTTCATACAATGATTTCATGTGTTCCCTCATAAGCCGTGTTCCACCATGGTTACCTTCATAGTTCCGAAATGGCAGAACCCAACGTCGCACTGTTTACTGCAGTAGATTGTAATAGTCATTTCGAGTTTAGCCGCTCGACATTATTTGTCCAGACATTGAAACTGCCTGTCTGAATGAAACCCGCCAGTTTCTCTAAATATTGGCAGCTAGCCTACGTAAACAACATATCCTGGTGAAGATCACATAGCAGCGATACTTCAGCCACCACTGCATGCTCACCATTCACGTTCACCATGATGTTATGGTTTATTGTGGACAAGGAACCTGTAGAAAATGGACAGAAAGCGCTAGTGTAGAAGACACAAAGAGCAGGGATTTACAGTCTGGCAGTTCCAGACCGTGTTAACAGACGTCATGGTCTCAAAGCCCTCCATGTATCATGAAATATGCGCCAGGTTAAAGGCCAGAGGAAAAGGGCTCTCACTAAAGATCAGTAAAGGTCAGTCCCCTGATGCAGCAGTCGCTCTGAGATCCCGGTGCACCGAGGCCCCAGAGGAACTCATTTCATCGCCTTGTACAATGTGTGTATGACAAATAAACTTCTTTGACTTTGACTTTGACTATTATACGTACAGTAGGTGCTAAAGTATATTATAACTATGGTGGGCAGTCAAGTCTTTATACTTACATAGTCTCATTTGTTTCTCAGGCAGTGCAAGAGTGATAGAGAGATAGAGTGTGTGAGAGACAGTGCGTATAGGTTTATAAAAAGATAAAGAGAACGCGTAAAGAGATTCTGGGACACAGGCGTTGGCTATAAATACATTTTTAACAGTGCTTACATACGTGTAGCTAGAAATGTGTAATAAAAGTGATAATGAATTCCAAAGTGCAGTGTTTTACAGCCCAGGCTGTTCGTTGGCTAGCGGCTCTGCTACTGGGCACACTTTTCCAGTAATAAGATGTTTATGACCAAAGTGGAGAAATCATAGTGGAGAAATCATAAAACTGGGAGGATGTGACACTGATCGTTCCTCGCTGTGGGCCCAGCTAAAATAGATGAATCGGAGGCAAAATAGGATCGAAACAATTTTAACATTGAGCTGGCCTGCCACGTCTGATCTTACTGTAGATGAGAAAAACAGGTGGTTCACTACCAGAACCTTTGGTGTGATTGTCCAGACTATCTGATTCATCTGTCAGAACTAATTCTCTTCCTGTACCTACACTACATTGTGGTATTTCCTGTGTTGAGTGTGTGTGTGAGAGAGGGAGAGAGAGAAAGGGAGAGAGAGAGAGATAAGGAGGTGGTGAAATGGGAGTGGGGGGTAGGACTGGAGCTCTGAGCTCCATCTACAAGTGTTTTTTTAAAAGACATTCTGAATGATCGCAGCTCAATAAGTATTGTCGATCTCTCGTGTACTCGTGCAATTTCTACATCGTTGCTATGGTATCTACGTTCATTCGCCTCGTGTATTTACACCTCGTGTTTTCTAGTCCTGAGTATTAGCCGACGCCCGTGTCAATGGCGTCATCTTTGCTCACAGGTGTAAACTCTCCATCTAACGCTTGTCATGTTCAGCTGTGTTATAATTGTCTAGGTTAGGTTTCTGTTCCGCTCTAGGGCAACAGTTTGTCTTTGGGCTCACATTCTCTCAAACCTTTCACTGAAATGGGATTTCTGCATCCTGCTTTTAGCCTCTCATTTCATAAGTGGACATTTGTATGGACACCACAGCTGGGCTGTATACTATTGTAATATTATTATAATAATTATGTATCCAATAATTATGTCAGTTTGCCAAATGTTGATTGGAGCCAAGGGGAGCAGTGTTTAGGCTGATTACCATAACAACCAACACATGAACAAGAACAAAATCAGTGTGTACCATTGGCCTTTTGGGAAGCATTCGTCATTTGCATGTTGGTATTTGCATGTGATTGCTACTGAAGTTAGGTCAGGTACAGAACTACATAGAGGGAACTTGTTTTCATCAATTGTATGCAAATGAAGCCTGGATGATCTACTGTTGCAGTAAAAGGACAGAACAGCATCACAGCTCCCTATTTATTCTGCTGTCTTCAATGATTCAGTGCTGGTGACCACATTTACAGCATTGGGTAGACAGAGTAGGTTGCATATTTATGAGCATCACAATTATTCTCCTGGGGATCAAACCTGTGAGCTTAGAATTGCTGCCACCTTACCCTGCACAGGAACTCACTCAGCAGAACAAACCTGTGGTTTTCTTCCCCAAACGTTCACCTCAAACGTGGATCAACATCAGAGTCTAGAATTTCTTGTTATACTGTGGTATTAGCACTGCCCTTCACACGAACTAATGGGCCCACCCCAAACCCTGAAAAAGGGGCACAAACCATCAAAACTTTACTGTTGGCGTGGTTCCTTCTGGGAGGTAAACTTCTCCTGGCATCTGCCCGACCAAGATTGGTCAATCAGACAGCCAAGCAGCGATGCATGATTCATCAATCCCGAGAACGTTTCCACTGCTCCGCAGTCCAGTGACGCCGTGTTTACACCAGCACCAGCCGCCGTTTGGGCCATCGCACGCCACGATCTTACGCTCGTCGTGCAGCTGCCACGGCAACCCATCTCGTGACGTCACCGGCACACAGTCCTCGCGTTGTTGCCGTTGTTGTTGAGGCAGGCCGGAACTCCGCAGAGAGCGACGCGACGCAGGAGGAGTTTTTGAGTTGCCGTGGTCCAGCGGTGCAGGTCTGAGATGTGGCTGCACCCAGACGCTTCCAGAACGGCGGCTGCAGGGAGAGATCAGGCAGGACAGTCGTGTCATGGACTGATTTACAGTCGAGGTGGCGTCGTGTGACACAAAATCACTGGGGTCCTCAGGCATCTCATTCTGCATGTGTTTTCAGATTGAATCACTACATGTTTCATTTTAATGTGCCTTTTAGCAGGTGGTCTGGTTAAATACCAGTACTAACACTAGCCACAATTTATTGGCCACTGTTCTTGTGTCTGTGCGTTTAGGCATCTGATCAGTGGTATGAGGGTGTGTGTGTCTTCATCTATATGCACGTAATTCAAGTATGAATGTTTTAAAATGGAAAGAAATGTCACACAGCGGGACACACAGCGGGACACACAGCGGGACACACAGCGGGACACACAGCGGGACACACAGCGGGACACAGCGGGACACACAGCGGGACACACACAGGTAAGGAACTGTCTGGAGTTAGCGGATGTGAGACAGGACATTTATGCAGTCTTGCTCTGTCCTCACTGTGCCAATGCAAATCTTGGGAGCTGGACTGATCAAAGAGCTGTGCGTGTGTGTGTGTGCACGTGTGTGTGTGTGTGTGTGTGTGCGTGTGTGTGTGTGTGCGTGTGTGTGCGTGTGTGTGCCAGGTCACCTGCACTGATGATGTCACATCTTATCTCCTCACAGCTCTCCTAGTTCAGATCTATTCAGTTCTTAAAGTTCATAAAATACTAAATAAATAGTTAGTTAACTAAATAAATGAATGTGTTTTGTGATTGCTCAGATTTTCTTCTACTTTTTTCTACTTCTGCTTATTAAAAATGATGATAAAAATGGTTTTGTAAAGATACAAATCAAACATTTTAGGAGATGTACAACATACCTACTGTATGTGGCACTTCTAAGCATTACCTTGGAGCAAAGCATTTGAATCATTTGTACACAGAGAGAGCAGTAGCAACATTAACAAACCCACAACTTCTACGGCTGCCACCACCCTCCACCTCCCCTCCACCTCCGTGCCACCACCCTCCACCTCCCTGCCACCTCCCCTCCACCTCTCTGCCTCTCCACTAAGCTGCTGGGGTGTGCCGAGCTTCCTGCTCAGTCCAAAAGGCCATGGGGCCATAGTGTGCTAACACATCAGCGCTTTCCTTAACACCTATGACACGGTTCCCCTGCAAAGACAGGCAGCAGAACCCCAGAACAGATCTGCTTGGGCTTCTGGGCTTGTGTATCCATGTATCCCTTCATGCGCTGCTTCAGGTCTTGCTTGAGTTCTGACATTTATTTTTTTTTTTAAATAAAATACAAAACCATAATTGTAAAGGACAGCACATGAATGCTTAGAAAAAACATTCATGATCATGAAGAATCTCTCTGGAATGTATCTGATCGATGACTTAGACAGAAACCTTGGTTACTTCAGATGCAGCACAGTGGAGAAATGTATTCAATTATTTAGACTTGTTGTCTGTGAAGGCAAAAAGCACATGATCAATCCAGGAGTCATTTTAAACAGTGACCTCAGTTTTAAGAACTGCGACAGTAACGTCTGCAAAACTGCATATCACCTCCGTAATATCTCTGAGGTCTGCGACATTCTTTCCACTGCTGACACTGAAAAATATATACGGGGTTTTGCGTCAATGAGGCTGGATTAATGCAACACGCCCTTTTCTGGCCTGCTCTAGAGCCACGTTACAGCCGTGTGCTCAGAATGCTGGTGCCAGAACCCTCACATGCACCGTAATGACGGGTCACGTTACATCAACTCTTAAAGAGCAAAATCATTCTTAGATGCTTTTCTGAACCTCAGGATGTTGTATCAGCAGACAGGAATCTACTAGTCAGAAACATAGATGTCTGATTTAATTCAAAGCTCTGGAATTCTCTACCTTGAAATCGTTATCATTTTTTCGAAGAATAATAAAACTTTTGTTTACTGTGTAAAGCATCATGCATAACAGTTGCATTTTTGTTTCTTGTTCTCATTTAATTCTCATTCAACATGGTTTCTGTAAAGCAACTTGTAAAATTACAAAACTATGAAAATTGACCTAATCCCCAATATTCTATCATAAGTCCTTAAATCCTTAACACCTCGGAGAATTCTTTGTCTTCATTTCCAGTGCTGCATTTCAAGTGGCACGGTCCTTATAAAAACCCAGATCCCCTATACTCCACGGGAGAAGACAACGTCACGTCTGAGTTGTTTCAGCATCGACTCAGGTGCTGGACAGAGGGGGTGGAGGTGAGAACTATAAAAGCGAAGCTTCAGGTAACTGCTGACCAGATCAAATCAAGCAGTTCCTCCTAGTAGGCACTCTCTCTCTCTCACACACACACAGCCTGTCAGCGGTGAACGCCCAAGGCTCCTGACTCTTCTTTCATCCCTCTTCGGCATGGGGATTCTGGTCGTGGTGCTGTGGGTCACGGCCTTTCTGGCACAAGAAACTGCACAGGTGGGTTCTGGGAAAGCCGACTGAGGGAATAGCGTGGCGAGACTATTTCGGTAAAGGGTGAGAGAACGAAAATCATGAAGTAACACCTCTTAAATTGAAAACAAACTTGAGGAAATGGATATACATCCGTAAGACTGCAAAACAGCAACAGCTACAAAAACCGTAATGTAATCTTGTGTTTTATATACGTAGTTTAAAAAAAAAACATATTTAATATTCTGAATGATTTTTTTTTTATTTTTGTGTTGAAAAAAGGCAACAACTTTAACCCCACTAACCAGTGGGTAGTGTGACCTACAGCTCAGTAACATCAATTCATAATTTAATTTTATAGCCTTCAGGAAAATGTCACGAAACTAACCAAAAAGTCTCTTCTTCTTCAAAATGTTTGAGTAAAACCAAATATGTCTTGTTGGTAGGAAAAGGTACCAAATAATAAAGCACACGCTGTTTATCTCTCATTTTGTTCTATTGTGTATGTTGCTCAGCAACTCATCAAGTGTCAATATACTGTCATTGTAACATAGACCTTCTCTTAAATACTTACACATGAATATAATTTACTCTCATACTAACATAGACCTAGTCATAAACACTTGCAGAAAGGTCTTCTTCACTCACGCTAACACAGTCTGCTAACAGCACGTATTTCACCGGACATGAAAAAAGGAAATGACTGCAAGTATGGGTTTGGAAGCTGTACAAGTGAACAGATCCAGTCTGTCCATGCAATGCGTGACAGGGCTTTACTGTTAAAACTTCCTCATTTGCATGTCTCTGATGAATTCATCTAAGGGTGATATGAATATGTAACCACATGATTTTAAAGGAGTGTTTCTGGTACACACGCTAGCTGTTAGCCACGTTTCAGAGAGAATGGAGACAGAGAAGGGCTTCAAAAGCTCTGGGTTAGGAATGAAACGTTAAGTTAAACGTAGCTAAAGTGAAGCTGGAAAGTGTAACTTGGAATGGCTCCTTTATGTGTCTGATTCAGGCATCGTCTGTGAGCACCACGACAGCCGGAACCACGACAACCGGAACCACGGCAACCGGAACCATGATCGAATCTACAAACTCCACCAGCACTTTCAACTCCACGGATATGGCGAACAGCACAACGGGAGGCATTTTTCAAACCACCTACAGCAACCAGTTTGCAAAGTCTTCCACAACGGGGGGCAGCTTCTGTGTCAGTGCATCAGTTACCGTCCTGGTCCTGCCCCAGCTGGTTTTATCTGCTCTGTGGCGATAAGCGCCACCTAGAGTAATGGGGAGAAAGAGCAAAGCAAAGAAGACGCGTAACCATGTGAAAGATTGATTGGGAACAGCGGTTTACTGCTGGTGGTGAACCAGCTGGGTATCATTTTGGTAGTAAAAATTCTTGGAAGATAAGGTCTACTTTACAACCCTTAAATATTTATAAGATTAAACACGATGTTATATGTCATTTGGTGTCGTTATAAAACTGTATATGACATCTTTGCATTATTTTTCTATTTTGATCATTTAACTAACGTTTTTGTTCTATTTGTAGATTTGATTATCCGTCTGCTTGTGGAATTATTGTGATTGGTCAAAAGGGACTGATATTGGTGGTGTACCCGAGGAAGTTAGTTGCTGTACCAAGGAAGTCACCCTGCTGTAAAATTTCACATCTCTTTGTTTCAAGCTTCATATAAAGTACCTAAAAATATTTATCCTCCATCTTAGCAATGCTACTGTCTTTTTCTGAAATATCCTTAAACTGATGGTGCAGCTTTATGTCTTGCTAACTCTTAACTTTCCAGCCTTCCTAGAGGACTGTTATCCACCCCCCCCCCCCCCCCTCTTGCTGACCTCTAATTTTTAACAGTCCTCAGTAAATTCAAAACAGTTGCTAAAGTTTCCAAACACGAAGTCAAAAATCCATATCAGGAAAATCATTCAAGCCAATCAGGAAGTCCACAAGTCCCCCCCATCAGGAAGTCACAGTCCCTTTTCTGCATCGGTGAAACTGAATGCCCTGTCTTCTTTTATTTATCCCACTTTGGACGTCTGGCATGGCCTTGCCGTCTGCTCCTGCTGACCTAGTTGTTCTTTGTCATGGTCTGGCACTGGGCTTCTCCTGATGTCATCCTCCATGCTTCCTTCCAAGGGATGAAGGTCATCAACACTGGAACTCGCTTTGCCTGCTGCTCTGGTATCTTCCAATTCCAGCTACGCTCACTATGTTCACGTGAATGTCTTCCCCTCTCTTATCGCAAATGTTTTATTTTAAAATATACAATTTGAAACTATTGTGTGTTCATCTGCTCTCTGATCTAGTTTGAATGTTTTAAAGAAAGAAAAATGCATGGAATTGCATAAATTAATAAAAACAATTAAAGATTAATTAATCTATACACCATTCTCTGTTTTTTTCAAAGTTTGGTTTGAAATCTGGAATACAGACGAATAAATACCATGATGAGATTTTGTGACTGATATGTAGGTTCACCCACATTCTGCGCAGGGATATAATCAGATAATCATGCTGAGTTTCAGAGTCCTGCTAAGTTTCTTTTCCCCAGACCTCTCAGTGGACTGGTGTTTACACAATGAGTCACAAAACCCTCATGGCTTGAGTAGGTTGCAGTGGTCACATGCTAATTTGATCCTTACGAGTTCAAATTTCACTGACATACCAATTGACATGCAAACACAAGCAAATGTGAGCTTAAAATGTTTTCACTTATCAAAGCCACGTGAGGTACTTGAACATTAATGGGTTCATTTCTGCACACACCACAGATGAGGCAGGGCTCCATCACATGTGGTGTTTGTGAAAATGAATACCTCTTTCAGCGTGACAATAAATCACAGCAATAGTTAATCAGTACTTTCTACCCTGTGTTCATTCCTTCATGTTCTGACGTCTCTGCCACCATCACCGGATCCCATCAGCAGAGATCCACTGGTCAGAACCTGACCATTACTGAATGAGCTAGCGGACTAAGACTTGGTTGTTAAAGAACCACGTGCACTTAAAGAAGTGTGCATTGAATATCTGTGTAAAGCAGGTGTGTCTTATAGATGGACTGGTGTCTGTATCCTGCAGCAATTACAGAAAAACACAAGACATGGGTGAAAAGCAGTAAAGTAAGATAGATCAGGGCTAGGCTGACCAAATCATGGCCAATGAGTGTCTTATCTTTACAGAAAAATGCCTTGACAAGAACTTCCTTCAGTGACTCAAACCACTGCACAATGTTGCTCAGTTTGGACTGATCAAAGCATTTTATGATTTAGCAGGGTCGTTGTTGGGGCTGTAGTTAACCATTAATTATTGTATAACTGTAATGACAGATGGAGGGATGGAACCAAAATTGATCCTTCCAGGAAGACGCGAGTCTGATCAGCATGACTTAGCGCTTGTGCAATGTTACGCTTTTGCAGTGCTGAAGTCGAGATCACATTGATTGTACTGCGTCTTTATTGCGATGTATGATGCATTAGTCACTAATATAGGCACTATAGTCATTACTGCTCTTAAACCCCACTCTTGATTCAATCCCACTCTTGATGATTCAAATCACTTTTCATTCTATCTCATACTCAAACTATCTCAGTTTAATCTAATCAAAGGTAGAGGTAGCAAAATTAACCATTGTTAATTATTATTATTTTAATATAAAATTTCCAAACATTATCATACGTATCATATATACTCAAAATCTGAAATATAAGCCAGAAAAGCCTTACAAAAGCACTACGTCTTTTCAGAATTAGCAATGTTCAATCAATGTTTGCAATCTTTATTGTAAAAATGTACTTGTAGCTATTTATCTTCAGTAGGTCAGTAAGTAAGAAAAATAAGTAAAATGTATTTATAAAGCAACTTTGAAACTTGTGTTAACCGAAGTCCTGTACACAAAAAGCAGCATGACAAAACGCAAGACAAACAAATGAACAGTTAAACAACAAACTGATAAAACAGATGACGCGTAACAAAAGTAGAACACAGGGATTAATCCACAAGATAGTACCACAGCCTCTCACTATTCAAGTGCAAGTTCAAAATAATTGGGTTTGAACCCTGATTTCAAAAGTGACACAGAAGGATCTTGGTGAGTACAAGAGGTAAACTGCTCCACAGTTTCTGAGCATGAACCACAAACGCACAGGGCCGCACTGCGTTGGGCAGGACCTGGGAACAGCCAAGCAGCTCTGCTGGGATGATCTCAGAGCACTGCTGGAAGGTTGAGGTTGTGAGCAGACTCGCAAAAGTAGAGGGTGGCTAGAACATTCAGTGCTTTAAAAACCATCATCAGCCCATCTCAAGGAAGCCCGTCTCTACTGTTGTCGGTAACAGTGGCGACTTTGCAGTGTCGGAGGAGCAGTTTCTGTTGACATTCCCAATGTGTTTGGCATGTTTTTATCCCAGAAGACTCGCCAGATCTGACACGCTTACCGTCTTTTCGGGTTGAACTCCCACGAGCTGTAAAATTTGCTTCCACCTATGACCAACGTGATCCATGCTACACAGCAAAGATTGTTTGTAACAATCACCCGTCATGTGCAGCCATAGCTACAAAGGAGCGTGCGTTAAAATATGGGAAAACACAGTCTAAGAGGCTATTTTCTGACCAAACATGTCACTGTCCTGCTGATGATCTATATGCACATTATGTATGTATCAACCTTAAAATCCTCCAATAGAAGGCTAAGTCAGGATGATGTCAAGGGCAGATTACCTCAAAGATCGATGCTAGTGAAATGGACACAGCTAATGTTGCACCGTTGAACCGAACTGACTCCATGTTTTGCAACTTCATTTTGCCAGTTCGGTGTTGAAGTCATATTTACACGAAGCATTCAGTGCGAGCGCACACGTGTTGGCATGGGCGTGGTAGTGGGGGGGGAAAAGTGGACCCGACTACCCAGGGCCCGAGTAGGGAGAGGGGCCCAGCATGGGCATGGTAGTGGGGGGGGGGGGGAGTGGACCTGACTACCCAGGGCCCGAGTAGGGAGAGGGGCCCAGCATGGGCGTGGTAGTGGGGGGGTGGACCTGACTACCCAGGGCCCGAGTAGGGAGAGGGGCCCAGCATGGGCATGGTAGTGGGGGGGGAGTGGACCTGACTACCCAGGGCCCAGTAGGGAGGGGCCCAGCATGGGCATGGTAGTGGGGGGGGGGAGTGGACCTGACTACCCAGGGCCCGAGTAGGGAGAGGGGCCCAGCATGGGCGTGGTAGTGGGGGGGGAGTGGACCTGACTACCCAGGGCCCGAGTAGGGAGAGGGGCCCAGCATGGGCGTGGTAGTGGGGGGAGTGGACCTGACTACCCAGGGCCCGAGTAGGGAGAGGGGGCCCAGCATGGGCGTGGTAGTGGGGGGGGAGTGGACCTGACTACCCAGGGCCCGAGTAGGGGGAGGGGCCCAGCATGGGCGTGGTAGTGGGGGAGTGGACCTGACTACCCAGGGCCCGAGTAGGGAGAGGGGCCCAGCATGGGCGTGGTAGTGGGGGGGGAGTGGACCTGACTACCCAGGGCCAGAGTAGGGAGAGGGGCCCAGCATGGGCGTGGTAGTGGGGGGGGGGAGTGGGCATTTATAGGGGCCTAGTGACATTGAGAGTGTACAGGGCCCAGAATTTGCTGCTACGCCCCTGCGTGTTGGACATTCACACCGCGACAGCGCCACTCGCTCGTGCCACACTAATCTGCCACGTTCTGCTTCGTTGCTTCCTGCTGGCTGACACCGTCATCGAACTATGACTTCTTGTGAAAAACAAACAAGAAAAAAAAAAGATAATATGCAAAATGTATAAAAATAAAAATACAATGAAATGAGAATGTGCTTCCTTTTACACTGTATTATATTTTATATTATTAAATTACTAGAAATTGTCATTCATGTAGGAAACATCAACCTGTCATTTATCAAAAGTGTCAACTCTTTGTGCCTGTCAAAAACACAAGCTATTAAACCTCTTAATATTTTAAAACATACATCGAACACTCCTGGTTTGGTAAAGAATGCTTCTGGGTTTATTGAACTGTCGTAGCAGTAAGAGTGCTGTAAGGCTATAAAGTGATACTGAATGTGCTTTGCCAATGTTCTGTGCTCTGGTTCAGATAACAGTTCCTCTATTCTGGATTGGGGAGGAGGCTACCCTTGTAGAAATAGCATTGACCAACACCTTCCTGGAACATTGGATAACGTGACTGGGTGTGTCTACGCTGACAGCATATAAATAAGGTCACCTGCATTATACTGAAGCTCTCATGACACTGACACACCACACACGTGTGACACTTACAGTTTAAGTTTTCTCCGTAACACCAAGAAGCCACTGATGGCGAGCTTCTGCATCCTGGCCCTGGTCGCCTGCCTGACGACACTGGTAAGTCACACGTCCAGCATTCAGTCAGCTCTGAACTATTTGACTGACTGGAGTAGATTCGGTATAAATTCCTGTCGCATATGTACTGTAGCACTGACTGAAGCAAGTGCAAAAGGGTTATATTTAGTGACAGCCATCAAGTAATTCTGGCTACTCTGAAAATCTGAAAAAGTTTTTCAGTTCAGTACACACAATTCCTGTGTGTTTGTGCCATTTTTGCCATTGGGTGTGGATGTGTTAGATACAACTTTTGATGACTTCAGAAAAATGACAGTAATGGACAGAAGTGTTCCTGTTAGTCCCCATCCTAACCACCCCCCCCCACTTTGCTCTGACAAGTTCAAAACAATCAATAGCATTTGAAAATTGAAAATTTTTTACAGTTTAAGCAATGCTGTTCCCTTTGAAATGTGTCCAATTGATTGAATCGGTTGTCTCTTTTTTTTCCACAGAGCACATTAACAGCAGCTACGAATATCTCAAGTACTGTGACGCCAGGGAACTTCAGCACGACGATGGTTACAAACTACACCACGGGGACGCCGTCAAGCAGCCCCACAACAATGGCGTCAAACACAACCACCATGGTAACATCCAACAGCACCACGGCGATAACATCCAAAAGCACCACGGCGATGCCATCCAACAGCACCACGGCGATAGCATCCAACAGCACCATCGTGAAGCCATCCAACAGCACCACCGTGAAGCCATCCAACAGCACCACCGTGAAGCCATCCAACAGCACCACAACGATGCCAACAAACAGCACCATGACAACAGCCCTCAACAACATGACTACGCCAGTGACAAACTACACCACGATGTTTTTATCCAGCACAACGCCATCCGGCAGTCCTGATGTTAAAGCTTCGTTAACAACCTTTGTTCTCCCTGCAATTTACCTACTGTGGAAGTGAAGTTTAACCGGACTAATACCAAATTGAGGAGGTACCCAATGGGGGTGGAGAACATGCTCACTGAAAGACTATGAGATTCAGATTAAAACATCCTGTGCAAGGTTAGGAGTGCTTACAAATCTAATATTACTTAATATAGGCTCAGTGGAACTATTGCAATACAGTAGTTATGAAGCTGATAACATCTTGGCCTGCCAAGCCAAAACTGAACAAAAGAACACACACACACACGCACACACACACACACATTTGTATAACATTTCTCTTCATGTTAACTGAAGAGAAATTGTATAATATATTTACGTCACACTATTTCATTTTTATAATAGACTGTTGTAAATCAATAAAGTGAGGGAAAAAAAGTCCATAGACAGACTCCTGAAGATGTGTTAGTGGGTGAATGGACAGAGTTGTGTGTGTCAATGTGTCTGTGTGTTCGTGTGTGAATGTGAGAAAGTGCATCTAATTGCTTATTTCATCTGAAAATCTCATGTTTTCACCTGCAATAAAGTAAAGTAGTACAAATGATTGAACCTCTTGGGAACCATATAGAAGATCAAACATGAAACATGAAACCTAGATCAACTATGACAGACAAGAGGACTATCTGAAAGCTGAACAAACAGAACCACGCCTAGACAATTCGGTATACCTAGATCAATTTGGAAGATCTTACAAACTAGAAACTAAACCGAAACAAACAAAAACCTAAAAGCCAAACAAACAGAATGATAGAAAAGGTTTTAAAAAACAGGTGTTATTCAACAGTGAAAAAATTATGTACAATAAAGAGAGATCAGAAGAATGAATGTATTTCACAAAATGAACATTACATCACCATCAGTACTGGAAGAGCTTATTATACATTGTGTAAATATGAATCTAGAGTTTTAAGGACAGAGTCACGACGAACCAGCTAAACCAGTTGTGGGATTAAAAAACAACAATAGCCACATGAAAGTGACGATCCATAGCATATTTCTTCATTTGCTCATTAATGACCTGGACCCATAAATGTGTAAAGCTGCTTTGTGATATGTGTTGTAAAAAGAGCAATATAAATAAATTTGACTTTCACCTTGACATTTGAATTGTTGTGCTGATTCATGAGAAAAAGGGTCTCACGGTTCACTGAAAAGTGCTTTGTGCAGTCATAATGTGATAAAACATACAACAAAGGGTACCAGAGCAACATTTTGGACAATTAAGGATTATTGTTAAAATAATCCCAGTACATGAAGGTGCCTGCATATCATTTCTTAACAAAGAGGCAGAGGTCAGGAACTTTTCAGCGCAAACGTGAACAAAAATACTTTGTGAAGCATCTCCAAAGAAGTAGGTGGGAAACTATGAACTCAATAACATTTGTATGCAAAATACAACCAAATAACCATTTTCATATGACTGCAAAGACTTTAAAATGTATTTGAACATACAGCAGAAATGTGGGTTCATGGTCCAAATGTGTTTGGAGGTCAGTGTACCACGTCGCTCCTTCATTGCACGGGTCAGATAAAATTCCCTCTATTTTGGGATGAGTAAAAAGACCTGGGAGCTTTTGTGAATGTGGAGTGACGTTGCTCTCGTTGAACGTTCTGGGGCGTGTCCTGAACAGCGTATAGGAGAAAAGATCCAGCATGTCTCCAAAGCCAGACATCTAATGTTCTGGTTAAGGAGCTCTTGTGATCCGCAGGCTGCCTCTACAAAGGGAAATAGTCAGAAGCAGGTGTTTTTTTTTTCCAACCTTCACGCTGTGTGTCTCCACTCCATGAAATCACTGACTGTGGAACATCACATTCAAGCCTTGATGGCCTCTTTCCTGGCACGGGTAAACCAGACGGATGCCAGTCGACCAGTCCGTTCTCACACACGTATTCATGTGAATGGGTTGGTTTGAGAGACCTTGTATGTACCCATAATGCTTAGTAGCAAGACAGGGTTTCATGAACTCAACATTCCCTTGGAGATCACAAAATGTAGTACAGTTGGTACTGGCAAAGCGCCCTATGTTTGATTTCTGTTTCTCAGCAGTGGTGGAGGAAGTACACAAACCACATACTTGAATAAAAGTACAGATACCCAAGGTAAAACATTAGTCCAGTACAAATAGAAGTCCTCCCTTTGGACTTCTTCTTGAGTAAAAGTACAAAAGTATTGGCCTTCAAATGTACTTAAGTATTGAAAGAAACATACCATCAGTTAATAAGGCTCTAATATCCTGTTATCGCTATACCATGACTCTTGCATAATCAACTCATTTAAGTGAACAGACTCTTTGTACACAAACATTATAATATTATTAATTCTGTGTTGATAGTGTTAGTTTTGTTTATTAAAATGATCATAAGCAGAAAACACAGAAGGCATGTAATTTCCATTTGGTAGCACCAAGTGGCTATGAAGTAACTTTTTGCGAATAAGCAATATTTAGGTTAAAGATTTATTTGCAATTGCAAATCCAGATATCAATATCCTTCTATTTGATGAATAAAATAAACATTTCCTGTGTTTTACTGCACCATTCAATTAGGATACAGAATAATTTAGTTATTGCAGAACACTTTAGATAGTTTTAGCATAGGCAAAAGCACAAACTTTAAGACAAAATATCAACTAGCAGCTACCAGCTAACTGTTTTAGCACCATGCTCTGCATGTAAAACCTACCAAATAGAATTTGTTTTCTGACGTAAAGTGCTATGTTCAAATGTTTATTATTTCACAATATCAATGCATTTAGCTGGAGGCTCCAAATACTATGAACTAACAAATAACTAGCTAGCTAACTTAGCTAGCTACACCCAAAGTGCGTTGCTAAGGCAGTTTTCGGTTGTGTACTAGCAAACGCCTACTTAGCTAGCTAGCTAACTAACCATGTATACAATGATAATGTCGGTCTTATTTTAACATACACAAAGAAACGGTTTGCTGCAAGATATTGTTAGATTTCTCATTAAGGTAAATGACCAGTAGGGCTATAAAATTATCTTACCTCTACTTGCTTCCTTAAATTGGATGGGGAATTTTTGAAGAAATCGTATGATGCCGAGGCAGGCAGAGAAGGCACTTGAAAACGAATGAGTCATTTTTTCATCGACTACTTGAAAAAATGTGCTCAAATAAGGCCATGGATTGTGTGGCGCGTTACAGTCAGTAGATTCATCCATTTTAAGTAGGTATATTTTCTTTCATGCTGTTGTATTATTGGTATGCTGTTACGTTACCGCTGAACCGAACGCTGATTGGTGCACGTGCTTTGCGCTTCTTTTGTTTTAACGTTACTTTGTTGAACACGTGAAGCCTGAAGTAATGAGATTTCGCATAATGTAGTGGAGTAAAAAGTAAAAGTTACAAAAAATGGAAATACTTGAGTAAAGTAAAAAAACGCAAACATTTTGTACAGTAACAAATTACATTTACTTCGTTACTGTCCACCACTGGATCTCAGATTTCAGCAATCTGTTCATTGTAACAAATATTAATGTTTAGATATACAATAATGTGTCCAGTTCTGAAATTAAGTGAAAAAGAAAAAAAATCTACAAATTGCATCTGGTGTGAACGTGTCTACAAAATATGGAATAAACCTCAACCATAAACATAAACTTAACATAAACATAAACTGCTGGCCTTCACTGCCATGTCATTTGTACTATGCAATTAACAATTGTGTTAATTTTTGGTGTTCATCATATTTAATTGATTCTTTAGGCTTGGGTGTTGCTTTGCTATTGATTATTTCATCCCATTTCTTGTCACTGTAATTAAAGACATGGTCTCTGTGACCTGCCTGGTCAAATTAAGGGTTAAATAAATACTCATGTAAAAATGAGTATTTAAGAAAATAGCCTATACTTCTCTGTCTGTGCAAAGCAGTCAGGTTGTCAGTTCACAATAACATAACTTCAATTAGATATTTCTTCCTAGAATGTAACATATAGTTATATATAGTGGATTATAGTTCAGCTTTTAACGCCATCCTCCCTCACAGTCTCGTGAGTAGACTGCTGAACCTCGGTCTACCTCATACCACATGCCTTTGGATTAAGGACTTTTTGTCTGACCGCTCACAGAGGGTCAGAATTGGCCCCCGTGTCTCCACAGCTCTCAATCTGACCCCCTGTTCCCCTCAAGGCTGTGTGCTGAGCCCTTGGCTCTTCAGTCTCTAGACCTCTGACTGCACCCCCATCCACACCAGCAACACCTTCATTACGTATGCAGATGACACCACAGTGGTGGGACGTGTCACTGCAGGAGATGAGTCCGCTTACTGGGATGAAGTGGAGTGGCTGACGGTGTGGTGCAGAGAAGACAACCTGCTCCTGAACATGTCCCAAACCAAGGAGCTAATCACAATCATTCAGAAGAAAATATAACAGTCATTCAACCAATTCTCATCGGTGGGAGCCATGTGGAAAGGGTCACACACTTCCGTTTCCTGGGAGTCCACATAGAAACACTGAACTGGGACAGCAACACCACACACACAGTAAAGAAGGCACAGCTAAGACTCCACTTTCTGAGAATCCTTAGGAAAAATAACCTCGACCAGAGACTGCTTGTGACTTTTTACCACTGCACTACAGAGCATCCTGACGTATTGCCTCTGTGCGTGGTTTCCCAGCTGCATGCTGGTAAACAAGAAAGAGCTCCAGAGGGTCACTAATATAGCAGAGAAGATCATTGGATGCCCTCTACCTACACTGGAGGATCTTCATGGTTCTTATTGTCTTAGGGGAGCAGATACCATCCCTAAGGACTCATCCCTTCCTGGCCGTTCCCTGTTGGACCCACTGCTGCTGGTATAGGGCCATCAAAGCTAAGACAAACAGGCTGAATTACAGCTTCTACCTGACCACTGTTAGAGCTTTGAATGCTTTGAAATTAAAATAAAATCTGTAAAATTGCTCTGTATATTCTGTATATTTCTCTTTTCCTTCTTTGTTGCTTATTTAAAGTTTTATATGTGCACTGGAAAGACCTGCAATTTACTATTCGTTGTACTTGTTACAATGACAATAAAGAATCTGAATCGGAAACATCTGTGATTAATTCAGTAGCACATGAACAATGAACAGTTCCACTGTGATGTCAGTGGTGCTAATGACTACAGTGAGTGATGACCCGCACATTCTTACATCTGCTAGTAATACATAATAGTGAGATCATATTTGATTAACCAGTCTCACCAATGAAGACTGTGTGTCAAAATAAATTAAAAGCACCCACAATGTGTATTATGTTGTCATGATTAACTAAATGTTACGGAATATACAAATACATATTATATATGTATATAACATGCATTTATTATATGTTTACTCAAACATAAGATGCATGTATGAATGTGTCATGGTGCGCCAGGCACCAAGCCTGAGGAACCTGAACCTGAACACTGACACACACACACACACACACACACACACACGTACACACACAAAACACACACGCAAAAAACACACAAGCGCACCTGCCCCGCTCCCAGTCACCTGATTACTGAACACGAGCACCTTGTTTGTTCTCTGACCTGGAGCTCACTGTACTGCACACTGCTCGTCAGAACAGCGTCTGGAAGATGTGCCGAGTGCTCTCACCCCCTCTCTGCTCCCCTCACTATGTGTATACATTTATCTTATATACTCCTACATTTTTACCTAACATAGAAATACACTTCCTCAACATTTGGAGTTGGAAATGAACAACAGATGAATGTTTGTAGATGTTTGATATGTGGCACTGCTTGTAACTATATGTGTGTTTATAATGGAGGGTATTATGGTGCACACACGCACACACTTCGATCGGAACAACAGGTCACGTTATTTCCGGGGTTAATGCTTCATTAACTTTTATCTATAGTTTATTATCAACATCATCTGAATACGTCTGAGACACCCTGTGACTTATTTACAATAAGATGTTTATAAGGAAATCAATATAGAAAAAGAGTTTATTTAAGATGTTCATAATTATGAAATCAATTTTGAAAAGGAGTTTATTTAAGGGGTTTGTAATTATAAAATCAATATAGAAAATGTTGCGGAGTGAATAAGGGAGCAGGAGGCGAGGTGGGCAAACACACATCTCTGCTCTCCATTATGCCACGTAGCGACAATCACAAGTAAGGAAATAACGCAAAACGCAAAACAAGGAGTGTGAGCTAAGCGCAGAAGGCGCTATGAGTCATAGAGCCGCAGGAGGCTCTTGCAGTGCGGCGTCGTTGACAGTCTCAGGATGTGAGTCTAATGCACAGCACTGTAAGGCAGGACCTGTGGGTTTGTACAGTGAACGAAGGGAACAGGTGATCTGGTAATGAGTGTCAATAACAAGGTGATTGGGAAGGAGGGAGGGGTGTGTGATGAGTGGATGTGTTAGTGGGCGTCGCCCTCACTGGGGCTGGCCTACCGTGACAGAAAACAAAAAAAGTTTTAAAACACTGGGTAAAAAGATGCAAGGTGATGCCATTGTTATATACAGACTAAATTATAATTTGGTAATACTAATGACACTTCTAATGTTGAGTTTGTTAGCACAGTAACCACAAATTATGCACCACTTATTATATTATGACAGTAATTTGTTCATATGTACAACTCATTAGCAGAAGGTGCTAGTATTGCTGCTTTCATGCAGTAATACTAGACAACACAATAGGTATTAGTGGAAAATAGTTTTATTTTATTTGTTTTTTTTTTATAAGTATTTGTTTACTCATTTGTTGCTTCAAGTGTGCCATTAAATATTTGATCCACCCTCACCACCTCATTAGTCCTCAGCACGGCACACAGCTAACAAGGCCTTCTGGAGGTCTCCTGTGAACTGTTTCTGTGGAGAGAATATGGAGAGAAAGACAGATATTCTAACTATCACAGAACCATGCGGCAGCACACGTAAAAAACGCTCCATTTCAGTTCATTGAATTTATTGTCAGTTTACATGGCACAATTTTGGAAAAAATCCTAACAAAGAAAGAGAGTGCATGTGTGTGTGTGTGTGTGTGTCAGTCACATATAGGGACCTGTAAAGTGGTGTAAAGGGAGGTCCCGGTTTCCTTCTTGAATGCCACCCGAACAGCCCGTAGATCCTCCTCACTATGAGACACCATCACTCCCTGCACCAGCGACCACTGCCCACATTGCAAAGCGGCTGTAAGGCTACGCAGCTGCGCTTCTCACTCTCTCGTTATTCTATCCTTCAGGATCGTCTGCGCATGGGTGTCAGTATAAGAAGGCTTTACCTTCATGGTTTGGATCCGCTGGGCCAAGTAGAGATGTGAGTTCTCTATGCATCGCACTGAGGAGAAACCAAAAGAGTTCTGGTGGCTTCGCCTTGGTCACACAGAGTTTCACTCTCGCTCTTAAACACACAGACACACACCTCACCTAGAGTTTGCAAACCCAGTCTGAAGTCTCCAGAGAAAATTCCTCCGAAGCGTTTCTCTATAATTTCACTCACATCCTGGTCTATTACAGCCTCCAGATATATTAACACTAAAAGACAACACACATTCGTCAGTTGAAAACATCAGAACACCAACATGATTCAGATCCTTGAAGGTTGCAGATTCATCTTATCAGTTCATCATTAAGAACAGCAGACTGGGACTTGGCCCGGAGAGCACTGGGGCACGGTACCGTTGCTGAGATGTGCCGGATGTCTCGAGGTGAGTAATCGGATCCACAACTCTGCATCTGGTTTCTTGCCATAGAGTTCCTCTGTAAAAGCCTGCAAGGAATCGACAATGCTGACCTTTAACCTTTAGGACTGCTAAACCTGTGAATTTCAATTGTCAGGTAAAGAGATGAGACTGACTGACAGACGCTATCCCGGTCAGTCAATATTTGTTCACATTAACCTTGGGCAGGACAGATACGTTATTATACATTTTGCTGCTTGTATTAGAAGTCAAAAAGCAAACACCTCCGTGTTCACCAACGTGAACTTTAGATTCAGGACAGCCCAGCGGCACTGGCCAAACAGACACAGTGTCAACATTCTGCGCCGTTTAGTTTGTTATCGGAATTACACTTGCGAAAGGAGTGAAAACAAAAAAAAAAAAAAAAAAGAAGGAAATGTCACCTTGACCACTCTCGTTACCTCTGTGCAACATGGATGGAAGGGTGTGGACTAAGTACACAGCGGAGAAGTACACCTACCATCACGTCCTGTTCAAGAAGACCATGCTGGTGTTCCTTCTACAGGAGAGGAAAGGAGAGAGGTCATGATGAAGGGGGAGTGGGAGGGACAACTTCAGCTTTGGACGATGGTAACGCGATTGCTGTGACTGTCACTTTATTATCCGTGTAGAAAACCCTGGACCGGCGGTGACTTTACCTTCAGCAAAGCTACTAGCAGCCTGGTGAAATCTCCACTCGTCTCGCTCACCAAGTCATTTTCCAGATTGCGCTTATATTCTGCCAGATATGACAGTTACGACACGTTATGCGTCGTCTGAAAGGCGATGTGAAATGGCTTGCGATTTCAAAAATTGGCACAGATTAAAATCATATTAAGTGTTATCACTCTGTTATCACACTGGAAGCACAAGGTTATTGTTGAAAAGCTCTTTAATGATTTATGGCAATTCATAGCGCAAATGATAAGAACACATTTATGACACGGCTATTATGGTTCAGACCTAACACCTTGTGCCTGATGGCACAAAACTGTACAACTGTATTATCGCAAAAAAAAGGCAAATGACTACGGTTGTGAGGAGGGTTGTGTTCGTGATTCTCTCTGCTAAATCTCAAGCCCAACCTTTATTGTAAGCAGCTGTGATGGTTGAAAGCTGTTGTGGTGTCCTTGTACATAAGATCTCCAACAGCGTTTCTTCATCTGTACCAAGACCCTGTACACATGCACACACACACATACACACACACACACACACACACACACACACATATATATATATATATATATATATATATATATATATATATATATATATACACACACACAAATAAATTGCATATATACAAATAAATCGTTAAAGAGGTGCGGCTTGGTTTAAAAGTGAGCTTGGAGACGTGTGGGGCTGGGCCCTCAGTCCTCAGGGTGGAGTGTTCAGTGAAACCCCGGTGAAGAGAGGACAGGTGCCGACTGTGATGTGTGAGGAGCCTGACAGGTTTTGTTTGTTTGCTAGTATGAAGAGACCCTATGTGAAAAAATGCTGTACACTAAGAATGCTTTCAAAAATATAAATGATAATTGTTTATTTTTATCAATTTACAAAATGCAAAGTGAACAAACAAAAGAAAAATCTAAATCAAAGCAATATTTCTTGTTACTACCCCTTTGCCTTCAAACCAGCATAAATTCTTATTGGTACATTTGCACAAAGTCATCTCAACATCATCGAGTCTGTCTGGGATCACATGACAAGACAGAAGGATTTGAGAATGCCCACATCTACAGAAGACCTGTGGTTAGTTCTCCAAGATGTTTGGAACAACCTACCAGCCGACTTCTTTCAAAAACTGTGTGCAAGTGTACCTAGAAGAATTGATGCTGTTTTGAAGGCAAAGGGGTTGTCAACACCAAATATTGATTTACATTTCTTTTCTGTTCATTCACTGCATTTTGTTAATTGATGAAAATAAACACTTCTATTAACACTTCTATTTTTGAAAGAATTCTAAGTTTACATCATTTTTTCACACCTGCCTAAAACTCTTGCACAGTACTATATATATATATATATATATATATATATATATATATATATATTATGATAAACATCTACTTTTACAAACAAATTCCTTCCAATTCAGAAGCACTTTGCTTGCACAGGTGATACAGGACCACAAAGAAAATGAATGACCTCTGACCTCCATGGCTTGTCGTAGGCGATAAGCCTCAAACTGCTCTGGGGGCATCATCAGACAAAGCATCAGGGACTGCAAATTCCCCGACAGTACCTTCTTTAAACCAACTATCAGGTCCTGTAAAAACACACCACACACACACACACACACACACACACACACACACAGATATTGCACAAATTCTCACAGCACACATTGCTCTCTTAGAGGCAGGTATGATGCAATGATGATGTAGTGATCTGCATAATTATTCAGCTGATTACCTTCTGAGTGATGGTCTGGTATGATGCCTTCAGGCTCTGTCTCTGAGCATTGTTGCGATTGGTCAGGATCCTCACCAGAGTGTTCACGTCTTTATAAATATATCACAACAGCTTGAAATGTACCATATGCATTAAATACAGAACCAGAACTCGGCGGCTCGACTTGTCTTCAATGTTCCTAAGTTCAGCCATGTTACTCCTCTGCTGCGCTCTCTTCACTGGCTTCCTGTAGCTGCCCGCATCAGATATAAAACCCTGATGCTGGCCTACAAGGCTAAGAATGGACCAGCACCTCCATACATGGTGGCAATGGTCAAATCCCGATCTGTACCCAGAGCTCTTCGAGCTTCAAGCACAGCTCGGCTTGACCCACCATCTCTCAGGACATGCGGAAAACATGCATCCAGACTTTTTCAGTTCTGGCACCTCAGTGGTGGAACGAACTTCCACTGAGTGTCCGAATGGCAGAGTCTCTTGCTGTTTTTAAGCGAAGACTGAAGACACATCTGTTTCAAGAGCACTTAAATTAAATTTTACTACACTAGCATTTATTAAATATTTGTGACTGTAATGACTTTTCTTGCTTTTATCTTTTAAGTAGGGTTTTTTCAGTATATATTTGAGTATATCTAGGCATCCATACTGACTGTATCTAATAATATCTTTGCTTAAAGTTTCTTCCTGATTTTAGCCTAAACTAACTAGCTAGAGATTTTGTTCTGAGTAAAACAATGAAGCACTTTTTGTAAGTCGCTCTGGATAAGGGCGTCTGCTAAATGCCATAAATGTAAATGTAAATGTAAATACAACTAAAAAAATGAAGCATACTTTTTACTCATACTTTGCTAAGTGTATAGTATTACAGTATACTTTGTCATGGTTTATTAAAGCATATATTTCAAAATACGCCTGGGACAAACCTGGACTACATTTCCCTACATCAGAGGCAATCACTGTACTGTGCACCGGGCCCTGTCCTAGACCGTAAAGGCGTTTATCATCCTGACCTGCTGTTACGGCTGCTATAAACGCTTGGCCTCTCTTAGGAGCCATAGCAGCACATCATTGGTCCGGTCAGGCAGGGTCAAAAGCTTCATTAGCTGACACGTACCTTTCTGCTCAAGGGCAGTCTGGATGTCAGTGACATCTCTCTCCACCTTGAAGTCTGGGAAAGGGGGAACAGTCCCCAGATTGTCCTGGCACATGTCGTGAGTAGAGTAGAGAGTGTGAGGAAAAGAAGGGGTGGTGTAAGGGTCACTGTTTTTGGGCTTTACCTGAAGCCTTTTAGCACTTAGCGTTGGTATTGTTCTTCCTGTGGCTGGTATTATACCTGTGCTAATTTTGTCATTCTTTCTAGGTGTCACCATTAACGTATGTAGCAGCGTCCTCGTTCAATTGTGTCGAAGACTGTGAGCTTTTGTAGTGGTTAGGGTACGTTCTAGTGGCAAAGTGGATAACAGAGTGTCTGCTAAATGCTAAATGCTAAATGAGTGTGGATGGAAATGTAGAGCAGTTTCACACCTGAAGGACCTCTGTCTGAAAAGCCTCCATTCTTTTGCCTGATTTCTTTAACTGTACTATTTAATTACTATTATTATTCAGTGTACCAATCCACTTTGAACCTGACTAGTGTATTAAGCAGAAAATCTACTCACCTTGGCAGGCATTGATTCCATAGTATCCATGGAAATGCACTTATCTTGAAAGTAGGTAAATCAATAGCACGCAATAGGTGAGATTCCTGGAATACCAAACACAGTTGAAGAACAGTGATCATTAACAGCATGTTAGCTCTCATTCACCTAATACTTACATCTAAAACATAACATATCATTTATTCAGACTACTGTATTGTGCGAGGAGAAAAATAATTCACACTTTTATAGACTATTACAGAATGAACTTAATCTTACAGAGATTACTGTGTAATGCGCCACAACGCGCCAAAAGAGAGAGAAAAAACTATGCAGACATTACATTTTAAGATTAAATACACTGTCTTGCTCACTTTTTTTCTGCTGTTACACCAAAGATTTTTCTAACCCCTGTGGACACAGACGGTTAGAAAAAAAATGTAACAGGCTAAAAGTATAACACGTGTGAAAATGTCTTACCTGCTGCAGACTGAAGCATAAGACAGGTATGAGGACAAGAACAGAGACGTGATTGTAGGCAAGACTATCTGTTCATCTTAGCTACCCGAAACCACCCACGAAAAAACCCTCAGCCTCTCAGAAACCGAACCACTTCAAGATTAGCATGAACAGGAAACTTTAAATAATACGTCTCCAAATGCACAGTCCCATGCATTTTGACAGGGTATTGAATGGGCAAATCAGTTAAGACCTTTACCTTAACCGAGAGCCTTTTAAAATGGCCCTTACATAGCAGTGGTCTAAAGCAACCTACTGAAAACTACCCAGTGCAACCAACACTTTCACCATTCTTAACATCATGTGGGCACGTTATAACGTTATATGGGTAAAATGAATCGATACATGATGTTTGAAGTGGGCTGCAGTCACTCTCACAGTTCAGAATGATTTATTCAGTTGTCTGTTTTTGTTTTTTTTTCTTTAACCGAATTCATGAAATTTAAATTAATGCAACGTGAGGTTCATCTGTTGCACGTTTTACAGGTGCTGTGCGCTGAATGTGAGAGGAATCAGCACGAAGCGCACACCCCTCAAGTGCCCGTTGTTTGTTCTGTGTGTAAAAGACAGATCAGTTTGCATCGCTGGGCTTTAGCGTCATGGTCCGCAGCTTCAACGCAGACAATGACATAATGGTCTCAACACCTAATATCAGAACAAAAGACACAAAGAGATATTCACACTCCCTAATCAGATCAGATATCTATTCTCTGGCTATCGCCTATACGCTAGCATAGCACACCTCCATGCTAACAGGCAACTCAAATATTTCTAGATTTACTGGAATCCTCACAGAACACCTGGCGTGATATGAACTCAAATTCGATGGCGAAATGAAGGAATCTGAACAGGTTTGAATATCTGGAACGTGCGCTAGTCTGTGTCTTGCTTCCCTCTGGTAGCTGAAGATGCTAGTAAGCGTAACATGAGGATAACGGGAACAACAAAAGAAGAGCAGGGCTCGGTGGCTACCATGACCTTCTCAGGTCACCCGTGATGACATGGGGATGGATACACCCAGTGCTGACCGCGCGGCAGTTATGGAACACAGCCGGTACTTGGCATCACCCTGGGTGAAGTGGCAGTAGGCATCACATGGCAGCTACTGGGCGCTGCCACAGTGTCCCTGGCTGCCCTCGCCACCAAAGTCCCTGTTGTCTGAACCGGCTATGAATCCGGTATTCATAATGATTTATAAGCGCATTCGTAAAGGATTCAGAATGCTTTGATATAGTGTTCATACCTCTGTGACTATACATAGGTGATAGTCACACCTATGAAATGTTATAACACCATGACATAAGGGCTTCATAACAATGCATTTGACAATGCATTTTTTAACATTGTGTTAAAAAATGTAAATGTTGACAGAAATGTTAATTCTCTCAGTTATTGAGGTTAATGTATGTGTGTTAACATATGAGTGACCTCATATTTTGACATGTTAAAAAAAAACAAATGTTTGTGTGTTTATGTGTTTGTGTGTGTGTGTTTGTGTGTATGTACATGTGTGTATGTTTATCGTCAAGGGGCTAAATAGAGAAAGGTGTGACAGAATGTGGATGAACTACTCTTAGCAGTGTCTGCATAACACGCTATCACTCATGCAGTCCAGCCCCACCCTGTCTGGAATGGCGGCTCCACACAGATTCTATCATTTATAGATTTTTTGAGTTGACTCCCACACTGTGCAGCTGCACAGAGCTACTTGGTTTTCAGGTGGAGATGACTATTTCAGGTGGAGATGACTATTTCAGGTGGAGATGACTATTTCAGGTGGAACCCATGGGACTGGTCTGACCAGCAGCTCACACCAGGAGGAAAGCAATGAGATCTGTCACATGTCAGTCAACATTTGAACTTACTGGTAGTTTTGAAAAGTACTCCTATCTCTATAAATTCAACTGTGGTGCCATTCAGGCTAGGAAGAGCTTCAGCAACTCCTGAAAATGGTCCAGTACCCCCACTAGCATCCCAAGAAAAGACAGTAATTAGGAGTCAAGTTCATCCAATTTTTTAGTTCTAGCCCCACCAATTCCCTGAGAACGTACACTCGTGATATAAGGACAGTCCCGTTTAATCAGCACAGTGACTTACGCCGTATAACACTGATCTCCAGTGTGCGCTATACTCTTGCGAGATTGTTGCCGTGGAAGGTTTAAAAATGGAGCGATAATTAAGAGAGGACCTTAAACGATAAGGTTGACGACACTAACGCAGAACCAAAAAGACGAGAGGATTAAAGTGATCGTGCACCACATGAGCCAGTGAACCAAAATGTGTGAACCAGTGAAGTCAAAATGCGTGGATCACGTCTACTGGCTTGCTGCACGCACAGATGAGAGCGTCTACTCCAGCCTTTGATAAAAATGTATAAAAGAAGGCCACCTCACGACAAGAAAATGAGGTTCAAAGTGTTCTGGTACGAGAAGTGCCAGTGCTCTCCTGTGCCTTTCGACATTTCGCTCAAGTAGATCAGGAGTCACAAGGCGCATTGTCCCAGTGGTTAAGTTACTAAAAACATCAGCGAAGATGGACAGGTGGAGTAGGGGCTTGGAGTGAGGGATTAAATAATGTGTCTCGTGCCTTTGAGACGCCAAATAGAAGAGGAAACTGGTCTGGTCCCCTCTCTCCAGTGTTTACGTTTAAAACGAAAGTTAACATTTTGCCCTAATCATGATTTTGTACGAACCTTTTTATATATACTGTAGAATTAAACTAACGTTAATATATACATCTTATGTAATAAAAATGGATGTTGTGGTGTGTGTTTTATAGGTTCATGTTTTTTTCTTTTGCATCTGATGGAATGACATCCGCTTGTATTACCAAAGCTAAACAAACCAGCTCAAACTGAAGTGAGTTTGAAACTGCTAAGTCATATCAATACTGTTGTGCAACTGAAGCAACGTAATTATGAGAAAGGTGTAATAAAGAGATGCTACGTCATAATTATGAGAAAGCTGTAATAATGAGATTGCCAAGTCATAATTATGAGAACGTAATTCATAATTAAGTCATAAATAATAGAAAGTAATTCGTAATTAAGTCATAATTATGAGAAACTAAAGTCATGATTGCCTCATACTTCATGGCCTTCTTCCCGTCAAGTGGCGGAAACAGGATTACATAAACCTGACCATGTCAAACCATAATAAAACAACGTGTTAGCTATTCAGGCATAGCTAGCTTTCTAGTGTCAATATTGTAATAAAACAACATATTATTTAGTTGCTTAGCAATATCTAGTTTTCTAGTTTCTATGTTTAATGTCCAACAAGTTGTAGTAGGCTTAGACTAGGCTAAGCAAGTCATAGTGAAAGACTGAACTCTTTCATACATTTAATACAGTCCAGTTAGTCCAACTTTGAGTAGAAAATGTTGCTGTTTTATGTTGAAATATATTCAAATATGTGAAAAACAAGTGAAAAGGTCTCTTGAAATTATTCAATTCTTTAATAAAAGTATCCTAAATATAGTAAAAAATATGTATTTTGTCACTGTAAACCACTTCAGTGTAATAAGAATGAAAAACTACTGTAGATTCTTATTCATCAGAGGCTCCGATGAATTGTAAAAGAGTTTAATGTGGCTTTGTCACTTTCATGTGTCTGCTTGAGGGCCACACCCTGAAATGCTGAATTCTCAAGGCTATAAAAATTAATTTCTGATCAACTGAAACATGAACAATGCAGTTTATAATTGTTTTTTTTATTTTAAAAATTAAAGCCAGACCCTGATGTGTTCACATTGTGCTTTGACAAATAAAATTACAGAATACAGTTAATAGTATTAATACTCAGATTATTATATATTTTTTGGCATTTATTGGCAAACGTTAAAAACTCCTCTTCAATACCCCAGAATAAAATAATGAATAATTCCTATAAAAATACAAACACTTAAAACCCTATATACAACCCATTATAAAATAAGTTTGCACTACCATATAAAGAGGTCACGTTCACAGCAATAGAATTGTATTGCTTCGTCCATCTTGAGTCCATATTAAATACACTAAAACCAGAATAACCAAAGTAAAAAATCATATCAGAGTTTGTTTGCCATGATGGCAGAGTGTTGGCTTGGTATCAAAGAGGGTAAACTGAAAGAACACCGACAACAGATATCCTTTCCCTTTACAGTCAGATAGCACGGATCATGCGACTACAGTCTTGATAGAGTCTTGATAGAGTGAGGTCATCAATAAAACTAACCATTCTGTAGTGCTCCTAGGTAACCTATACACTATAAAAGTCCTCAAGAAACACGAAAACAAATAAACAAAAACGAATAGACAATTAACACTGGCTGTAAACACATTTACACAGTTTAAAAGGCTCGTTGCAAGTCAGTGGTAGGTCTTCCAAAATGTTTTGAATCAAACCTAAAGTTAAACCATTACAGCAATCACCTACTCAAAAGAGCAGTTCGGTTAAAAGAAGAGGAAGTGGTCAGTGGTGTTTAGCACTTCACCGATCAGTGGTGCTGTTAATGACTGACCAAAAATAAAGAAAGAAGCTGGCACAATACAGTCTTGCGTGTTTAGCTCAATTCTGACCACGACAGCAGATAAGAGAAACCACAGGAGCACACAAGCAGAGTGACTGTGCCATCTAGAGGGATGTCGAGAAACTACACCAACTGGGTCTCGTCAGACCGTGACCCGCTTTACAATTTAAAAGCAATTTAAAAGTTTGTTGCTAAGGCGAAGCATGCATGTAACCTGAGCGTTTATTTCATTTTATTCACACAACAGAAACGGGGAGTACAGGTACTGCAATGTTCAGAAGGATGGTGAAGAAACTAAATTCACTGTGTAAAACAAAACTGGTGAATGGACCCTTCTGTCCTTCGTGCGCTAAGTTACGTTACAGAGAGGGGAAACAAAACCATACACTGAGCAGAGTGGCTTCCTCCAGCATCAGGACCGAGAAACCTGGGTATGAACTGACAGAACACACAGCACAGGTTCAGGAAAGGGGGCGGGTCTTAGATGAACTCCACCTCCCATAGCTCTTTGGCATTTTCTTCAGCCTCCTGGTACACAATCACATGCTCCTTGTCATACGTGTTACCACCTGAAAAAAGGGGGAATTGGAAGATTTTTGGTTGTTCTTTTTCTGTAAAAATGACACAGGAGTCCAGAAACTACCCTGAGTTTAACAGTAATCTAAAGGAGTGGATTAGGGTTGGTGTTAGATTGCCAGTCGGAACCATATCTTACACATGGTATATTTTCCAATCTAAATATAACAAAAGTGAGCTGCTAACTTGCTGAAGGCTTTCTAAAGGGTATCACCTGAAGTTCATTAAACCCCAGTCAGCTAAAGGCTGTTGTAGATGTTATTTTGCCTTTAATATACACAGACGGCTCTCACCCTTCACAATGAGCACCATGCCAGGGAAGGTGAGGCTGGAGATGGCGCCGCTGAGCTTGGCGCTCCACAGCTGGATGGGCGTGCGCGTTTCAGACCACAGCACCACCTTCGCCCCTGACTCCACATTCCCTATCACCTGCAGACTCATGGTCGGTGCCAGCTACATGCCGCAAGATGAGAGGGAGGGAGGGAGAGAGAGAGGGAGGGAGGTAGAGAGAGAGAGAGGGTGGGAGGGAGAGAGAGAGGGAGGGAGGAAGGTAGAGAGAGAGAGGGTGGGAGGGAGAGAAAGAGAGAGGGAGGGAGGTAGAGAGAGGGAGGGAGGGAGGTAGAGAGAGAGAGGGAGGGAGGGAGAGAGAGTGGGAGGGAGGAAGGTAGAGAGAGAGAGGGTGGGAGGGAGAGAGAGAGAGAGAGAAAGAGAGCGAGAGAGAAGGAGGAAGGGAGAGAGTAGGAGGGAGGGAGAAAGAGAGAAGAGGGAACATCACAGAAGAAATATCATAAACAAAAGTATAAACGATAACAATTCTCTTCCGCAAACAAACAAGTATAATGGGAGGGTTAATAACGTGAGAAAAATGTGTCATGTACATCCATCCACGCCAGTCACATCTACACAAACACTGGCTAAAGAATGTTTGCTATGGCATATTTTCTGCGTTACATTTTGAAACCAAGTCATCTGTAGCAAAGAATGTGAATCATTTCTAAGTGAAAGTCAAAGTAATTCCTCTTCCTAATAATGGCAGTATCATCATTTACTAGACTTTGTATTCTGAAAGAAGCTAAAGCCCAACACGATGCTCACACTGAAATGGTTACTAAATCCAATTAACTAATTATCCAATTAAATAACTGAATAATCAGGCTGTGGAGAAAATCAATGACCAGAAGAGGCTCCCTCACAGCACTGGGATCACACAACACGTTTAAAGACTTTATGATTCTACATCGTTTGTCAGGAGGACCAATGGGCATGTAGGCAAACCAAAATAAACCCCCAACAACCTTGTTCTTGATGAGGCCGTTCTGATAGAACCAGATATCACTCGTGCCCTCCACGTGCTCGGACACCACCACACGGCCTGACTTCAGCTGATCCACACCCCCCTGTACTGACATGAAGTAGCCACTCTCTTTATACCGGATCCGGAAAAGCCGTTGCTTCTGCAGGAAAACACACAAATGCACGCGCACACAAACGCACACACACACACACACAGATTACCAGGTGTGTCCCGTGTCCTACTGTAAAGAAGAGTATTATGGAGTTTTTGTACTCACTGGTCGGATTGGGTATATGGAGCCTATACAGCTGAGGGAGCTGAATTTGTGCCAGTTTGTGATCTCAACGGGTTCAAGCAGGAACTGGCGCCCCCTGTAGTTAGCATGCTCATATAACACCCAACTGCAAGACATGACAGATCATTATGAGAAGGGTGAATAATGCATATAGTGATATCCACATTTAAACAGTTGTGTGCACATGTGCATGTGTACAAACACACACACACACTTACCAGCCAGTGTTGACCCTGACAGATAGGAAGTGTGGGTTAAATCCCTCTGTCATCATGTTGGACACTTCTGTATCCAGGGTAACGTCTCTGCCCTCAAAACACTCCAGTCCGAACAGGGAAATGGATGGAACAGCAAACAACTGATCCAAAGAAGCAAACACAAGAAGTTAGAGAGAGAGAGAGAGAGAGAGAGAGAGGGAGAGAGAGGGAGAGAAAGAGAGAGGGAGACAGAGAGAGTGAGAGGAAGAGAGAGAGAGAGAGATGGAGAGAGATGGAGAGAGAGATGGAGACAGAGAGAGGGAGAGAGAGGGAAGGGAGAGGGAGGGAGAGAGAGGGAGAGAGGGAGACAGCGAGGGAGAGAGAGAGAGGGAGGGGAGAGAGGGAGAGGGAGTGAGAGAGGAAGGGAGAGGGAGGGAGAGAGGGAGGGAGAGAGAGAGAGAGGGAGCGAGAGAGAGTGAGAGGGAGAGAGAGAGGAAGGGAGAGTGAGTAAGAGAGGAAGGGAGAGGGAGGGTGACAGAGAGAGGGAGAGAGAGGGAGAGAGAGAGGGGGAGACAGAGAGAGAGAGAGGGAGAGAGAGAGAGAGGGAGGGAGAGGGAGAGGGTGACAGAGAGAGGGGAGAGAGGGAGAGAGAGAGAGGGAGAGAGGGAGAGAGAGAGAGGGAGAGAGGAAGGGGAGACTCTGGGGAGAGCTGGACTCACCGTTGACACAGATTTGACTGAGCGTATAACGCAGCCGCTGGGGCAGCCCATGCTGGTCAAATTAACATAATCACCTTCTGATAACACATACTGGTTTCCCGTGAAGTCAGCGTCATCATACAGCACCCAGCTAAGAGACACACAACACACCCACCTTAGTGGCTAAGACCCAGTCCCCACCATGCTGTAACATATGTGGTTCTATTCTATTCAACACTTTTACTGTTGTATTAACTTTTGTACTAAACGTGAATGGTCAGTTTCTTGCCAAATAAAAAATAAAAAGTCATTATGTCATCAGAGCTGCTTTTCAGTTCTGAATCGCTTTTCAAATACGAACATCCAACACCTGCGTCCTCACGTAGACAACACAGTAAAGAACTGATTGGTCCTTTTCTGTGATCAACGACAGACCCTAGAGCAACCCAGAGCTGCACAGCGCTGGTTCTCTAGCGGACGTGAAGAGGATTACTGACCTTCCTCCCAGCACCCTACAGGACTGGACTGGTGGTTGCGAGGGCAGAGACTCGTGGCTCTTAGTGAACTCCTGGCACAGGCCCTGAAAGCCAGACTCAGAGTACAGCAGTAACTACAGCAGGAGAGAGAAACAAGAGGGCAGAGGTCACGTGTGATCACCACGCTTAACCCATGCACACGTCTCTAGGGAATCTCGGCGCGGTGGTGGAGGGCAGTGAGGGGCACTAACCTCGCTCTGCATGACAGGACCAACAGATGGAGACTGAAACCACAGGGGAAAAACAGCAAAAAAAAAATGGTTAATTATTAATTGAGTAATTTTTTTTTTACTGTATCATGTCAGAACTTCAGTCCTGCTCACGAAGAGATCTGGAACGATAACTGCGAACTCCAAAAAGGGAAGCGATGTGTCTCGGGTTCACAGGTGAGGCCTGGTGCTCAAATGCGAGGTGGTTTTAGATGGAAAACGATCCTAGGCGAGTGTCGCTCGGCGGACCTGGCCTTACCTTGAGGACGGGCTGTATAGAGCAGATGCGATTGTCCTCGGCTCCCCAGTCGATGCAGTTGTTGTAGAAGCCTTTCTCCAGCACATACTGGTTTCCAGAGTAATCCACATGGGAGTACGCCACCCATCTGGAAGGAGAGACTGCGGTCAGAAACACAGGCGCACAACGCTGACTCCCCCAGCCTGAACATGCACAGGCAGAGTTTTCACACAGGGGTCTGGACAGGGGTGTCCAAAGTACGGCCCAAGTTTTCACTGGCCCGCAGCCTCTGTTGACCACAGCATTTTATATTTCACCAGAAGATGGCAGTAGACTCGAAAAAAGCTTTTTTATTTTTCACCAGAAGATGGCAGTAGACTCAGAAAAAGCTTTTTTATATTTCACCAGAAGATGGCAGTAGACTTATACTATAGTCTATAGGTCTATAGTGCAGTCCCATATGCCCCACTCTCCAATCACACGCAAAGAAATCCCGCCCACCAGGAATGTGGACAATTGTTTAAATTATTGAAAGAAACAGATGCACATCCAACAATGTGAATATTTTCTCTCTATTACAGTAAAAGACACAAGCTCCACTCTGCTATCTGGTGGAGAATAGTGGAATACACATCAAACAGTTATGTACGGATAAGGAAACGAGAGCAGGTGAGTAAGTACTCACACTCCGCTCAGCACTTTGATAGATTGAACGGCCGGGCGGAAGCCAGACAACTCGACATCGGGAACAGCTTCCGTCGCCTCCAACGTGCGCTCTTCCTCTTCATCTTCCTCCTCATTCGGCATCTCAACCATCACCAGCATTGGCTCACTCAGGTCCTGTAGAAGAGCAGTAAGGCACTAAGGACACACAGTCACACAGAGAGGCAGATGTGTCCAACACTGAACACACCTATTGTCACACTTACTAAACCCTATTAATTTTGACTCAGAAAATGTATTTGGAGGTATTGCTTTTTCATTCAACATAGTATCTGCACCATGTTTATTAACAGCTTTTATGCACATACATAGACAGCTATTTTATTTCAATACTTTGTTAAGAATCATGTGTTAACCAGAAACGGACTGATAAGGTGGTCGGAAATGGACTGATAAGGCGAGTTAGAGCATGGCTAAGACAAGACAGGGATTATGTACATCTTATATACATATGTACAGGACACCACTGGATTAAACGATGAGGAGGTAGTCAAAATTGAAGGACCTGTCCGAAACGTCCTGACGAAGGACCTGTCTGAAACATCCAAAGCTTCTCCGGATCACACGCAGAAACATACGCAAGGCACACAAACTGTGCAGCCCAGGACTAAAGGGGAGGAGCCACCGAGAGGGGCGGAGAACAACCAGGCTGGGATCCAGCAAGAGGGGCGGAAAACAACCAGGCTGGGATCCAGCGAGAGGGGTGGAGAACAACCAGGCTGGGATCCAGCGAGAGGGGTGGAGAACAACCAGGCTGGGATCCAGCGAGAGGGGTGGAGAACAACCAGGCTGGGACCCACCGAGAGGGGCGGAGAACAACCAGGCTGGGATCCACCGAGAGGGGCGGAGAACAACCAGGCTGGGACCCACCGAGAGGGGTGGAGAACAACCAGGCTGGGATCCAGCGAGAGGGGTGGAGAACAACCAGGCTGGGATCCAGCGAGAGGGGTGGAGAACAACCAGGCTGGGACCCACCGAGAGGGGCGGAGAACAACCAGGCTGGGACCCACCGAGAGGGGCGGAGAACAACCAGGCTGGGATCCAGCGGGTCCTCCAGATCCAGACGGATAAGGAAGTGGTGGCGACACCAAGCAGACGGCGTGATGGTGGATGAGGAGAACAGCAGCGGTGACGGATGTGGCGGTCTGAGCTGTGTTGACAGAAACATCCAAAAGAAGGAATATGAAAAGCAAAAAGCTGGAGAAGTACCAGGGACTGAGAGAAGAGAACGAGAATGGGCAACATCAGCACTGTCCCAGTGGTGATGGGGGCAGCTGGGGCGGTGACCCCTACGATGGAGGAGTGGATCCAGCAGAGTCCAGAAGAGCAGAACGTGGGGAACAGCGAGACTGCTGCACCCTCAGACCCACAGGAGGAGACACGAGTGTGAGGGAGAAAGATCTCACCACCCACTAGGCGAGTGCGTGTGCGCGGTGCTGATTGGTCTAGATGAAGTGCCACTCACAGTTCGGATCACCCGGGCTGAGCGCAGTTCACTATCGCAGCCCCCCCACACCCGCCAGTCATGGTGATCCCCCTCCTCCAGGAGGTACTGGTGTCCACGGAAACCTTCCTTCTCATAGCCCACCCATCTGAAACAATAGGATAGGACAGAATGGAAAAGAATGAAGAAAGCAATACTGTGAAATTACATTATAAGTGGATTCATATCAGCCAGATGTGCAAATGTAAACGCAAATATAGTACGACGCACGGCATAACAGCATCGTGTTCATTTGTATCAAAAGTGCAAAAGTATGGACACAGGAGCGTGGACAAATGGAGTCTCTTTGTCCCTGCTGTCTCTCCTGCATGGGTCCAACCTTTGTCAGACAGCTGTGATGACACAGCTTGAGGCACGAAGAGAACCAATCAGACGATCAAGCCATCACCATCCTGCGTTACGGCTATAGCAGTGCCATTATCCTTGAGCTGCGTGTTGTTATGCTTATTATACTTGAGCTGTAGATCCACCCAGTGGTCATTACTTTCGTCTAATCACCTGAAGAACTGGCTCATGAGTGTCTGTGCAGACTTCAGGCCTGCAGCACACAAAGACGCAGTGTGTATGCAGCTTGACAGATGCAGTGTACAGGCCTGTTAGCCCAGGGGCTACACTGTCATATGTAATGTATAGCTAATGACCTGGCTCCCATGGTAAGCCCATCATATCATGATCACTCAGATGACTGGATTGTCACTCGAAAAAAGGAAAATAAGCTTATAATTATTGATAATTATATTCTAATTCATATATACTGTATATATTACAATTACAATCACAATTACAACATTTGGCTTTTGCCAATATACACACGGATGGTTAAACGAGATAAACCTGTCCCAAGCTCCATGTGGTCGTGGCTGGGTGAAGATCGGTATGTGCAGGAACTCTGCTTTGGCATGTCAGAAAGGCAAATGTTTTTTTTCCCATCTTTATCGTGACTCATCCAGTCTTGTGAAGATCCCATAATAAAATCACAGTGATAAGATAATCATAGTGTTTTCAAACAACAAACACTTTTTTTTGTGAACGGTGTAGTGTTGTGTAGTTCATGTTGTGTTATGTCTGCGCAAAGCAAGTTGTGGCTTATGTGTGTGAAGAGTGCTGTATAAACAAATGTTACTTTACTAACTAATGAGAGACCTTCATTTACGCTTCAGTAAGATAAACAGCTTATCTTACCTTTCCTTGAAGGTGATACTGATACAGTAAATGACAAGATGTGGAAGTTTGAAGAAGTGACCAAGGGCGAAAGTGAATATCAAGAGGAAAGTGCAGAGGAAATTGTTGGGGAAAATGCAAAGGGCGCTGGGAAATGTAGTGACAGGAAGTAAGCCTACAAGGCGAGAGCAGCCTGTCACAGAGAGATATACAGAACACCCCCGTGGCCCTAGAGCTCCATGTCTACAATGACTCTCAGTTTTGGGGGGCAAGTTATAAACAATCATCAGTAAGCAAAAGATCAGTGGTTATTACTTCAGTTTTAGGTAAACAAGCAACACTCCTATTGTACAACCTCCTTCCTTTGTGTCAGCTCTGTTTATTGATCATAGCTCATCATCTTTGCTACTGCCCCCGCGACCCGGACCTGGATAAGCGGATGAAGATGGATGGATGGCTCATCTTTTAATCTAGTGGTAGTTTTGTTACTACTTTGATGTAAAACCCTAAGATTTTCCCAGAATCACATGTCTATTCACATAGGCACACACACACACACACACACACACACACACACACACACACACACACACACCCATATGCAACATGCCAGTTCGCCAGTCCTATCAACCCACATGCCTCCGATGACTTTAATGGAGCCGGCGTTGTACATGATGGCCGTCTGCTGCCGGGTCTCCCTGGTGATGAAGTCCCTGGCGTTGGTGTAGATCTCACGTTTCTTCCCAGTGAAGTACGACTTTTCATAAATCACAAGCTGAGGAGAGAAACCACAGCGCATCACACACACGCATGCCGTTCACACCTGCACACACACACACACAGGTGCACACACACACACAGGTGCACATGCGCACGCACGTACGCACACACATGCACACACACGTGCAAATGCACGCACACATGCACGCACGCACACACACAGGTGCACATGCATGCACACACACACGCACGCACACACACGTACACACACACAGGTTCTTACTTTGGGCTCGTTAGGTTTCTCCACTCTTGGCTCTCCCTAAAGACAAAACCATTGAACAGACAAACAAGCAGACAAACAAAAACAAAACAAAACACAAAAATGAATGAAAAAGGTCCATTTGATTTTCCAAAAACAGGAGCACACCGACACGCCAAAGTTTAATGGGTGTGTTCTGGGAGCAGGAGGGAGGGGGGAGGAGTCACTCACTATTTTGAGGGGGTGCAGTGAGCTCACGTACGGCTCTGTGTCGCTCCAGGACTTCGGCTTCGGGAAGCCTCCCACTTCCAGCACCCGCGGGACGCCCTGGAAGAACGGCTCGGCGAACACCAGCCACCTGCGTGGGGCAGAGCAGTCGTGAGGGAGCGCGTCACGCTTCAAGAAGCAGCCTGCTCGGACACGCCTACCCCCCCCCCCCCCCCCCCCCACCTAACTGGCCCCCTCCACTTCACGCACCCAGACGTGCGTGTGAGAGCATCATGCATGCCAACACACAAGCAGCAGCCAATAAAAATTGGACATCCAATAAAGTAGAATATCATATCAGAATAGAGTAACACAATGTCAGAATAGGGGCGTGTTAGAATAACATCATCCTGTACCTAATGCTAAGCATCGCACGAGAACCAAATAAGAATGACTTTGCTTAACGAACAAATTGCACCTGCATTTCAACGCTAAACCACGCCCACGGTATGATTTATCACGCTGTAATGACGAGAGTACGGGACCTGTAGACACACCTGTCAGTTGCAGTGCACTTACACCGCAGGGTCGCACGACTGTTGTGATGACGGAGCTGTCGTTACACGAGCACAGTCGCACACATTCACACCCTGCTGTTGTAAAGAGTCACGTGACTCATCACTCACAGGCCAGCGTTGATGATGATGGAGTTCGCCCTGATGGGGAAGCCATAGATCCTGGCGTCGTCCGACGTGTCACGGAAGATGACTTTCTTTCCCCCTGCATCCTCCTCCGGGAATAGACAGATCTCTGGAACGCTGTAGTCCTGGGACAGTTTAATTCACGTTAGATTCGTTTCAGTTCACTTTAATTCAACTCAGTTCAACAGTCATTATACTGATATAAGCATGTAGCATGTGGAAAACAATCTTGCCTAGCGAGAAAAGAAAAAAAAAAACAATTAAAAACAGCAAGTCATAAGAGGTCAGCTTAAGTCCAAAATGTGACCAAAATGTGCTTTGATAAAGCCAGTATTGGTAGATGTGGATGCAATTCTCCACCTGGACACCAGAGGGAGTTCCTAAGTCAATGGGGAAGCACAGCTCCAAGCCCATAGCCTGATCGTGTATTTTAGAGCTAAAATGCATTTATAAGGTGCACTGTATTTTAAAAATTATCGATTGACAACTTCTCAGCGTTGAGTGCAGGCTTAATTCAGTTTAGACTCGGCTGTCTGTGTGTGAAAGAGGGCGCGTGAGCACTCCTCCCTCCAATCATCGCTTCGACTGACAGCAGCTGACGTGTGCGCGTGTTGGCAGCGGTACCGCTGCAGGTCGCTTGTGTGCAAACCAGCAGGCCGGGTAGCGTTCGCTCAGACAAGCACCGATCGCAAAACATCAAAAACACAATTCAAAAACACCAATTCAAAACAGTAACCTGGTACTGCATCTGGAGTAAAGCCAGTATGAAACGTTAAATATGTGTACTCTGGCCATGATGGAGACTAGATAAGCTAACATTTCAGAGCGCTAATGTAGAACATATAATGTAGGCAATGATATTATAATAATAGCAGGCCTACGAACCATTTTAAAGCGTATGATGTTAGGTTGTGAAGGAGCGACTCTAAAGCTTCCTTCGTTTAGTTTTATAGCTAGATAAGGTTACAAATAACCTTAAACTAAACTGTTACCCAAGGATACAAATTGGATAACTGATGCTTCAGATGACATTCTTATAATGCATTATTTATTCATAGGAAATTACTTATATGAAAGTTTTTATAAAAGTATTTATACAAGTCTAATTATTGAATATACTTTGCTTATATATTTGCTTAACTTATATATTTTGTATATTATATAAAAAAATAAGTCTGATTGCACTATGAGAGATCTCAAAGAGTCTCGCCAATCCCCTTTAATTAAATCTATCTTCAGTAGTACACTGATAGAATAACAACTATTCAACAACTTTGTACTATAGTACAACTTTAAATAAGAAAATGTTTCATCAGCCCTTGTAAAATGGCCTAGTAACCTGAACATCCTAAATCAGCGACACAGAAGACATGTTTATGTAGGGTGTAGGGATGTTCACATCGTGAGCTGCTTTGGCCTGTAAGGGGAAAGATCACAGCTAGCCAAAACTGGGCTCTGACCTGACACAGAGGAGCTGGCAGATATAGCATTATCAAGTTAAGTTGTTTTTATTTAATCAGAAAACAATGCATTATAAGAATTTTTACTGACGCATTGAACACGCTTACTTACATTTCTTTAATACTTCGTTCAGAAGCTTCCAGACACCTCCTGTAGAAACTAGCCACATTGCTCAGGTGCGATTCTGGTCCATTCATCCACACAAACACCCTACAAATCCGAAAGGTTCTGTGGGCTCCTTCTATGAACTCTGAACTTTAGTTCTTTCCATAGATTTTCAATTGGAACTCCAAACAATATGTTGTGTATTATGGCACCCAAATAGTTACATTTTGGTTTCATCTAACCAGAATATATTCTCCCAGTATTTCTCAGGCTTGTCTAAATGTTGTACAGCAAACTTTAAACATGCAACAACATGATTTTCCTTCAGCAATGGAGTCTTGCATGTTGAGTGCAATACTTTTTGTTTCCTTTGAAACAGTTGTACCTGCCGGTTCAATGTCTTTCCGTAGCGCTCCACATGTGGACCTTGGCACTTGGACAACTCTTCTGATTATTCTTTTCAATCCTCAAACTTCAGTACATTTTGCAACATCATGAGATGTTTCTTGTGTGGCATCTTGGTAATAAGATATGTTTTTATAGGCCATCGGTTAGGACTGAACCAGATGACATTAATTTGCACTAAGTGGTAGGATTGCTTCTAATTACTGATAGATTTTCATGACTTTCCATGGCTTCTTGCACCTCCCTTTCTTCATGTGTTCAATACTTTTTCCCTGTGTCATTTCTCATTATTGCACATAACTTAAATTATGGACATCTATGTTTCATTGCATGTGTGGATTGGATGGGTAAACAACATCTGGTGAGAATTTCATGTCAATAGTACCTTCAGAAATATATTTTCTTAGAAAATGCTGACCTGTTCAATACATATTTTACATGTATAATAATATACTATTAAAATGAATGAATCATATTTAATAATGAAATAATGCTCATGACCCCCCCCCACCCCACACACACCATGCTGACTAACAATAATTCATGAAACTACAATGATTACCATATTTTTCTTATCTGTGTGTGTGTGGGTGCGTGCGTGCATGTGCATTTGTGCATGCATGGGTGTGTGTGCGTGTGCTGGTCATACCCTCACTGCTCTTCGCAACGAGCCAATAATAAACGTCCTTGGCTCGTCTGGTTCTGGTTCTGGGTCTGGGCCGTCCTCTCCGGACTCCCCCGTCCCGTTCTGTGTGGGACGCTGAACGTTGTCCTGGGCGCCAAAGGGGTTTGTGAGCTCTATGTCGCCCTCGTCCAGGGCCACTTTCTGTCCTTTGAATTCGGGCTTCTCATATAACACCCAGCTGCCAGGGGAGAACAGGAACAATAGAAAAATGAGGACAGAGAAATCTGTAGCTGGGACATATTTAACATTTTGTTTGGAAACAGAATTTTCTGACATTGCCAAAGATATTTTTATGTTTATGTATTTTATGTCGTTAACAAAATGTTTGCTCTTTAAAATAGGTTGGCGCAGTCAGTACTTTTCCAAAAAGCCAGCAGAACTCACGTTTCAGATGGATGTATACCTATTTCACCCAGCTATTATATTACGCAACTCACATATGATTCACAGGCTTAAATATCATCTTCCTGCAACTAAGCGACAACAATATTTTTCGCATTTCATAATCAGTCAGACCAAAGATTAATTAAATGCTGCATCACTGCCAAGTAAGCAGTCCTTTCCATAGTTTTTTGTTTTGTGTCTTTTTTCGAAGGTACAGACTTAACAAAGAGTCATGGTCCAGAACGAAGAAGACGCGGGACGAACGGGGAAGCGTCGTGAAAGACGGTGGGAAGGGGCTGAGCCAGATGTTCGCGTAGCTCCTGCAGACATATCTCTCAGTAATGGCAGTAAATCTAGAGTGCTTTGGTGCTGGAGGGCAGGGCGAGGCAGGCGAGTGTGTGCCCTTCCGGGCAGAGTGGTTTTGGGATAAGAAACTCGCTGCATATGTGTGTGTGTGCATATTTATCTTTTATACTTAGGGTTGGGTGTCAATTGCATTTTATTGATTCTGATTGAGATTCTGCTTATCGATTCAGGTTATCGATTCCAAAAAAAGGACCCAAATATTTACCTATTCTTTTTACTGTTATTATTATTATTATCTACTTAAAAAAATGTTGCAGAGATGGCAGTCAGTACAACGGCAGGCGTCAGTCAGATGGGAATCTCACGTTCCACTACATCCCAAATGTGCTCTATTGGATTGAGATCTGGTGACTGTGGAGGCCATTTGAGTACAGTGAACTCATTGTGGTGTTCAAGAAACCAGTCGGAGATGATTCGCGCGTTATGACATGGCACGTTATCCTGCTGGAAGTAGCCATCAGAAGATGGGTACACTGTAGTCATAAAGAGATGGACATGGTCAGCAACAATACTCAAGTAGGCTGTGGCATTGACACGATGCTCAATAGGTACTTATGGGCCCTAAGTGTGCCAGGAAAATATCAGAAAATAGCAGAAATCGAGACTCATCAGACCAGGCAATGTTTTTCCAACCTTCTATTCTCCAATTTTGGTGAGCCTGTGCGAATTGTAGCCTCAGTTTCCTGCTCTTGGCTGACAGGAGTGGCACCCGGTGTGGTCTTCTGCTGCTGTAGCCCATCCGCCTCAAGGTTCGACGTGTTGTGCGTTCAGAGATGCTCTTCTGCCTCAGTTGTAATGACTGGTTATTTGAGTTACTGTTGCCGTTATATCAGCCCGAACCAGTCTGGCCATTCTCCTCTGACCTCTGGCATCAACAAGGCATTTGCGCCCACAGAACTGCCGCTCACTGGATATTTTCTCTTTTTCGGACCATTCTCTGTAAACCCTAGAGATGGTTGTGCGTGAAAATCCCAGTAGATCAGTAGTTTCTGAAATACTTAGACCAACCCGTCTGGCAACAACAACCAAGCCACGTTCAAAGTCACTTAAATCACCTTTCTTCCCCATTCTGATGCTCGGTTTGAACTGCAGCAGATCGTCTTGGCCAAGTCTACATGCCTAAATGCATTGAGTTGCTGCCATGTGCCATACAGATGATTTTGTGGAATCTAAATTCTATTTTTTTGGGTTTTTTTTTATGGTACCCAGTTCTTGGTATTTTGGAACCAGTTCAGAACCAGGTTGCGATACTCAGCTCAATTTATATTTGAGTATGTCAGTGCAAAGATGTACTTTTCATTTTCAAAAGGCAAGTAATTTTGCTCCCTCAAATGTTGTGAGCTACTGTAGAACCTTTAAAATAATGTATGTCATAAAAGGGCTTTTATTTTGTTATTACATTTTATTTTTAAGTTTCAGTGCAGGTTTGCATGTTTCTGAAATGCAAGGACCAAAAAATTACAGGACTGTGCATGTGTGTTTAATCCTCTCACCCTCCTCGGACCACTCTGATGGAGATGGTCTCAGGAAGCTTCCACGCTGTGGTGTCCATCACGTCTGAGCGTACCTCGATACACTGGCCACGAAGTCCTGGCTCGTCATAGATGAGCATCTAATGAAGGTACAAACACCAGCTTCAATGGACTCAACAACGGCCGCATTGTTCCATGCAATACCACCTCCCGCCACCAGGGAGGATCGCGAGCAGTGGCGCCAGCAGACTAAGAAAGACTTCCATTGTGTTTGCTAATGTGAATCCAATTCTTACACGACTACTGACCTGCGTCGGGCCACGACTAACAGAACATTTATGTGAGCAGCCTAATTCAGACCTGTGGAAGACACCAGCTTTTTTTCCAGGTGCTGGCGGCTTGCAGGAACAGGCCTGATATTTCACTTTAATTTGCTGTGGCTACAAAAAAAAATGGAACCGAGAAACAACCACGATTGTTTTGAAGGGGAAACTGAAATGCTGACGCACCACAGCAACTGTCGACAGTCACTATCAGGGAAACACACACTTCTGTGAATGTGGGAATTGCCTTCAGTGGCAGAATCCAGCGTACAGTCCGTAGCTCCTGAAAATGGCCGTGTATTCGAAAATGCCAGTGATGGAGCTATGGGTAGTACTTAGCACTGTTGCGCTCCATCGTCCTACTTTGCTATTTTACGTTACAGCTAATTCATAAGAAGAACACTGACCATGCACTTAAACGCTGTAGTGTCAGAATATAAAATGGAGAATCTAAAGACGCCATATTTCCTTCCAGCAACGATGTTTCGTTTAATGGAGCACAGCCTGGGGAAAAACTCACACCCAACAAACGTATAATGGGACTAAACTAAATAACCAAAAGGGAAACAGACACTAGGAGGGAAACCTTTCTAAAACGCTAACTAAACTAAACAGGAACGCAACTGCTCAAAATCATACACACATTTGAACACCGTTTAAAAATGTTCAACGTAAAACAAAATAAGAGCCACGTAGTGGGGCAACCTGGGAGTCCTGGGCGTGCTCATCTCTGGTACTCCCATTGGCCCAGCCCTCTCTGGGCTTCGTTTCACACCTCTAAAGACGGTAATGGCTTCATTTGTTAAACTGTCATTTAAAATTACGCTCGGTCGTTTCGCCTCATTTCTCCAGCTCTTTTTGGACTTGAGCCGGAGAGGGTTTTCTTTCCCTGGCACCGTGTTCCACACACGCCCATGTCTCACACCTGCCTGACGAACAGCCCCAGGCTACTGTCACATTATTTGTAATGATATTAGTTAAAGAATTAAAATCCTGAATAGCGGTGTGGGAGTAAAGCTCTATAAAAATGCCATTTGCGTGGATTTGGTTTGTTCTCTGGAAATGTCATATAAGGGTTTGGGGATAAGTCAGTTACTGAGTCACAGAGTGGATGGGACTCACCTTTCCTGGTCGAGGGTTGAGTTTCCCGTGCTCTTTCTCTTTGGTACGCTAGAGGAAGAAAACATACCAGAATAGAGTTAGTGGAGTTAGTGGAAGAAAACGGAATTTCATGAACTTTTGAATTTCCATGGCTAGCCTTTGGTGTTTTGGTCATTCTAACTAAATTCGATTCAAGTTCATTATACCACTTTTAACAATTGAGGTCGTTTTTACAGGAAACATGTGTAGACCTCTAGCAGACATTAGCAAGGAAAACCAACCTAGGGTTTACTCAAAAACTGCTGGGAGGAACAGACAGGGCAACACATGTAAGTATCATGTACACAAAAAAAGATTAATAGTAATTGTAACCCAATCGCCCAGTTGTGCTGTTAAGAGTTTACTGAGTATAATTCTTGTAATCAGGAATCCACCCTACCACACGATTATCGCATCTAACCAGCCAAGGGAGGGTGGGCATTAGTGATGAGATGGATGCGAGGGAGAACGGACTCAGGAACGCATGCACATCACTAGTAGCAGTTTTCCCAGGAAGCCTTTAGTGTACCAACGTCTGTGCCTGATAATCCCAGCACATCCACATCCAAATAATCCATAATCCTGCATAATAATCTGAGTATGATTTTAAATCTGATTAAGGTGCTGCGACCACTTATTAAATGTCACCGACTGGAATGTCGTCTGTAAACTGCTGCTGAAAGACAAAATGGAAAAGATGTCAGGCTTGTCAAGGGCATGATTCCTCTGAACAGGTTCTCCGCCTATCATTCATGCTTCTGAGGAAAGGTGTAGCAAGTTCAAAGACAACATTGTTGCACCACCCTAAACGCTTCTGCAATGTCTTATGAAAACACTTTGACGGATAAGCCTTGTGGAGATGATTTATGGATTTATTTATTGCGTATTGAATGTTTTTCGATTCTAGCAATCAGTCATTTCTAATTGACTAATAGGACACCTATTAGCAAATATCCACACAACTGCATATGGAATTTTGCCCATAGTCTTCAGAAATATTGGACAAAAATGTCAGTGTGGGAATAAATGTGTTTACAAGGACATGTAAATAAGCATGTGTGTGTGTACTGTATGTGTGTGTGTGTCTCTCTGTGTACCCCACATGTGTGTGTTTGTGTGTGTGTGTTAGTCTCCTTCCTTGACAGACTGGCTGTAGGAATCCGTCGAGAATATAATGACCTGGAGAAATGCGTGGTGCTGAACTGAAGGTTCTCCTCGAGTGTCCGACACTGCACACACATGGCCAGATACCCTAAAGAAGAATGGCTACTGCTGGAATCATTTGCGAGCTGTTTTTGTGGCACTTTTCTTGCACTGTTACGCTGTGCTTCATGTGCAGTGAAGTCTGATATATTGTGCTGACTGCTCCAGCTTGTGATACACATGGCAAAAGATATGTTTTCCAGAGAAAACATCTTAAATTTACTAGAAATCTGCCACTGTAGTGACATACAGAATCTCTGAGACATCCAGGCCACTTGGTGTCAGTATACTGGCATAATGTGAAGACCCACTGCTCCTTTAAGATGTTTTACTTTGCAAGATATCATTTTTTGCAAAGTATAAAATGGGAGAAACATGTTGACACATACAGGTTGGGTGTGGAATGATCAGTGTTTGGGAATATCTCACCCTCACTGTGTGTGTGTGTGTGTGTGTGTGTTCATTTCCCCTCGTTCACTGGTGCGTCTCCATCAGCTTGCTCTCGGCACAGAGTGACCTGAGGTTAGCAATGGCACCTGGGTGTGTCTGAGCAGGATTGAACACATAGCCTGGCTCATGCAACGACACCAGCCTCCGGAGGGAGGGAGAGAGAACCACAACACAGAGCAGCTCATCTCCCCACCTCTCCACCTTTGTGTTCTCACCCTCATTAAACCCATATAAACGATGTGGGTTTTGTAGTCATAACCAGCATGAGCACAACTGCATTCGGAAACGACATAACTGACCTGGCTCGTGCCTGACATTATTAGTGGGTATGTCCTGACCCATGAGTCAGAGTCACTAGCTTGTATTAGGACCACAGATAGCCAGTAATAAGTCCTCTGATTATTTATTATCTCTGGATGGTCATACAGTACCATCAAGTACAACAATCAAAGATCTCGGTGTAATTATTGACTCGAGTCTATCATTTGAACCTCATATAGATAACATGACTAGAATAGCGTACTTCCATCTTAGAAATATTGCAAAGATCAGAAACTTAATGTGTCTACACGACGCAGAAAAGTTAGTTCATGCTTTCATTACCTCTAGACTAGATTACTGTAACGCTTTATTGTCTGGATGTTCCGGTAAGTGTATAAATAAACTCCAGTTAGTTCAGAATGCAGCAGCAAGAGTACTTACTAGAACCAGAAGATATGAACACATTACTCCTATTTTAACTAGACTCCATTGGCTCCCAGCAAAATTCCGCATTGAATTTAAAATCCTGCTATTAACATATAAAGCGTTAAATGGTCTGGCGCAGTACTTGAGGGAACTTTTAGTCCTATACGAACCTCCGCGTTTACTTCGATCACAAGGTGCAGGCTTCTTATCAGTCCCTAAAATTATGAAGACTAGAGCAGGGGCCAGGTCATTTTCTTACACAGCCCCTCAGCTATGGAATAAACTTCCATCCAGTGTTAGGGACTCAGATTCAGTCACTGTGTTTAAATCTAGATTAAAAACACATTTGTTTAGTCAGGCATACTGTTAAGAGCATTCACACACCACTCTGTGTTCCTTCTTATTTCCCCTACTTCATAGAGACAAGGACCACTCCATGGCACCTGGAGGCACAACGGTTCCTGATTCCGGACCTGCCCATGAGTCAGAGTCACTAGTGAGTATGTCCTGACCCATGAGTCAGAGTCACTAGTGAGTATGTCCTGACCCCTGAGTTAAAGTCACTAGTGAGTATGTCCTGACCCATGAGTCAGAGTCACTAGTGAGTATGTCCTGACCCATGAGTCAGAGTCACTAGTGAGTATGTCCTGACCCCTGAGTTAAAGTCACTAGTGAGTATGTCCTGACCCCTGAGTTAAAGTCACTAGTGAGTATGTCCTGACCCCTGAGTTAAAGTCACTAGTGAGTATGTCCTGACCCCTGAGTTAAAGTCACTAGTGAGTATGTCCTGACCCCTGAGTTAAAGTCACTAGTGAGTATGTCCTGACCCCTGAGTTAAAGTCACTAGTGAGTATGTCCTGACCCCTGAGTTAAAGTTAAGTATGTCCACCCCTGAGTTAAAGTCACTAGTGAGTATGTCCTGACCCCTGAGTTAAAGTCACTAGTGAGTATGTCCTGACCCCTGAGTTAAAGTCACTAGTGAGTATGTCCTGACCCCTGAGTTAAAGTCACTAGTGAGTATGTCCTGACCCCGGAGTTAAAGTCACTAGTGAGTATGTCCTGACCCCGGAGTTAAAGTCACTAGTGAGTATGTCCTGACCCCTGAGTTAAAGTCACTAGTGAGTATGTCCTGACCCCTGAGTTAAAGTCACTAGTGAGTATGTCCTGTCCCCTGAGTTAAAGTCACTAGTGAGTATGTCCTGTCCCCTGAGTTAAAGTCACTAGTGAGTATGTCCTGTCCCCTGAGTTAAAGTCACTAGTGAGTATGTCCTGTCCCCTGAGTTAAAGTCACTAGTGAGTATGTCCTGTCCCCTGAGTTAAAGTCACTAGTGAGTATGTCCTGTCCCCTGAGTTAAAGTCACTAGTGAGTATGTCCTGTCCCCTGAGTTAAAGTCACTAGTGAGTATGTCCTGACCCCTGAGTTAAAGTCACTAGTGAGTATGTCCTGTCCCCTGAGTTAAAGTCACTAGTGAGTATGTCCTGTCCCCTGAGTTAAAGTCACTAGTGAGTATGTCCTGTCCCCTGAGTTAAAGTCACTAGTGAGTATGTCCTGTCCCCCTGAGTTAAAGTCACTAGTGAGTATGTCCTGTCCCCTGAGTTAAAGTCACTAGTGAGTATGTCCTGTCCCCTGAGTTAAAGTCACTAGTGAGTTAATGTCCTGACCCCTGAGTTAAAGTCACTAGTGAGTATGTCCTGTCCCCTGAGTTAAAGTCACTAGTATGTATGTCCCCTGTCCCTAGTGTATGTTAAAGTCACTAGTGAGTATGTCCTGTCCCCGGAGTTAAAGTCACTAGTGAGTATGTCCTGTTAAAGTCCCCTGAGTTAAAGTCACTAGTGAGTATGTCCTGTCCCCTGAGTTAAAGTCACTAGTGAGTATGTCCTGTCCCCTGAGTTAAAGTCACTAGTGAGTATGTCCTGTCCCCTGAGTTAAAGTCACTAGTGAGTATGTCCTGTCCCCTGAGTTAAAGTCACTAGTGAGTATGTCCTGTCCCCTGAGTTAAAGTCACTAGTGAGTATGTCCTGTCCCCTGAGTTAAAGTCACTAGTGAGTATGTCCTCCCCTGAGTTAAAGTCACTAGTGAGTATGTCCTGTCCCCTGAGTTAAAGTCACTAGTGAGTATGTCCTGTCCCCTGAGTTAAAGTCACTAGTGAGTATGTCCTGTCCCCTGAGTTAAAGTCACTAGTGAGTATGTCCTGTCCCCTGTGTTAAAGTCACTAGTGAGTATGTCCTGTCCCCTGTGTTAAAGTCACTAGTGAGTATGTCCTGTCCCCTGTGTTAAAGTCACTAGTGAGTATGTCCTGTCCCCTGTGTTAAAGTCACTAGTGAGTATGTCCTGACCAGGTCTCAGGGCTCTGCTGCTTACACCAAGGGCCCCAGCCCAGACTCCAGCTGGAAGGCCTACGGACGATAGTTGGACCGACAGGAGGGGCCGCCCCTCGCTGTGGCTATATGTTTACCATCCTGGAGTAGGAGGAAGCTGTTGGCCTCACAGTGCCAGCTCACCACACCTGAGTGATAAGGATTTGTTTTTTCCTGTATAGAGCCGCACACTGAGCGATCATAAGACGAGACAAATATACTCAAACAGCACACGCATTTTTCAAGCTTCAATAACAACAAAAATAATCAAATGTGCACAAGCTTACACATACAGCAACCACAAGCAAAGACTGGCCTCTCCTCAGGGAATGTAAATAGTGACTGGATTGGTCCTGTTCTCCATAACACAACGTGCCTACAAAGCACGCCAGCCTTCACTCAACGTTGCACACGCTAATTATTCAAAACATGGCGGAAGTTTAAAACTATTACCCAGCGAATGACAAACGCATGACTAAAGTGTCAGTCAAGCTGACATCTCCATCTCATCACCCTCTCATATAAAGAAAGAGTGAGAGAGAGGAGAGAGGGAGATGTAGAGATGTAAATTAGAGATATTCAAAATTGTAGTGAAGTGCATAGAGCTTCCAGAGAAACTGTTTATCCGTTTCTGTAGAAACTCGTATATCTTTAAAGTCTCTACTTTACTAAACTCAAATATATCTTTCTCTCTCACTCTCTCTCACACTACACTGCTGTTACCTGGAATGTTCTTCAGATTTATATATATATATATATGTGTGTGTGTGTGTGTGTGTGTGTGTGTGTGCGTATGCACATGTCCTTGTGTGTCTAGTGGTTTAAAGTAGGTAAATGCACAGATATAGCACCATAAAGGAACTTCTACAAGTAATGAGTAACCTTCGGTAATAGCTGGACAGTGGACACATGGAGTCATGTCCCAAATATTGAATGTGATGTCATAAAAAACATTTGACTTGCAAAGCACTAAGGGGAAGGACAGAGGACAGGAGTCACGCAGGGGAGCAGGAGACGACCTGTTCAGCTGCACTGCTTCAGTAGGAATGTGAATATTGCATGAGGACTGAGGTAATGGACACTAGTTATTGAGGCACTATTGTAATCCTTCCTCTGCGAGGTGTTGCTTACGCCCCCACACACCCACCCTCCAAGCTTCTCACTAAGCAGGATAATTTTTTGTGAAAACAGGAAAGACTGGGATTTTTTTTTTTCTTCCCATTCTTGTAAGGTCAGACATCAGATATACTTTTTCGAGTTCTAAAATAGCACACGTCTTTTAAGAAACACACAGGCAAACAATCAAGTCATGTGACCTGCTCTAGGGCGTTATTTTATCCCTTCGTGGCTTCATTGCTTCTATACATCGACTCATTCTTGAGAACAAAGAAAATGGTGGATTCCCTCAGCGCTGTTGATCGTGGCTGCCACTTGCCCATTCCCATCTAAGTGATTTGACTTGTTGTCTAGCAACGTCCATGTCACAAAGGGAGTCTGAGTCGTCTACAGTGCAAACCCCATTCATAACCCTGTCCCCACCCCTAAGACCCCAAGGCCTTCAGGTAAGGTCTTTGGATAAAGGACTACTTACGTAGGCATCAGGGAAGGCTCTGTACTTGGCCACGAACTGTCTCTCCAGCCCGGGCTCCTGGGCAGACAGCCCGGGGGAGACGTCTGAGCTTAAGCTTCGCTGCAGGCTTGGCGGTGCGGGGTATTTGATGGGCGACTCAGGTAGAAGGTTGGGGGGTGTGCTGTTCAAGATGGCGCCCTCTGCTGGGGGGCTATGGAGGAATAGCGGGGCCCTGCTGATGCGGGGCGGCTCGGTGACCCCAGTGAGCGAGTGTGGGGGCGAGGTGAAGAGAGCCAGGCGGTCGTAGCGGATCGCCCCAGAGCCGAACGGCTCCAAGCCAATGGGGGCTCTGCTTAGACGCTCGTGGCCCTGGTCGACGTCGGGCAGAGAGGCCGCACGGTAAAAGGGTCGCTGGCCCGAGGGCTTGCCGGTTCCGTCTGGCTGGTCGGTGCGGTATCCGGAGAAGAGCAGGCTGTTGTCGAGGCGAGACGCTCCGAGAAAGCTGCCCCCGTTGACCTGAGCGCCCTCGTCCAGGCTGAGGTCCGGCAGAGAGCTCTTGCGCATGACGATGCTGCTGATGGCGGAGGCGCGGGAGGGCAGGGTGATCGTCCGCCCTGTCCCTTCCAAGCCCAGCTTCTCCTTCATCATGATAAAAGGAGAACGCATGTCTTTCATGGAGGTCCAGTTTAGACCCAGGTCTGGAGGCATGCCGATCGGGGTCTCCTTAGGCAGAGTGGGGCTGGAGGCAGGTGCTGGGACTGGAATGGGGGTATCCTCCCTGATGGGAGGCAGAGAGGAGAAAGGCTGGCTGGCAGACCTCTGCAGGGTTCGGTTCCGGGACGGCGGCCCCATGCTCCTTAGCGTATCCACCAGGGTCTCCATGTCGGATGGGATCTTATGCGGCTCGGAGGTTGGGGCGGGGGCGGGGTCTGTGTCGGTCGGCGAGGGCGGCAGCTCCACCCGAGTGGCCGTGAAGACGCCTGTGAAGAAGTCGTCCGTGTACTCTGAGCCAGGCTCGGCCAGCTGTGTGTACGAGTCTAAGCCTGTATTTGTTATTACTTCTTCACTCTCCGCCCCCCTCCCTCCTGCAGGTGCCGCAAACTCCGCCCAGCTCCTCCCACCTGCCTCACTCTCGCTACCCTGCTGGACTTCGCTCCTCACATTCCACCAGCTACTGTTGCCAGGGCTACTGGCTGTGTCCAAGGAGACAGCTGGGGGCGGGGCTTTCTGCTCTGTCTCAGGAGAGAAAGAAAAGGAGGGGAGTAGAACAGGCTCATACGTGGTGCTGGAGAGGGTAGAGTGTGTGTGTGTGTCATTCACCCGCACGGTGTGCGATCCATCTGGAGGAGGGGACTCTGATTCTTCTGGAATGGAGTGGAAATCCTTGCGGTGAGACCTCCAGGCCTTTAATAGCTCAGTACTGGCCCCATTCTCCTCTGTCTGAGCCATCAGTCCATTTTCCAGTGACGTCATGAGGGGCTCAGAGGTGTCTGCATCGCTGGTGTACCCGACCAGCGATACTTTGTGAACCTTTTTGAAATCATCCCTATCATCTGGTCCCACTTTGGGCCTCAGAGTCAAAGTAAAACCAGAACTCATATCTGTAACTGATCCAGGAACAGTATCTATTGAACTCTCTGACTCAGACTCTTCTGTCACTGTACTGAGAACAGGGAAGGTATGGGGCAGCCTGCAACAGAACAGTAAAAAACAACAGGAGAAAGGAAGACATGTTAATATTCTGGACTACATCAGCTACAAATGCACAACTATGTATAGCAATGTATGACACTTCAAAAAGAAAACATACAAAAATGAACACACTGAACATTAAAAAGGAATTAACAATGCTTGAAATGTATGGATCCCATAAGATTAATCTTATAGAGGACTTAATGCCTTGCGAGACATATAATTTCAGATTGTAATGAGTACTTTCAATATTCCCACCAACCAGAAACCTGCAGAGCAGGACTTGGGTATATCTGTTTGTGGTTCTTTAGAAACAAAACATCCACCATACATCCTATGGCCACTGACTGATAGGATGAGATGAGGCATAAAGAAGGTGCGGAGACAGGCTTTGTCCCTGCATTAAGGAGGTGGGAAAGATCATAGATTTAATTACCCATCAGCACCAGCCAGGGAGTGCCAGGTGTGTGGACACACGCCCATGTCACCAAACATCACGAAATGTCACACATGCTACAGCAGCCTATGTGACAGGTCAGGGCTTGGAGACGCTTCTTCAGAGTCAACGGGTCAAATCGATGAGTCAAAAACCCTCGTGTTACACTCAAGACTAGGTGTGAAGTGCCGATGTGTTTGCATAGTATAGTTATGGGAATAGTTCTATAGTGATGGGATATGTTCTTTGGTGGCATTTTTGGAAGAGTTCAAGTTAAACTTTGTTTTAGTATTTACGTCTTCAAACCGGGACAAGATCGACCCGTAATGATAAGCTTAACTACTGGACCCTACTCTGATGTTTTGATACCATGGATAAAATTGTCCTGAACAGTCATGTTAATACACACACACACACACTCAGTGTTTGTGACATTGTGCCGTTTCCGTGTCTTCTACCGCCTCCTTGTGGACATTCCTCAGTAATTGTGCACTGGAAACTCTGCAAACTCATTGATAGTTCTGCAAAGTTGTTTTGGTTGATGACAGGGACCAACCTGCTCGGGTTCAAGTCCAGGCATTACGGAAACGACGGCAAAGTCCTGCAGCAAAGTATTTCCGCACCTGTCTGTACCTGCACATTACTTTACGTGACTTTTTGGACCTACTTCCAGCTAAAAAAAAAAAGGCTCTTCTCTGGATACGTCTGTGTTGCCTTTCATGATGGAATCACAGAGTAGCTCGTCAACGTGCTCTGGGCTGTCGCCCTTGGCGACAGCATGCGTTTCTTTTCTCCCCCCCGCATTTCCGAGAGATCTGCAGGCCTCCAGCGAGAGGCCTCTCACACCTCCGGCCAGTTAGCTACGCAGCTAGTTTTGATGCATTGTGTGTACTAATGGTACATTTACGTGGCAGTGAAGTGAGGAGGTTTCCATTCGTTTCATTCATTCATTCGTGGATTTCACAGACACATGCTGCCTGTCGGTGCTTGTATGGAAACTGCCACCAGTGACCCATCACTGCCTACGTTTTGAAGATGTCCCTGCCTTTCTGCCCCGTACACAGCAGGAGGTAGTGGCATATCCCACAGTCTCGCATTTTGTAAGGCACTCGAACGGCGAACATGACCTGCACATGTTAGCGGAGTTGTCGTCAAGCGTCGGGTGATCCCAGCCCACTGGGAATATTACCGACCACTCTGTCTCTCGGGTTGATTTTGTTTTTTTAATTAGTATGAATTAGTTTTGTAACAGTTCGCAACAGAGAAATTAAATTCAGAACAATTTCAAAATGTTTCTTATGTTATGAACAGAACAAATGTTGGTTTAAATTCTGTGCGTTACACAGAAGATCTGACTGAAAGTTACAATTAAAAGGATGGCAGACAATTTTTGTTGTGAGTAATGTGTAGTTTTGCGTTTCACCAGTAGGTGGCATATAAAGTCATATTGACCTCTACATAAAATGTAAATGCAAACACAATCTGTTTTTGACAGACCTCTCCTTGTCAAAAACGTCTTGCAGAAAGAGAGCATTTTAAAAATGCAGTGATATAAATAGCGCCAGTGTTTGACACGACTCTCGTTCCTGTAAAAAAAAGCCCAACTCCCAGACTTCAATGCGGTTTTGTGTGTGACCTCGTCCATTCATGTCTGGTCTTCTCCAAACTTCATCTCGTCTCAGTTTATAATCGCTGTGTTTGGCTTTCTTTCAAGTCATCTCCTCTATCGACTTAGTATAAACCACATGATAATACATCTAGATCTGCTGTCCTTCCTCCTGATCCTGTGGCTGACATCGATATGGTTGTGGATCAGCTCTTGAGCTTCTGAGCGAGCCTTTCTGTAGACTTGGATCATCTTTTGCTCGACGTCTTAGTTCGCTCTAGCACACTTCTAGAGCCAGACTCCAGATTCCCGGATCTTTGTTATCTTTCTGAGTCAATTAGTTTTTCTTCCAGGTATGTTATCTTTTTTTATTTTATGCACATCTTCTGTGGCATCTTAACATCACAATTTCCATCTTGTTTGAACAGATGTTATGATGCTTTCTTCAGTGCTTCGATTCTCACTGTATTCTGCCGAGTTGTGTTTATACAGTTTTTCTGATCTTTGTGTAATATACCTATTTTAACATATTTTTAAATAAATGTCTGACTGTTTGAAGGATGATGGTGTAGGAGTTTGTAAGTGTTTTTCAGTCACACTCTGGCCAGTATCATGCACAGGCCTCCCTTTTTATTAGTTTGCTTCCCACTTTTGCGCATTGATTCTTACAGCATTGCGCATGTGAATAGTCATTGGCTGTAGACTCACGGTAGGCACAGTAGTTCAGTTCAACCTTAAATCTTCGTCCAGGTCCAAGGAAAATTTGCAGTGTTTACGCAAAATGCAGGCAGTGTTAAAAGTTTTATATTCAGCTCTTACTCAGTCTCTTGCTCTCACTATTGTAACATCTCTCTCTCTCTGTATCCTTCAATCACTTTTCCTCATTCTTTCTCTCGCCTTTGTACTTTCTCACATAGTCACTCTCTTTCAGTATCGTACTCTCTCTCGCTGTCTCTCTCTCACACACATACACTTTCCATCAGTCTTTACACTCACCATCATACCGTACGCGCACTTTACTTCCCTCACACGCCCACGTTGGCCTATATGTAAATTGCAGTGTTGGTTGTGATTACGCGTCACCCACGGAATGTAGCTCTCGGACTGGTTTAAAAAACAACAAATGAAAGTTTAGCGACAAGTATGAAAGTTGAAAGTATCGAAATACTTTCGGGTGAAAGTTTTTAAAGTTAGAGTTAGTCGGTGTTTGTTTAGAAACAGGCCGTGTACGTTTTGCACGAGAATCACAAGAGCTGAACCCTTCTGGTGTTGAAGTAGTCTCTTTTGTACACAGCGGTTCCATTAACGTGTTCATTTCTACAGCTGTTGATGAGTCCTCTGTGATCTATTTTTTCCAGGCTGGCAGGACTTACAGCACAATAAAATAGGAGAGGCGCGAAACTAACAGCATTCCAAGATTGTCTGACCTTTCAGCGATCCACAATGGACCGCTTTATCACAGCGCTCAGCAGTCCTGCATTTGCATATTCGTATTTTTTTCAAAATTGTCAGCAAACTAATAAATGCTGAACTATCACCTCCTAATTGAACACCATAACAGATAATTCACCATAGGAGATATTGCCATAGCAACTTTACCAAGAGCAAAACTAGTATCACATCATGGCAAAACAAACACGCACACAAACACACACACACTAACTGAGGCTGTAAAGCATATTGCTTCATGTTCCTCAGGCAATTTTGCTAGAATGGGAGTAACAGCGGACAATATAACGATACCCCACTATTTATCACGATTTATTATGTCACGTTTTGCTTTTCTGTGTGTACCGCCAGTACACAAAATTCATTAAAACAGAAATCGTAGACAGTCTGTAAATACGTAGATAAAAATTGTATTAATAATTTATGTACTTATTAATATTGATTTGTTTAAACAAATACATGATGTTTTTGTAAGCACTACGTTATCGGACTCATGCACGTTTTAAACTGCTGCACTACTTTTTACATGTGTCCAGTCCATTAGCGAGCCTCTGAAAACATACCGTGAAAATGTATCATGATTTGTATTGGTTTGTTTATTTATTTAGCCATGTCGTCCAACCCCACACTGGAGCTGCGCCGAGACCGAGAGGTTCGCTTTGGTCCGTCTGTCCGATTACTCATGTGATGAGTTGTCTGCCACACGTTTATTCATGTGTGGGAGGACGATATGGGAGCGCGTTAGAAAGTGATTATAAGGTGCTAAAGGAAGCACAAGGCACTTCGCACCAAAATAAAAAAATCAACCAATAAAAAAACACCACTCGCTAAGTAGGAAATTATATCGTGATATCTAAATATAACTTGACAGCGTTACGTTACTAGCAATTACACGGAGGAAATGTGATTACATAACCAAGATATGAAATTGAGTACTCTTGGCAACAGTTTTACAAAAGCTGAATTAGTTGACCTACAAGCTTTGCTGGTCATGGATTTCTGTACGGAAGCTGTAGCCTTTAGCTAGTTTAACATAATCTGCTTAAAGCTGTGTAATGTGTGAAGTCACTGGAATAGTACTAGAACAGCAAAAAGCATAGTAACTACATCTTCTGTCCAAGGGCTGTTGGACATCATTATGACATAGAATAGAATATATATATATATAGAATATAGAATATTCTAGAATATAGAATGTTCTTGTGAGAACATGCCATCTCTGTAATGCAAGCACCAGTGAACAAAGAGGCTTCAAAAAACAACGACTTGGACACTTTGTTTTGCTGAGTGTACAACACCAGAATCAACCATTCATGGACCCCTTTATAACACACCATATGCTCCAGTAGAACAAAGACAAGGGGGTGACGGAGGTGATGCAGGTAATGGAGGTTCAACGTGTTCACCAGCGGGAGACCGTATCAGCAACAATCACAGAGACGTCACAGGGTCCCTGGGCAGCAATAGCGCCAACTGACTGGTCAGCTTGTGTGGCTGTTAGCAATGGAGATGTTCCCACAGCACCCACTGAAGAGGCATACATGTGATGTTGTCTAAAGTGGTCTTGCCAAATTATTTATATGCCAGCGTGGCTATAAGCATTCCAGCCACAGTTCTGCACGGCACACACGTGTATGGGATTCTTCAATTCAGGCGCTGTGTCCCACAGGTAAACATAAAAAAATGTTCACAATCTATCAAGTGACAGGAGAGACTGGAATGAGGTGTGGCTTTCTCCAGAAGACCAGATGTTTACACCATCTCTGACGAACCCTGTGGCACCCAGAAGCATTATTTATCAACGTATATAGTGCGTTTCATATAGTATTATGTATTGTGTTGTATTTACTGGAGCATTTTGGTCCCAGCAGGATGGAAGACCTCAGAGGGTTAGAGATCAGAAGATGCAGAAGATGCGATTAGATGATTAGAAGATGCGTAGATGTACAAACACCTTTCTGCATCAGCTCTACGTCTGCATGGTGCAGTTGACAGTACCTTCCTTCTTTTAATGTGTAAAAAAATCATTGATAGCTTGATTTAAAATCTTATGAGCAAATAGGTGATATAAAAAAGGTAATATTGTTAAAAAAAAGAGAACAACCATTTTTAATAGGCAGTTAGTAGCCGACAGGCTTTCATGCGCTTTTGTCCTAGACTATGAACCCTCCAGTATAAGTTATCAGTTACACTTTGCACCGATGCTCCTGTTCAGTGCTCGGAATGCTCACTACTGCCTCTCCCATGGAACGCTGAACTCATTTCCGGAAACATGAAACCCTATTACTGTTGGGAGAGGCCCAGATCAATGACATACCACAAGGATGTCCTCCACCCAGGTCAAGATAGACAGTGGTATTCACTGACCTAGGATCAGGCATGCTTCAATTACCCTGGGCATCCTTATTCAGAAGAGAGATAAATCTGACTTCAGGTCAGTCACCAGTTTCAGGTAGTTACAGTTTGCTAACAGTACAGCATAGACCTCTGATGGACGGTACAACTGCAGTTCAGTGGCTGTGAAGAAACTAAAAATAGGGTACAGAGAGACACAGGAAGGACAGAGAGGAATGGGGGGTTGTGGAGTGTGAGACAGAGAATGGTAAAGAGGGAGAGATAAGGTGTGGGAAAAGAGAGATAGAGGGGGAGAGATAAAGGGAGAGAGAGGGGGGGAGAGAGGGGAATAGACCTGAAGAACAAGTAGCTGAATGAAAGGCCTCCATTCTGAGCAAGGACAGCACTCCAGAGAATACAGAGCCACTGACACGGGACACACTGATACTTTGAAATATCAGCTTTCCAAGAATTATCCTTACCCCCATATAAACAGTCGTGCGCACACACACAAACGCGCATGCATGCATGCCTGTACACGCATATACACGCAGACGTGTGGTTCGTGCGAATCAGATCAAAACAAACAACTTGCCTCTCAGCTGATGTGTGAGCTGCTGAGGGTTGGCGGACAGCTGCTCGGGGTGGACCGTCTTCCTCTCCTGCACCCGGAGCGGATTCCCTGACGTAAACAGTGATCCCTGCAGTGGAGGTGCTGCTCGCAGGACAGGAGCTGGGCTCCTCAGCGCCGTGGGAGGCTGTGTTCTTCGAGCAGAGGCTGGGACCACAGGGACTGCCCTGCTGTGCTTTGTCCTCATGGACAGGGGGTCCTTTGTGTCCTGCGTCCTGACCCTCTTCAGACTCAGGTGCGGGGTGGAGAGTCCCCTCTGCTACGTGCAGAAAGCGGCCAGCAGCCGTCTCCACCGCGATCGGTTTGTGGCTCCCTGGCGTTGGCCCAAAGTCAGCGCTGCGTGTGGACTCCCGTTCACCCACAATGCCTGGGAACGGCGTGCAGGTGTCCACTCTTACAACTCCGTCAGCACCCGCGTGTGTCGCGTGCTCAGCCGCACTGCTGTCCTCCGTCACCGTGCGGAGGCCGACAGCACTCCGCTCAGCCCCGCCCCCGGTTGCCGGCCATCCAGACGGCAGGGAGGGGCGGGACCCTACAGCCAGGTCAGGGTGTGTCGCCTGACTACGGCCTGTGACTGACGCGTCCCTGTTTGGACCCAAGGGCGAGGCAGAGGCACATTCCTCAGACGCACGCGCTCGCTGAACTGGCGCGGCCGGTTTTGGGATACACAGATCTGGAAAGTGCTGCAGTTCTTCTCCCACCACCTCACTCTCTCTTTCCGGTCCCTCACCTTTCGGTTTTCTGTCTTCCGTGTGCGGCTCGGCTGACTTCGCTTCGCCGGTCTGCGGTTTGTTCTTACTCCGTCCTAAACGCTCCGGCATCTTTTCACCTTCGGATTTCATTTCTTCTGTGTCTGTCTGTTGGATCTTTGCAAAATATTCCTCTCCTCTCCAGTTATTTCCTGAGCTCAGTTCAATATCATATTCGTGCACGTCCACTTTCGCTGGGTTTTCAATCACGTCATCCCTCGCCGGGGCGCATTTCTCAGTTACAGTCTCAGTTGAACGAAGGTCATATAAATCATTATTAGTCAACATAAGTGGGTGAAGATCACTTATGAGTGTCCAGCTCTCCTGTACTGGTTCACTGTGACCTTTATACCCAGCTGTGGGTAGAGGCTCACTGATAAGCTCTGGAACCATGAGTTGGTGTTCCTCACCACCGCCCCCTACTTTATTTGTTTGCAAATGGATTTGTTCACCTGTATTTGTTTCCTGGCATTCAGGCAGAGTAGACTCACATTGTTCTGAGGTGAATGGACAGATTGTCAGGTCATCTGTGCTGGCTGAGATGTCTTTGAAGGGCAGAGTGCCCCTAGTAATTTTCTTACTAGTATCTGAGGAGAGACTGCCGGTGACGTTTGACGTCTCTGGTGAGGCTCGTTCAACAAGGTTAGTTTCCTGCTGCGAGTGACTAAGTTCAGGTACGACAGACGAGCTTGTCAGTGAGCACCAACGATCCGCGTCGTGATTTGGGACAGCAGTATTTTTTGAACCAGTGTATGAAGACTCTGTGAGGTCAGCAGTAGCAGTTTCAAAGTTAAATGTCCTAGTTACTATCAGTAGAGGTGAAGTGATGCTTGGTGTAGCCTGTCGCTGCACATACTCATCACGGCAGCCCTGTTCAAAATGGACGGGCCCGTCAGAGCCAGTGAGGTCAGCCGAGGGTTCGGCCCCAGTTCGGGGAGAACCCACAGGAACTGGATGAGCCTCTGAGTTGCTGTCGAGTGAAACGTTGAAAACGTCGGTGGTTGAGAAGCCGATCTCTGGAGGGGCAGGATGGAACGATACGGACGTGGCAGACGCTTCATCCGAGGGGTCTGAAAGTGAGACAGGATATCTCTCATTGTTGCCCAGAGAAGATTCAATGTTGGGCATCGAAAAACCATTTCTGGAGATGCTATCGGAAAGGGCAGTGACATCAGCAGCAGTGTCGCTGAAGCTGCAACAGTCTGGATCGTTGACAGCTGTGCCCCTGTTGTGAAGAGGTGCAGTCCTAATGTCCGCAGGTCTGCTTGGAGAGAAGTCACCCATCTCTGCTATATTGCTTTCAGCAACGAGACTGGAGGTTTGGTCAGGAGGGACGAAGAGAGATCTTTGTGGGAAAGCCGACGTGGAGAAGGTAGCTGACGTGCCGTTTGGACCCAGTTGAGATTCTGCAGGCTCCATGAGTTTGTCAGTTGTCTCCGTGATGAAGGTCGGGACAGCGGCGGCTTTCAGTGGAGCTTTTGTCCCACCCGCTGGCTGGCCGTCTCGGTCAGGGAGGGCGAGAGGATGAGCCACGGTGCCAGCAGCAACATTGTCGTGGAGATGTTGCATCTCTGATTCCATTAAGGAGGCATCAACGCTGGTTGGAGAGTAGATGTTTGGTGGGTGCTGGCCTGTGTCTGCACCGGTAGGCTCACGATCCGGAACGTGAGGGAATGTGGAGCTCACGTGGTGCGCAGGGCTCACGGTTCCTGGAGCCAGGACTGGGTGAGTGTTCCTGAAGTCTGTCTCAGCAATTTGAGGCAATGCTTCTCCTGCGCCGTAGCTCTTCACAGTGAAGTCTTTGGTAGCAAGGGAGGTGTTTAGAGCTTCAGGAGTGATGACTGAAATTTTTGGATCGATTTCTGGAGAGACGCGACGTTCAGTGCTGGCTTGCACGAAACCAGGACTTTCTGGAGGAGTCTGGTAGCCATCACTGTCAGAAGCTGCGTCAATAAACAAAATAGAGGCACTGTCCATGTTAGCTGGCATGAAAGCTGGGACTACAACTTCCATGCTTTCAGCCACACCAGACCTGGGCCTGTCATTCCGGCCATCCTGGACTTGGGATTGGTCAGTAGCTGCTGTAGGTGTGGCTTCGGGCTCTACTAGCCTATGGCTTGCTTGCTGGCTCGCTTCCTCTGGAAGTTCATCCTCCTGATTCCAGATGGACCCTTTCTCCTCGGACACTGCACTGATAGGTGTGAGAGTATTGGAGAAGTCTGCAGAGTTCTTCTTCTTCTTCCTCCAGCCCAGATTGAATGTCGGAAAACGCTTTGGCTTACGGAGGTCAGTCTCTGATTGGCTGAGCTGCCCCTTCTGGAGAGAGGGGGAGAGGGAGAGAGAGAGAGAGAGAGAGAGAGAGAGAGAGAAAAAAAATGTCTAGAATGAAAGGACAAATATATATTTTTGCCCCTGTATAGTTAAATAGTCCTGAGGAATAAAACCTTGTGAAGTGCTAATTTTCAGATGTGTTTTATCTTAAAACTAAAACTAAAACTCTGAAGCTTAACTCTAAACAGCACTGCATAATGCATGTATATTATGCACATGCATGAATTATGTATAAATCGTGCATACATTATGTATCAGGAATGCGTCATGTATTGCTCAGAGTTCTAGCCCAGTCCACCCAATCTACCCACGTGCATCTCAACCGACTTGACATTCTTCTTACACCAATGTAATGACAAAAGAGGAGGAAGAGACCTGATTAAATAAAGTAGTAAATGGTTCAAACTAAACAGGATTGTTTGTAACCATGAATCCAAGCTGCATATAATTTTCCTAAAAGTAAAATCTCTCAACATGTTTCCTGAAAGAGAAATACAGAGCATGGGTATAATTAAAAGAAATTAAATATTTAAATTCTAAATACAGCAGCACTAATATATGCTAATGTATTTTGTGATTTTAATTAGGTGATTTTTGGTACAACGGACATCATATGAACTTCCATGTTAGTAGTTTCATCCAATAAATTAATTAACAGACAATAAAGTTGAACAGAGGAACACTTTTATACTGCAAATTAGTATCTATACTGCCATTGCATTTTGATGCGATATATTTAAAAATAAATATGCAAATTATTGGTCTCCATTGTTTTTAATGCCTTGACCCACCTCCACGCCCCCAGAACAAAAGTAAACAAACAAACAAAAACATACAACAGCCCCCATTAAGACCTGAGAGTGATCAGATCAGAATGATGTACAATAAAGAACAGGGCATTTTGTGACTTGTTAGAGGACTCGTGTGTATGCCAACATCTTACACATATCAGTATTGCAGTGGCCGAAGCTGCAATTAAATGATAACTTGTTCCATCGTACTTCAGATGGAGAAACGTATCAGTCAATGGGGAGGAGAACTTTGAGAACATAACCAAAACGTTCCAAATACTACATTTATGTTGTAGGAAATGTTTTCCGTTGCTCCGGAGTCTGCTACTAGCACAGACGTGCACCGTGAAATTTGTCTGTGGCTAATAAGACAGTTATTTTAGCGTGTTAAATCCACCAAGCCATGACCGTGATACTCGGAATGTCGCTAGATGGCTCACAAGCAGGCTGGTTATCGTTCATTCAGTCTGCTTTTAATCAGGGTGGAGAACTCTCACATTCTTTGTGATGGAATGTAAGAAGGTACCTGAAAAACCACAACTACAGCAAACAACAATGAAACACCCTGAAAAACACACCTAGAAAAAAAAACATATTTCAGTGATTAACACCATCAGCAAGAAGAGGTTTTACTGGTTCGAAAACTCTTTTTGAAATAATTAATCATACCAGAAAGTAGTCCGCCATTAGGACATCCAGAGTGTGTAATAAGTTGAAATAGACAGTGAGACGCAGAATACACAACAAAGAAGAACATGAGCAAACATCTTATTATCTTATTAGGACGATATTCTCATATGTGCACCAGGGCTAAGGCTGACCATCACTCTGGTCCAATTAATATTCTAATTAATTCAAAAATACAATTATTCCACAAATATAATACACTTAAATATGCTCAACCTGCAAAAGGCGTTCTTTTGTACTTGTATGGCTTTAGGCTTAATTCTCACACACATATAGAGAACTTATATGGAGACTTATATGGGGTTTATATATTTCACTTCACGTGTCACCTGCACAGGTTCTTGTTTTTATGTATGTGTTGATAATATGGTAATATGTTATTGTACTTGTGCATAGACTAAAGCAGAACTTCATTGCTACAGTGCCGCAACAGGCTGGAACTGCACTAACACCATGCTATACCACTGGCACCATCTACAGGCCTTGTAGGGAACTACACTCAAAAACCATCAAATATTTCTATTTAATATTCTTGAACTATTTACACTTTGAGATGTTCCTATATCTGTTTCCTATCTCCTTAATCCAATTACATAATGTGAACAAGGCAGATTTAAACAAATAATTCATCCGAATTCATTGTTCACATTGTGGTTAACAACAGCTGTAAAAAAAAGGATCAGCTTCCAAGATCCTTGTAATGCAGACACTAGAGAACCTTATGTAAGAACCACTGACCTTTGACCTTGGGACGGTGGCATAAATAGAAGACTTGGGTGAAGGAGGGTGAGCATGTGGCCTGTCCTCTTCCTCACGCTCCTCCAGGGAATCCGCCTCAAAGCTCTCCGCTCTGTAGAAGACCAGAGACCCTTAATCACTTACACCACCTTCTTCAGCCCCAGAACAGGAGAGATGCAATTATATATTGGCCTCAAAGCAAGTTCATGGGCTTGCAAAGGCATGTTTACAAAGATAAAAGACAATTAAAGAGGAGCTGAGGGGGTGTGATTAATTCATCTCTTTTAGCTACAAAATATGACACTGAAATATGTTAAGTCTATTTTTCTAAATTGACTGGAATTTATATCCTTTATAGGCATGATCAGGCAGGCCTGCCTCAAGGCAACCTTAAGGGGGCGCAAGTGTACACAACTCCAACTTTCTTCCTCTTTGCTCTTTCCCCCCCCAGAGTTCCCCTCAGGTGCATACAAACACACACGCACACACATAACACACACATGCAGACACACAAACACACCCACTGCTCCTCGAGTGTACAGACATCCTCGATCTGGACTGTCCTGTCAGCTAAACAAACAGGTAAGAGTTAGCATGCAGCGCTAACCCTGGGCAGGGCTCTGAGTTCTGAGAGAGGTGCTTGCAGTTAGACACTTGGTGGTATCAGATGTGTTAAAGCATGCAGAGAAAAAAAAAAACAGGTAGTGTTGTGGAAACCTCATTTTAGAGAGATGAGGAGCCAGAATTACTGAGAGTCTGAGGGTTTGAGTGTCTGAGGGTCTGAGGGTTTGAGGATTAGCTGTAATGGCCTAATGCATGATATACATGTAAATGCAATGTTGATCCAGTCTTTTGACTGAGAGCTGGATGTGTTTTCTTATCTCGTCTTCTTATCAAGCGTCAGACAGAGGAAACAGCGCATGCTGATGGCAAACCCCCCGCCCACACAAACACTTCAAGTCCACACATTACACCCAGCAGACACTTCACTCTGCTACAGCTTAAAGTGCCTTGACGGCTTATGGGCTTTAAGCCAAAAGTCAACACGAAAGCTCCATGCTGCGTACAGCAGGAATGGTATGCCGACCACGTTCCAATGGCATAGAGGCTTTTACAAGACACAAGTCACATGACAAAAACTGACCTATAAGAGCAGAGGCATCCAGCTGCTCCACATCACTGGGGCGAGTCGAGTGCAGGAAACCAATCCCCACGGAGGCAGCTGCTAACTCTCCCCTCTCCAATTTGTAACGCACAAGCTGAACTCTCCCCCGAGGAAAAGGGTTTCAGGTTTTGGGTTTCACTCTGCACTGCGTGATAGATCTCAAAAGCATGCGGAGGGGCAGGTTCTCTGGGACTTTGCATTAAATCGGTGATGTCTCCAACATCATGGGTATTTGCATACCTCATGCAACTACTTTGAGCAGCGGGGGCCACAGGCCAGCCGGCAAAGCTGGTCACATTTGTGTAGTTGAAACACGGATGGAGCCTGATTAAAGTAACACCTCACACCCTGGGCAACGCTGAAGAGATGCACGATTGGCCATGAGTAAATGAAATAAATTGTGAAAAGTATTTATAGTTATTTCTGGATGAGCAGACATCGCAGCGTTAGTGACCGGCTGCAGTCACTTCACAAGTGCATTGTGGGAGTGATTTTGCCATTTTGTGCCTCTGGATATGCAGAATAATTTCACAGTTTTGACGAGGATGCTGTAATGTACCGATCATGCAGCAGGAAGCGTGTCCAAATACTCGCCCCACCACATAACAATGGGCATTACGCAGTAAAAACAGCCCAGAGCCGACACCACTTCATTGACAACACGCTCGACAAAAGCACCATTCACACAATGTGTGTGACAAATGTACTGTACATACCAGTCCAATCATCTCTAAGACCTACTAACATTAAACCATCAAATGACAGGGTCGTCGTAAGGATCTCCACCTGTCTGTTTACACAAGGAACCAGTGTATTTGAGGCTCTTAGGTGTGTCCTCCTCAGATGATCTGATCACATGCACACAGTCTGTTTACTTTCTGAAATGCAGTTACCATTTGTTTAAACAAACCACCATAATGCATGTTGCAAAAACAAACAAGGATGTCAGTTGCTTATGTATCTAAAGGCATGATGTCATGTTTAAGTATTCTGTAGAAGCTGCTGACATTATGGCTTCACAGGCTGTTTACCACTGAAAGGTCTCAGGACCATCTGTTCCTCAGGATGCCAAGAAGGCCCAGGCTCAGTACAGCATTCACCAACCTTTGTGGCCTGAAGATCTGCCCTCTGGCAGTTTAAGTTTCTGCTTCGAGCCTTCTAACTCATCTCTGTCATCAGCCTCACCCAGTGTGTCAACTATTGGGTAACCGAACGCTACAGAATCTGTAGAATGTGGGTTGGTGACCAGACTGACTGGACAAAAGAAAGAATGTTGTGTCACTTTAACTGCAACCCAGTTGCAGTAATATTTGGACTAAGGTCAAGAATCATACCAAGAACATGTGTTTGGACTAGCAGACCTCAGTACAGTCAAGTAAGAATGGGGTAATTATTTGTCAGTGTAAAAGCAGGCTTGCCCAAATCATGTATTTGTCATCTAACAAATCTGCTCCCTAAAAGCTGTCCACCAAAGAAGCTCTCCAGACAAGAACATGTGAGCGCTGACCAGTGATATTGGGATCTCACCATCGTCTAGGTAAATAATTATACAAACATTCTGTGCAATCTATGCATTTGTAGATTAAATAATAAGATAATTTACCACTTGAATCTTAAGATGACCAACATCCTGTATACTCTAGAAAGTCCCAGTCCTCACCATGACCTCACCATGACCTCGGTCCCCGGTCACGCCATCTGAACCTGCTCGTAGTTTGGATGACCAGTTATCGGTCTTGACTCATGTTTCAAACCTGACCTGGTCGTGCAGGTTTGCAATCTGTGAAGCATTGGACCATTTCTCTCATGGGAAGCTACGCAGATGCTTGTTCAGTTATCTCAAGTCTTGACTTCTCCACTACTTGCTGGCATTCGTCTATGGGCCATCAGACCTGAACAATTGATCCAGAATGCATCAGCATGGCTGGTCTTCAGTCATCTGAAGTTAATGTCACCCCACTACTGGCTTCCAGTGACAGAAACACAGATTTAAAACCCTGATCAATTTTAAAAACATCATGCTCTCCTGCAAATCCAGAAATTAGCCAGCTCCTACTACTTGATAGCAGTGCTCGAAGACCAATCTGTATCTCGAGTACTTCAAACCTCAGGGAGAGCTCAGCTTGAAACATTGTCCTTCAAGTCTCATGGAAGACAAGCATTGTAACTCTTCCCTGTCCAAACAGCAGAGTCCATTTATGTCATCGAACGCAGACTGTAGACTCTTCTATTTGTGGAGTATTTAAATTACTAAATGTTGCATTTCACTAGCTTTGATTTGATTTAGCTTTTGATTTTAACTTAATTAAAAATGTGTTGTGTAATATGTTCATTTTATAATTGTTTCTAGGTGTAAGCATCACCTCCTGTATCTAGCGATACCCTACTTCAATGGCATTTTGGATTCTGCCCTACGGTACTGGCTAGGATGTGTTATATGAATAGATTACTATGCACCTCTGTAAGTCCCTCTGGATAAGAGTGCCTGGATGTAAATGTATGTTTATGTTATGTTTAGCATCGGATTGCTTTGGAATCATAAACACAGTGCCATTGTCGCATATATTATATATATTTCTATTTCCAGTTGCACGTACTGGATAACCAACCAGACATCTTGATAGTAGATAGGATGCAGAAAACAGCAGTGGTAATAGATGTGGCAATACCAAGTGATGGAAATACCCAAAGCAAAGACTATGAAAAACAGAAAATACCAGGGACTGATGGATAAAACAGAGAGAACGTGGAAGGTTCATACCAGGCTTGTCTCAGCTGTGGTAGGAGCACTGGAGCCCTAAGATGGAGGTATGGCCTCAACTAACATAAGATGGAGGTATGGCCCCAACTAACATAAGATGGAGGTTTGGCCCCAACTAACAAACAAACAACAAATATGTTGCACCACTGCACCCTCAAACTCCCAGAAGAAGATCCAGAAGATTCCTGGTAGAAGATCCAGGAATGAGGAAATAAATATCTGAAATGTATATGTTTGATTCATTTATATGTAAAGATTAATTTATTTAACAAACAAATTGTTTGAAAAGAACTGCTGTACTACAATTCAGTTTACGACAGTTTATTTTTAGAGCTTCTAGTAGCAATTAAACTTTATACCAGTGCTTATCTGGCCGCCTTAAAGAGTGTACGTCTGATTGGCTAATTGACGACGGAAAAACAAAATTGCATGTTACTGCACTTGTTGTGCAAACTTTGCGGATGCAACGTGCTGGCGAGACAGTTTTACCTTGTGGCAAACGAAGTGTCTTCTGTATTTGTATTCCTCTTCTTTTTCCACCTAAAAAGTTTAAAGCTTTTGCTTCTTGTGCTGCTTTCGTACTTTTCTGTGGATTCCTTGAGATTCACCTCGCTTTTGGAAAACAATCTTTTCAAAGACTTTCTGGCAGAAATGCTGTTTTTAGCCATGGTTTTTATAGTAATAAAAAAAATTGAGAAAACATATGACAGAAAAAACAAGCAGATTACAAAATCTTTTGCTCGTTACAGAGCGCTGATTCGCGAAAGGTCTAGATTAAATTCGCCTGTTGTGTGCGTTCCTCCAGCAGACGCCACGTCTTTTGCGTTTGGTAACGCGCCATATAGGTAAACGGTATGACAGACACGCCTATCAGCATGATAGGAAAGACGAGTGGAATCTTGGCTCTCAGGGGAGGTTAACATTTTGACGGTCTTATATAAACTTTATAATTGTAGACCTAATTAAATTTTTTTCCAAGTCCAACGTTAATTGATTCCATTTCATAGGTATAAACCAAGACTGCCATATACTGAAAAACGGATAAACACCCTATATCCTCTAGGCATCTGTATAATATACTTTGTTTATGTATTAACATATATAATTATAAAATATATGCAATACATGCAAAACATATTTTTATCGTACAAACTTCAGATAATTAATCGAATGTCGGTGCATTCAACAACTGCGAGATTCTCCATAATACTTTAAGGTGTTAAAGTTTCTGTGTAACTAGATAGGTTGGTTGTAGTATTGTTAACCAAATGCAGTTAGTTTAGGAAGTGGTCTGTCCACCTAGATTTCTGCAGTTTTTTTTTTTAAAGGTGACGCTTGGAAACTAAACAGAGTAGATGATAGAAGGTCAGGCGAAAGTATATATGAGACGCTATATCGCTACTATTTTACTATTTAAAAAAAAAATTATTATTTACTATAATTACCCTGCAATCCTTTTGGATGAAGAACGCTTTAAAACAACGCATAGCTTGACGTTGGTCACTTGGACGTGACATAGGCTAAAACACGCAATTTATTAAAGAAACCTTAGTTTAACCACGATACTGCCATTCTAACTAACAGCCTGAGAGAGCACGACCACTGCCGGGTATGAATTTGTGTAACGAGGACACATTTTATAACATATGTGAAGTAATTCTCGTGTCATACATTTTTTTGTTCTTTAATAAATGACTTCAGCAGTAGGCTCCGCTTGTCAAGCTATTGTTATTGTCTTATAGGTCCTACAGAAAATCTCACATATTGCAATATCATAATCTAGCCACTAGATGTCACAAAGAAACAAGATTTAGATTATCAAGATTTTGTCTTCAGTAGGTTGTAACACATAAGTGTGTGTGTGTGTGTGTGTGTGTGTGTGTGTGTGTGTGTGTGTGTGTGTGTGTGTATAAAGGAATAAAAGGTAAACAAAAGGTATAAATATTCTTATTTTTATACAGGAATATAGCATCATCTAAGTATTCTACGTTAATCTATAACATACTTTATATACACTAACTACTCGATTTGTAGTAAAGCAACCAGTAACGTCACTTTATATATGGTCCATCTACGTTATTTAAATTAAAATAGTAACATAACATAGGCCTAGTTCATGTATGACTAAGCAACGTAGAAGACAACAAACTTCATAACCTTAACTCCTAAAGTCATTTTTATCAAGCAAGTTCATATGACATGCGACACCAAACACTAAAAAAGAGAAAGAGAAACTGTCTTATGTAGGCTCACCTACCTAAATTCCTAACTTACCTAAACCCACCCAACCAACCTAATGTTTGAAACCCTGCTACAGTTGTCTGGAGGTGTCATTCATAAGGAAGTCTTCTGCAACTTTATGTCTGTGAGTTTAAAAGTCTTACATCCATAAAATTCACCATGATAAGATTAAGAATTAAATGTCAATAAAAGTCAACAAACAAACACGATCACACAAGTTGACGCTGTCATCATCCACGCTGACAAATTGGTTATGAAAGGATATGGAACAAAGGTTAAGAGAAAGACAGGCGAGACAATCAGGGTGAGTTTCAGTGTTCACCCATACAGCGAATATCAATAACAACACCATAAAGTGTTGAGAGTGATTTCCAAATAGGCTGTTATGCAACTTCCATTCCATATATGGACTGTATGCACTGAGGGAGTAAACAGTGTCTCCTGAACCTGTGACAATATTTACATTTTACTCAAAAAATGACACTTTCCATGATATAGGCCTTTTAATAAATCACTTGGTGTTATAAGTCTAATAATACTATCAAACAATACCAGTATGCCAGTAAAGTTTTATTTTCATCAGACTAATGACTCATGTTGGGTCTGAACTGGTCTCATAAACTTTGTTAATGTTAATAATAATGTTAATTGTCTATATATGAATATTTTCCCGAAACAATATACACAGTATATAATTTAAGTAATAATTATTATTATAATGACATTTGCATTTTTTAAAAACATTTTACATACATTTTGCCCCTAGTTCTTCAAGTGCTCAGCATACACGAGAATGCCTTCAGGCCATCGTACGTGCTCGGCATACATGGAAATGTCTTCAGTCATCATAGGTGCTGCCTCGTGAAGATGGTTAAGAACACCAAGAACATCTAGAGGATCATCCCAAACTGTCCAATGGCTCTGAAGAACTTTACAATCTACAGCCATCTATTTTCTTTTGGTTTAACATAGCGTAGTTATATGTTATTGCATTATTTTGATACCGTCACTGTTTTTCTAAAATGTAGAGAATATTAAAACATAAATAAATAAACTAGGTGCGTCCAAACTTTTGACTGGTAGTGTGTATATGTGCGAATGTGTGTATTTGTACAAATTCAGCTCTCACTATTAGTGGTCGAAGTCTAGTGCTGCATAATTTAATAATAATAATTGAAATTAATAAATAATTTTTAAATGAATGAAAAAATAAATTACTGCCTCTGAGAGAACCGTGGGTTTAAACACTAAAGTGATAAAGCTTTAAACATTGTTAAAATGGGATTTGTTTTAGTAAAATGTTTCCGTGAAAGTTTTCATATGTACAAATATTCAAAAATAGAACCGTCATAAATTAAACTGCAATAGAAAGACGCACATTCCACAAACTTGTGCGACAAAGTCTTCGCTGGTTTTTCATCCTAAGGACCTAAATGCATTGGATAAGGAACTAGCATTCTTCACTTGTCTGTCACGCGAGAGGGAAACAACGAGTGAGATGCGTCTTAAGATAAATTATTGCTCTTAAATGAATTTTCGCTGAATGGTCCAGGGTTAAGAAGGGGTTTTTTAACGACTTGCCGTAATTGAAAATGAAAAACATACATAAAGTGGCCTACATTTATGGAAGACTGTTTCATGTCAGCGGTAAAATTATATCATAATGTTCCATCATAATCAGAAAACATGAAACATTCGTGGAATTCCCTTTCATAGGCGCGGTTCTGGTCCGTTTAAGCTTTTATTTCCTTTCAGCTCTGCAAGACTGGGATTCTACAGCCTTTTTGTGCTGTTTCGCAGAATTTGCATTTATAAAGGCATTTCTTGTTAGAACAAAAGGTCTCCCGTATAACATAGTACATTTTAGGTAATCTGCTAGTTACTTCCAGTATATATCAGTATACTGATATAAAGCTTAGTGACAGTAGGAGTAGGAGCTTCAGGTCCGGAGCACGGGAGCTGAGAGGGGAGCCGGACATCGCATTCGTTGCATCACGTCTTCATAAATAATTAAAAAAATAAATACTAATAGAACTTAGTTTTAGTTTGCTGTAGCTATCATCTGTACATGGATTTTGCAAACAGAAGCGAAATTTTCTGAAGAGGAATAACTCTGAGTCCTCAGTCTCCTGGTGTGTTTATTGCCATTATTTGTATGAAATATTGGCTGAATTCCATTATGCCATGGGCGTGATATGAAAAGTGAAAATACAAAAGTTGGGCGTAAAGCAATTTCGGTAGATGGAGCCACACCACAATGAAAACGGAAACGTCATCACTACTCAGTGAATATGGTGGACCGCGGACGGAGAAGCACCGGCTGACTCTCAGCTTTAAGCGTAAATGAAACGTGTAAGATTAAATACGTACTATTACTGTCAGCCTGCGAGGCACGTAGACCACCTGGGCGTTTCTCTTCAGGTCTTTAATTCGGTTTGGGGTCACACGGAGTGCCATCTCTCAGCGAGCGAGAGATGCGTTAAAGATGAACTGCTGCATCATGCTGAGGAAAGAAAAAAAAAAGAAAACAATAAAAAATGAAAAGAAAAATAAAATCAATCGTGTCAAAACAGATTTTTGTAATGATAAAGGAGCAAAGTCCAATAACAATAAATTCACAGTAGGTGTATCTGGCACTGTCTTCAAGTGAAAGACAACACTGATTCCCTTGAACACACATGTACACTCAGGGATGGATTACTGACTGGCCTAGTCACACCACTGAGTCCATACAGCAAGTCCTACTGAGCTCTGGGGCATCCTGTACCAGGCCACCCACAAGTTCTCCTTCTGCAAATATAAATTTAACAGCAAGCCTCCTCCAGAAATAACTGAACATACACTCACAAACACATACACACACACGCAGACAGACACACACACACACACACTTTTGCCCCAGCACACAGCACTAAAGAGCAAACGACAATAGAAAAGAATGTCAGATTTTTTCTCGTGTTGTTAAAAAAAACAACAACAACAAAAAAAAACATCATTAGAGTTACCATGTTACCAAGGACGACGAAGATGTAAACAACAACAGTGTAGGCCTTCGCACTCGGCTTGTGCGTGACACTTGGTGAGTGAGTGGCGGTGAGGTGTGACACGCTAAACACAGCGAAAAATCAAATAAAATATGAACAGGATGAATTTTAACAACAACCATCCATTTTACAAACATTTACAAATAGTGGAACCTCACTGGACGCCATGGTTACCACACCCACACGGCTAACAGTGCAGAGGAGCTCTTTCGCAAAGCAGCGTTTCAAAACCCAAGCTCATGGTGTCATGTTTCATTAATCAGCTGTAGCTTACACTGTGTCTTATTATTGTAGTTTCTGCTTTTGATTGCTATACAGTACAGACAGCTGCGTACATGTTGCTTCCACAGTCTCTACCAGTCTGCATGTGTCCATGGAGTCAAGCAGCGTGTGTGTTCAGAATACGTCTGGATACTACTGCATGCCTGATCTGTCCAACAGTTTCAAAAGGAATTCTTTTATTTCTTCATGTTGCAACATGTTGACAAAATACATAAACATACATACACGCACGTTTCCACACACACACGCAGCACTTGTAGGGTGTTTGTGGGGACATGCTATGCCGTCAGGCTGTTTCGTGGGGACGTGTCATGTCGTCCTGGTGTTTCTGGGGACATGTAATAGCATCACGGTGGTTTTTGCATTTAGATTTAGATGAGGTGGACTACTTCTGAATACAATGTTACGAGCTTCCTGCTAGCCAAAACCACAATTCCCAGAATACTACACTGTCTCCGTAGATCATCTTCACCCGAATATTGATGTCACCTGCACCTAATTATACTCATATACCATATATAATGTTTCCTCTTCCATGTCATCTCTGTGAAGTATCGTCTTTTCCTTAGTGTCATAATGCACAGTCATGTCACAATTGCCTTACTGTTTTTTTTAAATCCTGACTGTTTTTGCCCTTTTTCCCAGCCCCTTGGGGTTTTTCGTTGATTACCGCACTGGTTTTGACTCTGGTCTGGTGTTTGACTCTGTTTTGTGGATTTGCCCTTTTCATTAAAACATCCTTAAATCTGATTCTGTGAGCATCTGTATTGCCTGTGTCTGCGATGTCAGAGATGTCATAAATTTTTCTGCACAAATCCCTGCGTGTATATGTGTGCTATAAACATTTCAGCTTTGTCACACTGTAAGATAATATACTAGAAATCTACATTTACTATATGCTGATTTACATATACTTACACAGACAGGATTATATATATATATATATATATATATATATATATATATATATATATATATATATATATATATATATATATATATATATATATATAGACTTGTTTGAATTGTAGAAGTCACAATTAAAAGTAAAAAAACCACGTATGTTTATAGATGCAATATTAGCCGCTTGAAAATATGGATCATATTTAAAGAACATCTGTGGGAAACAGTGTTGCACCTAAAAACCTCTTTTAGTCTACAGCAGGATGGGGAAATTGAGAGAATCTGTGTGTGTCTGTGTATGGGCAGAGCAGTGTGTGTGTGTGTGTGTGTGTGTGTGTGTGTGTCTGTGTGTGTAGAGCATTATGTATGTTCGCTTCATTTTGCTTTTAGTCACCATAACACTTATTGCTTACTAATAACACTTACCTTAAAAACGTAGCACTTACTAATCAAGACATTATTAAACATTTGTCAATGGCAGTTTCCCTGTGTACTCATGACAAGATGTTATGACCAGGGAGGGTTGTTTGGAGGTGGTGTTTTATAATTGTGGCGAGCCTTAAACGTTACTTGAACTTGTGGCAGTCAGTTAAGAGAACAATAACTTGTCATTTGAAGATCAACACGTCAGGTGTTCTGGTTCCTTACTAGGAACAACCCAAACAAAGTAAGAGAACAGGACCAGGACATCAAGGCTATTCCGATTGTGTGATTGTGCCTGACCTCCCCAACCCCCCCCCCCCCCCCCCCACCCCCACCCAGCCTGCGTTGGGCTGGGGGTGGGGGGGGTGTCCGTCATTATTTTGCTACAAAACATCTCACCGTGAACAATGCACTGTCAACTGAGCGTGATCCACCGTGAGCAACTCCTGTGGAATTTTAACGACATACACATCACTTTGTTTCACTGGAAGCTGGACTGCCCAGATATGCTTTTGCTTCTTGTTCTCTGGCAGTGAATGTGAGATTGTGACAAAATGCCAGAGCGATTTGGAGATAAGACTTCTGAAGAGGTCGCTTTGCCCGGCGTCCCTGCCGCACGCTACTGCTCCCCTGGAGGCTGGAATAAAGCACTTAGCAAATGGGGGATTTGTAATTGCCGCTGATTTTAAGGGAAGGGGTGCGTTTTGAAAGCGCGATTTGTTGAAATATTAGTTTTACTATTAATGAGAATGGTGCCCCCTGCTGGTGGGAGGGAATAGGCTGTTAGGTGCTTTTAGCAATAGATCATTTAGTTCCTAAGACTCATCTCTGGTTTGCATGGAAAGCCTTGAAGTGAGACAAGTAGTAGCAGGACGTACAAACAACCCAAACGTCAGGTCGCAGTCAAATGCGATGACGTTCAGGATCCATCGAGAAAGCACTTAAGGTTCACGAGAAGATGTAGAAGAGGTTGTAGATGTAATGTTTTTGTGTAGACGTCGTTTTCTCGTAAAAAGCTTGACAAAAGTCAGAACGTTTCTTTCCTTCAGTCTCGGAATCTCTTTCTCTAAGAACTTTGGTTAAGTGATTCAGAGAATGACCGTGCTCATCCTGCCTCTAATGGAACATACGCTTGTCACTCATGCTTGAAAACACATGGTGCACACACACACACACACACACACACACACACACACACACACACACACACCTCCTCTTGTCATTTACAGCTAGATTGGTTTCACTCTTGCTGAGGTGACTTTCTTTCAGAATCTTTCACATACTGTACTTCACTGTTTCTCTGTTTCACCTCTGACAAAATAAAAGAAAAGGCGTTATGATTATCCAACTGGTCTTGCTGGTGGTTTGAAGGACTGATGGACAGCGTCGCCACGAGGCAAACACACACACACACACACACACACCAGCGTTACCTTTCCTTTGCCGAGTGTGTGTGTGTGTGTGTGTGTGTGTGTGTGTGGTGTAGGGTGGGACTCTCCCTCTGTGCGTAGGTCTGAGCGTAGGCTGTAGAGGTGGATGTGTGGAGAGGAAACTGATAAGTGTAGTAATGGCATAGGCCAGAAACACACATGAGCCAGCTCTTACAGTAAGTGCACTCTGCTCACTTACTGTCACTCACAATGCCACTGAGACCACAGTTTCACCGGGTGGAGACGCTGGACCTGGGAAGCGTGTCTTCTCAGTGGTTTAGCGGAGAGAAACTGTTTTGCAACTGCATGCTGTCATGTTTGAAAGGCCCATGTAAGCACTTCACCCTCAATTGTTTGTTGAAATTTTATGTCATTTCTGTTTGAACGACAGATTGTGTGAAATAAGAACCAAGATGGCGGATGTTATACTTTGCCATATGATTCTATTATAGTATTTTTGCCTATCGTGTCCTGTTATACTGACGTAACTAATTCTGCTTAAAAGTATTAACAGTGTGGCAGGTTATCTTTAAAAAATGTTATGTTTATAAGTATAAAAAAGTGAAAAGAAATCTAACTGAGGTATAGGAGCAGGACAACTAAAGAGTTATTACTATAATAATAGATATGGCAAGTTTCCTAGCAAAAGAGGTTTGTGGAAAAGGTTCCCACAAACTGTAGTGTAGTGTTTATCTACAGTAGCTATCAAGTTGTCATTCTAACAGTAAACCCACAAAGACCAGATGACGTAAACCAAAACAGGGGTCTGGAGGAGTCAGAGCAGCGTTGCACTGAGGGTTTATGTTCCCAGGTTTGGAACTTTCTAGAAATGGGACCACAAGCATTTTTAAGGGGGACTTTAAAACAGGATGCAAGATGTAAGTTTGCGTGTGTTTGTGCTCTAGGGCGTGAACGTTTAGTTCAAAGATTCAGTTCAAAGAATGCCTCCTTTTGTCAAAAGATGATCAGTGTCAGACAACAGGAAAAGGAAAAGAAAGGGTGACATTTGCAGCTGGTTCAGAAAGGCTCTCTGGTTCAGAAAGGCTCTCTGGCTGGCTGGCAGCCCAGGTCACTGACCCGGGTCACTGACCCGGGTCACTGACCCGGGTCTCAGCACCGTCCCTGGGACTCTGGGCTTCGAAGGGGTGATGTAGGATATTTACGTGGTTTCATACATCTGCTGCTATGATGAGTCACGGTTTCTGACTGAGAAGTATGACTGTTACTCTTTACTCCTGTCTTCTCACACACACGCACACACACACACACACACACACACACGCTCACTTGTGGAGACCTGGCAATGTGAGTGTGGACATGAAGTCATAAAGAGTCCAAAGTCATTGTTTAAGAAAGACTATATTTAATGTGCTACATTATAAAGGTTTGGTAAAAATAGCCTCTCACATATAAAGTATTAACATCTTGTAACCTCAGAAACACAAACTTTACAGAAAAATATACATAAGTAAAATCTATAAGCCTTGCAGTCACTACATAAAAGTAACCTTGCACATGGATCTAGTTCCTGCTTTTTCCAGTGCGAATTTCAAATAAATTAAAAGAGCATTAAATTAACCACTGCCAGAAGTAATCTAATGCCTCAATGTGATGAGGTACTGGTGTCTGTGGACGCTTTTGGTTGAAAAACAGAAATATTTCAGAATTAACCTGAGATTATCAGCGACTTCAGTTTCCGCTGCACTGATTTGGTTTGTACGAATGCTTCCTTGTGTGACCCGAACAAAGGTGCTCAGTGTTAGACAACATGGAATGTTAAAGACAAAAGGTTTGTTAAAAAAAATATTCCATCATGTTCTTTAATCTGAGACACACACACACACACACACACACACACACACACACAGGCACGCACATGAAACCCCCCAAGAACCAAAGCAACAACACTCCTATGACTGTACACGTGACGCATCCCTAAAACAAACAAAAATAAATTAGTACAAAGCTACAGAGACTCTTGCGAATCAAAGATGAACCTGAAGTAGAAGGCGTGAGGGGGGGGTTTCTTGTGGTCTCCCTGCAGCAGAACAGCACACGTGCAAGTACCCATCATGCTCCTGTCGAGTGTTTGAAAGTAACTCTCCTTGGCCTCCACTCGTTCCCTGCATCCCTTTCTTTTTCTATTTTTCCCATGTACGCTTCTTAGGCGTGGACTCATACAGACTGCCGTGTGCATATGTCGTGTCACCAGCGAACACTTGTGCGGATGCCCCCCCACGCCTCAGCCCCCTCCCCCCTCCCCCGCCCTACTGCTCCTCGGTCTTCACCGCGCAGAAGTGCACCACGCTGGCCCTCTGCTGCTGCTGCTGGCCTGCTCCCCTGGGCGGAGCCTTCAGGGATCCGGCGTCCGGGCTGGCCGAGGGGCTCCGTGCCAGCCACCTCTCCAGGGCGCTGTCCACCTCCGCCTCCGTGGCGCCGGCCAGCACGCCCTCGGCCTCCGCTGCCGTCGAAGTGCTCCAGCAGCTCGGCCGCCTGCAGCAGCTCGGGCTGTCGGGCCGGGCGGAGCGAGCGCGGGACCCGGGCGTCGGGGAAGGGCAGCAGCCCGAGCGGGCGTGCAGGCCCAGGGAGAAGCGGTGCACGAAGGCCTTGCCGCACAGCGGGCACCGATGCGGACGCTCGCGCGGCCCGTGCATGCGGCGGTGCAGCTTCAGGTGGATGAACTGCGTGAACTTGGTCCGACACAGCTTGCACTGGTAGGGCTTCTCGCCCGAGTGCAGGCGCAGGTGCGTCTTCAGGTTGCTGGTGCTGCTGAAGCGCTTGTGGCACACCTGCGGGGGATGGGCAAGGATCAGCACGGGTGTTATACAAGCCTGCAGGCGCCGAGCGAGCACAGACGTAAAGGCAAGATGTGTTTGCGAACACGTAATCACCTCCCGGCCGAGGTTAATGGCCCTGATGTGTCACTGTGGAATGAAAGGGGAAGGGCTGAGGTAGGTTTCTCTTTTGGTTGAGTGTGCGTCATGACTAAAGGTATTAAAAGAGCTCTGAACGACACCACTATCACACCCTTCCAGGTCAATGTACAACAAAGGCAGGGTTTTCTCTGAAAAGATCTATTGGCACTGGGTGAAAGTACCCACAGATAAAACGTGGGTTTCTGCATGTGCCATCCATCCAGTTCCTCTAACTTTCACTTAGAGATACTCAAAGACCACATGGCTAAATAACTTGAACACACACACACACACACACACACACACACTCACACCCCTCACCTGACATTCATGAGGCTTCTCTCCGGTGTGGACTAGATGGTGTTTCTGCAGGTGAGCCAACTGTGTGAAGGTCTTTTTGCACAGCTCACAGTGAAATGGCCTCTCGCCATTATGCACCCTCAAGTGAACCTGTGCAACAAATGACATCATCTCTGTTAGCAGGGAACCGCGTGACATCGCGTGACCCCACGTGACCCCGCGTGACCCCGCGTGACCCGTGTCGAACCCTCCTGGCTCCCTACAGGCTGCCCGTGTCACTAACCTTGAGGTTTGACAGCTGGCCGAAGGTCTTGAGACAGATGTTGCACTCGTACTTGATCTTGCCGTTCTGCTTCTTCAGCGGGTAGGGGAGGGACTTGTAGCCGAGGGCGTGGCTCGTTGGCGAAGGGGGGCCGGATTTCGGAGCGGTGGCCAGACTGAGGTCGAGGGCCTCGGTGCACACTGGCGACGCCGCGGGCTGGCACGACTCCTTGGGTAGGCGGGCGCAGGTGGGCGAGAGCTCAGGTGTGGCCGGCGTTCCCTGGGGCGGGGAGGCGTTAGCGGGATGTGCCCTCGGGGCGCCACACGGGGGCGGTGTGGGGTAAGGCAAAGAGACGGGGAAGAGGCCCGGTGGGGTGACAGACGAGAAAGGTGCGACCTCGTTACCCAGAAAACTGTACTGGAACGGTGCCGAAGGGGGCAACACGTGAGAGAAGGGAGGGGAGTATGGATGCAGGAGCAGGCGAGAGTAGTGGGGGTTGTAAGGAGGTCGAATCGGGTAGGGATGCTTCACAGGTGGGTAAGAGGCCACGTCTTCCCGTTGGCTGTAGAGGCTGTGGCGGTGTGGTGGAGGCTCCGGGTGGAGCGTGACGGCTGGATGTCTCTCCAGAGACACATCCGCCCACGTCCTCGTGCTGTAGTCTGACGTGAGCTTCCCTCTGGCGGCCACGCTCACCTCCACCTTCGCCTCCTTCTCCACTTTCGCCTCCTCTTCCGTGCTCCAGGGCCTGTGAGGGCTGGCTTCGCACTTCTGGGAACCTGCGTCCATCACGTCGCTACCCAGATGCTCTTGTGTGGCAGAGGATGAGCAGAAGAAGAAAAGAAAAGAACAGAAGTGTCAGTCGTGAGTCTCAGGTCTCGCTGCTGTGTGTGTGTGTGTGTGTGTGGGTGTGTGTGTGTTTGTGTGTGTGTGTGAGAAGACGGGAGTAAAGAGTAACAGTCATACTTCTCAGTCAGAAACCGTGCTGACTCAGCGTAGCAGCAGATGTATGAAACCACAAAAATATCCTACATCAACCCTTCGAGGCGCGGAGTCACTGGGACGGTCCCGGCCAGCCGGCAACAACAAAATATCAGCAACGTAAACAAAAATCCCTCCAAATCTGCCACAGTCGAGCACATTCCCACAGGGGGATGATCAGAATTTCACAAACAGATTATTAGCCTTTGTGGTCAATGCTTGGTTCCTCAAATCTGGTGGGAACCAGACTGGCGCTGATGTTCCAAAGTGTGTCAGTAGTGTTGGAGAGGAGCAGGATGTTGGTCATCCAAACAGACGTCCTGCACGCAAACAATCCCAGCAGGCATGTCTCTCCAAAGAGTCTCTCTTCCAAAGAGTCTCTCTTCTAAAGAGTCTCTCATCCAAAGAGTCGCTGAGAGACTTTAAAGAATTAAATAAAGTTCTGAAAAAACATAAGATCTACAAATGTCTTTTTGTACACAAGATTTGTGTTTTACAAATATTAACAACACAAAACGACCCCCATTTAAAAGGTTCCCTGATCTAGCCACAGCTCACAAAAACCCCTCCAAAACAGCTTTAAACAAATGGAAAATGTAAATTCTTTTTTCCTTCTGTAGATTTTTTCTGAACCTCTATCAGGAAGTAAAAGATGTAAACTAGTCAGGGTGACGTTAGATCCTTCAAAGAAAGACGGAAGGGTACGATGCGTCAAGGGAGAACTTCCTTACCAGGATATACCGCAATTATGGTCGATTGTCTGAGGAGATGCAGTCACCAGATGAGCTCAAAAGTCATGGTGCGTTATGCTCGAATGACTCAGGTAAATGACCAAGCAAGTAAAGTGTGTGTGGACACACGCACACACACATACGCGCACACACACTATCTCTTTCTGTCGCCCTGAGAAAAGCACAGGAAACGCTGTCATAGTTAAGATCATTTGTCTGTCAGAAACAATGTGAAAATGATATTATCTTAAGGTTTTACTCCAGACAAAAATATCCCGGTCACACACACACCCACACACACACATACACGCAAACATTTTCATTTGCAAATGCCTCTATTATTTGTCATTCCTATAAAACCTGGTGACCAGATAAAGAGCTACAATCTTCCATCTGAAAACACTCAAACAACACACTTTCTCAACTGCGGTTTGAGAAAGATCCCTATCTCATTGTGTTGGCGACAGAGATATAACATCGTGAGTACATTCACTGGTACGCTGGCACACTGTCATGCTCTCGGACTATATGGACTACACACAAAAACACCCCCCCACGAACACGCGCATCCGCTCGGCGTAAAGAGGTGCGGACGAGGGGAGGTAACGGGATTCAGAACTGGGAATTTAAGAAAGATTATCGGAATGACAAGTGACACTGCAAACAAGCTGTAAACTGGAGAAGAAGACGGCACTGTTGGAGACCCGAGAAGATCAACAGAATTAATTGAGCAATTTTGTTTAAAGACACACAGAAGGGGGGGGGGGGTGTCTAGAGTGTGTAGAAGGGGTGAAGAGAAAGAGATGAAATGCCTGCCATGAGAAGCTAAATGAAAGGAAAGGAATCGAGGAGAAACCCCAACCCTCGCCCCACACGCCCTCCTGTCCCCCAGCCCCACACGCCCTCCCGTCCCCCAGCCCCACACTCCCTCCCGTCCCCCAGCCCCACACGCCCTCCCGTCCCCTCACCCCACACGCCCTCCCGTCCCCCAGCCCCACACGCCCTCCGTCCCCCCACCCCACACGCCCTCCCGTCCCCCAGCCCCACACGCCCTCCCGTCCCCCCGCCCCACACGCCCTCCCCCCCCAGCCCCACACTCTCTCCCGTCCCCCAGCCCCACACGCCCTCCCGTCCCCTCACCCCACACGCCCTCCCGTCCCCCAGCCCCACACGCCCTCCCGTCCCCTCACCCCACACGCCCCCTGTCCCCCAGCCCCACACTCCCTCC
>JAGXOD010000050.1:105000-142500 GCA_020368025.1 Brachyhypopomus occidentalis
AATCAGAGCCCAGTGTTAAATGTCTCAGCTACACTCACCCACACATCCCAGAGATTTCACATTCATTACTTCCAAATATTATCCAGCTCAGTAACTGAGGATGACTGAAAGCTTTTAAAGTTAAGTTTTTCATTTGTCTTTATTCTATCTTTCTTTCATTAAGCACTATGTTAAAATTGTGTTGTCCCTCTTTCAAGCGTTCCAGATTTAGGAGCTTTGGGTCTAATTGTAGAAATCAGGTCAGTAGGTTATTGGTGTTAACATTCCTCACTCTTTCTCTGACTCCTGGCCAAGAGAGTTAAGAGCTTTAAGGATGATGGGAGGTGAATCTGAAACCTGTTGCTGCTTAGACCTTCTCCAGACGTCCACGTGCTCCTTTAACTCTGACAACGCACCCAATCAAACCTCATCGCTCATCTCCGAAGCCGACGAGATGAAACAGACGACCTCTGCAACCACCGTGGGTTGGAGTCCGGATGGAACCCAGACATAGAACCCTTACCTCCTCACTGGGGCTGGAGCGAAAGGCGAGGTCACACGGGACGGGGGTCGCGACCCCGAGGGGGGCGGAGAAGCCTTGGGCCGCCTGGTCGCGAACGGTGTTGGCGAAGTTAAGGGTGAAGCCCTCCACCCGCCGCTCACGCGTGTCACCCAGAGATGCATCCAGCTTCATCTCGGGCTCCTCCGACCTGGATGTTACATTCATCATATGGTGATGAGCACAAAATCCTCACCAGACAAAAATACACTGTGTTAAAAATAATTTATGACTATGCTTTGTGGTTTTCATATGACCACAAGGATTATCGCTAATCATGGACTTGTCAATTTTCAGAAACAAAATGTTTATAATAAATAAATAATAAATAAATAGGGTTAGGGTGAGGGCTAGGGTGAGGGTTAGGGTGAGGGTGAGGGTTAGCGACCCTTTTGGTGTTCGTCACCCTGCCAATATATATCAAACAGGTGTTCAGTTATTAGTAAAAATACATCAACTTACTTGTAATTCACTCAGTCACTTCAACTCTTTGGTCTGGTCCTCCCTTTTCTCTCTGTCTCTCTCTCTGTCTCTCTCTCTCTCTTTCTTTCTGTCTGCTGGTCTGTATCTGCCTCTGTCTTTCTATCTGTCTCTCTCTCTTTCAATTTCTCTTTCATGCACACACCCAGACATGCACTCTCACCTTCAAACCAGTCTCTCTAGTCTCCTGAGGTCTCCTCCATACCATCTTCAGTGCCCACACAGACCTGAGCTGGTACTTTTGAGCGGCCAGGGACAGCCAATCAGGAAGTGCCTACGGTCACGTGACCCTCGGGATTAGGCCGAGGCAAACCAATTGGGGAGCCTGAGCACCCCCAGCTGAAATGTGTGCACGGCCGTCAGACAAAGGGAATCGTTGTCAGACCAATGAATGGAGACAGAGAGACGCAAAGACTAAACAGATGGAGCTGCAAAAACGGAGACACGCGTAGGCACACGCGAAACACTTTTGCTTGCTTGGAACTCTTAATGAGCAATCTGGTGACATCACCGTAATCCCTCTTGACACTCCACCCCCCCCCCCCCTTAGCTTCCAACTGACCACAACCGCCCACTCATCCACCCGACATCCACCCAAACACACACACAAACACACACACACACAGAGGGGAGACGCGGCAACAGCAGACGTGGTGATGGATACGGCAGGTGAAGCAGGTCAGGCAGAAGAACCTACGAAGAGGATCACTACAATCTCCAGTAACGAGCTGTGTTTGTTTTGGTTGGCACAGACGACGGTTTCTTTTGACCCTGCCGTGTACATAACATCACGCCTCAGTACCATTTTCTCAGGGACTACTCAGCAGGTTTTTCTTATTCTTCGGATGCAAAAATTGAAAGGTGACAGCAGGGCATGAAAAATATTCACAAGCTCTCAGGGCCTATAGTGAATATTCACAACCTCTCAGCCATCTACAGCCATCAAAGAAGCAACCTGTCAGAATGAAAGAGGGTTATGACAGCTGCCCTTCTCTGGACCAAAGGTGGAATGAAAACAAACTTTAAAATTCTACTTAATCTTTTTTTTTTACATTAATGTATCAGACCTGCAGTTACAATGCAGGTAATGTTTGCTTACGCAACTAGCAAAAAACGAGTAAAGATCAGTCAATTTACTTTTCATAATTTTCCTCCTTCATCTTACCCAAATACTTTCATACCATACACGTTGCATTTCTTGTTGATTATTACAATAATCTTAAGATTATTATGATCTTATATTAAGACATTTCTGACTTTTAAATCCAACGTTTCACCATTGTTCATTAAAAAAATACAGTGAGCTAATTGATAGGGCATTTTAAAATAAGTAAAAAGTTCCATTAACAGGTGCATATAATGCAGTGGTCTAGTGGGGGGGCGTATGTGTATGGATGTTTATAAACCAGGGACAGGCGGAGAGACACCTCCCCCAGGGACAGGCGAAGAGACACCTCCCCCAGGGACAGGCGGAGAGACACCTCCCCTAGGGACAGACGGAGAGACACCTCCCCCAGGGACAAGGACTCTGTTCTCTTACACTGGGCTAATTGTGCCTAATTCGTAGACAGTCTGGGAGGAGGCTCAAGTTGTCGTGGACGTGCTACACTCAGCAACTGGGTCATGCAGGGTCGAGGGGGGTCAGGGGTCGGAGGTCAGGTTGTCGAGGGGCACTTAAGAACACAGGGTGAAACGGTCTAAATGTAAGGCCACGATTATGTTAGATGCTCCCAGAGGGAGACGGCGTGATACGCGATGATAAAATCTAGTTTGACAAGCTAGACAGCATTACATTTTACATGGAAATACAGCAGAAAGCCCGGAGCCGTTGGAGGGATCACTGGACTTTATTGTGCCATGCAATATGGAGAAGTATTTTTCAAAGTGCTCTTTCATTAGTTATGAACACACACACACACACACAAACATACACACAACAACCACACGCAGGCACACATACACGCACAGATACACAAACAAACACATGCATGCATACACTCTCTTGCGCACACACACACAGAAAGCCAGAGAGAGAGAGAAAGAATGTTGAACATAATGGTCAAAGTGATACTGAAATCCTGTTTATCATGCCTCCTATGTGATGACACTTGTCACAGGATTATGAGTAGCTTCCAGCTCATAAGGCCTGAAAGACCACAGTCACAGGAAGACTCGGGCATCTGACAACTATACAGGCTTAGCTGAGTTTGAGCTTTCGTTTAGGGTCAGAGTGCACTGCGCAGATCCTTGATAATTAACATTCTGACAGCTGCAACCATGATTCAAATAGTAGGAAATATGAAATTCCAGTGATGTAGAAGCCTGCAAATAGCATTTAGTCACAAGGCACTCTTGTTTCAAATAAAAATGCACCAGCCAAAAACAAACATGCTTCCTCTTTTTGCCTATTCATTCCTTATCCCTCTTTCTTTTCTCTCTGTTCTCCTTTTTCTGTTGTTCCTCAGAGAGCACTCAGTGGTCCACTGGAAGGAAGGATTAATGTCTTTCAGTCACTCTGGCTCTCATGGCAACAGCCCGCCCTCCTGCCACATGATTGGTCAGCCCAGGAACGGGTCTACAGTGGCTCTTACCTTTTACTGGCTAGTTGAGCTACTTTGTTTATTGTCATCACGCAGCCCCAAGACACAGTTATGTGTTTGGGCTCAAATAAACTGAACGCAAACCACTTAAATATGATGTGGCTTTTTACTGTCACAGTGCGGATATTTTTCCAGGATCATGTTATGTGGGAGGCCTAATAAGGTCCAGTGCAATCCCATAAAACATGACACCACTCTGTGGGACAGTAGCGTAACTACAGTGTTCTGGGTCACAGTGCAAAAAGAAATCATCGAGCTCCCACTCCCATTACACACACACACACACACACACACACACACACACACACACACACCAACACACACATATATGTACTGCATTGGATCTCCTTTGGACCTCATATCCGCAGCAATTCATCACGGCACAGATTTCACTAAATGTTGATACTGCAGGAATCTTGGCCCATGAGTATAGAATAACTTTTTGCAGTTACTGTAAATTAGATTGCGGTACCAACATGCTCCAGACATCCCGTTGTACCTTGATCCTGGATTAAGACCTGGGGACTGTGGCAGCCACAGCAGCAATGAAAACACACCATCATGTTTCTGGAACCAGTCCATGACTGTATAATGAATAAAAAAAACATAGAATTTGCTTGTTTACTTACTGTGTTTATGTGTCAATCAAGGCGGTGCTGTCAAACCTCACTCATGCACTTACTCATGGCAAAAGCATCTACAGTAGACTTCAAGTCCAAATTCTTTGGCATTTGTAATAGACTGAACACCCAAAGCAACCCGAAGTCTAGCCCCAGTAGTCTGGCCCCAGTAGTCTGGCCCCAGTAGTCTAGCCCCAGTAGTCTACCCCCAGTAGTCTAGCCCCAGTAGTCTGGCCCCAGTAGTCTGGCCCCAGTAGTCTAGCCCCAGTAGTCTAGCCCCAGTAGTCTACCCCCAGTAGTCTACCCCCAGTAGTCTACCCCCAGTAGTCTAGCCCCAGTAGTCTGGCCCCAGTAGTCTAGCCCCAGTAGTCTAGCCCCAGTAGACTAGCCCTAGTAGTCTAGCCCCAGTAGTCTAGCCCCAGTAGTCTAGCCCCAGTAGTCTGGCCCCAGTAGTCTGGCCCCAGTAGTCTGGCCCCAGTAGTCTGGCCCCAGTGGTCTAGCCCCAGTAGTCTACCCCCAGTAGTCTGGCACCAGTAGTCTGGCACCAGTAGTCTGGCCCCAGTAGACTAGCCCTAGTAGTCTGGCACCAGTAGTCTGGCCCCAGTAGTCTACCCCCAGTAGTCTAGCCCCAGTAGTCTGGCCCCAGTAGTCTACCCCCAGTAGTCTACCCCCAGTAGTCTGGCCCCAGTAGTCTGGCCCCAGTAGTCTGGCCCCAGTAGTCTGGGCTGTTTTCTGAAGCAAACATCCACTTTGGGAAGTCTGTTTAATTCAGTCAACTGCTCACATTTTAGCTTTTTCTTCGCAGCAACCACCAGTACATCATAGAACACATAAAACAACAAAACCTCATATAACATTAGCCTAAACATTTATGCTAGATGACCTGTTTGAATCACAGCAAATATATATCATATTTAGCTAACACACTGCAGGCTCGATAAGAATTTTCCAAAGAACCATTACCACCAAAATATTGTGCATATTTTACAGTGTACACATCTGATACACTTTAATGGAATTTCATGTTTTAGGATTATAGAGTTATAAATAATGAAAATATCATGCTCCAAAAGACCAGTTTAATAACCATTTGTCCATAAGTCTACCACAGATGTGATAATAAGAGTTGCATAACTGAACATCAGGGTGTGTGAGGCAGTGTGTGTGTGTAGGCTGTCTGCTGAGGGAAGTTGTAAAGAATCTATTTGTGAATTCTAGAAGCATGATGAGCCCAACTAGAATAGCGTTCGACACCCACGACGCCCTCCCCCGTAATTACAGCAATGGATTAGCTCATGGAGAAGAGAAAATGAGAACTGCCTTTCTCTGTGATTTCAGTGTTTTTTGGAAGCGTAAACAGAAAGGCACTTTTTTTCTTTCGGTTTTGTCTTGAAGGTCACGGAGAGGTCAGGGGCGGGCCCACAGACACGGGCTTCCAATCGTGCCACTGCAGTCGCTTCTGAAATGTCACAAAGCGTGGAGGGCAGGAGCAAAGGGAGAATGTAGGTATCTGCGACTCACGCAGCGGCGGCAAACCATCTCAACGTCGCTCACTGTGAAATTCGCAGATTTTAGAAACGTTGCCTTGAGATTCTGACACATAAGCGCTTGAGGTTTGCCAGCTGCAGATCTTCTGTTCCACCACGTCTCAAAGGTGATCTACTGGATTCCAATCTGGTGAGGGGAGGCCACCGTGCTGCACTCATCATCATGGTGATGGAACCAGTTTGAGGTGACTTGGACTTTCCTGTCTGTCCATCCTGATTGGTGCTCCTGTCATCAACAAGGTATTTCCTGCCAACAGAGTCACTTCTCACTTGGACGATTTTCTGTAAACTCTGGCAGCAGCTATGTGTGTGCAGCAGGTCTCTGAGATACTCCAACAAGCTACAACAACTATGATCAAACTCACATTGTCACATTGTCACCCTGATCTTAACCTGACTCTCTGAAGCTCCTGACCCATGTCTGCTAGATGGTTCTGTGTGTGTGTGTGTGTGTGTAGAAGTGAAGTGAAGATTACGGTTCCTGTAATAGACCAGTTCCTGTCACAACCCGGCAACAAACAGAGCAACATCTCTGGCAGCTAGATTGGCTGTTGGTCATTTTTGAAGTAAACACTAAACCTTTTCCTGGAGCATTGTGGGTCTGTCTAGGGATTGCAAGCATTTTGTCAGAAAGCTTAACACACAGACAACAATCTTAATCCTCCCATCATAATCTGGTGTTCTCTCCTTGTCAAAAACAGTTCATTTGTCAGGCTGACGGCCACCATCCCGTTTCTCAAGGGCTAGTAAATGAACACGCCCTCACTCACCCTTCACCTCCATCTGCTTCACGACTGGTGAACCTGTTGTTTCCCTGTTACCAACCCCTCCCCCGCTTTGTTTTCCGTCTAATTTTCCTTGAGTCTCCAACGCCACACTCAAGAACGGAAGTGTGTTATCCACCAATGACGCGGCAGACCTTGGTCAGGATCTGTTCTGATTGGCAGGGCCTGCTGGTGATGTAATAATAAGGAAACATCTGGAGCGGAGTGGGCAAAATCAGCCTCTGCAGATGAAGCTTATGCACCTCATCTTTAAAGGTGGATTAAAGATGGCAATGAAATATTAGTGGTGCTTCTCCTTCTCAACAGCTGTTCCCATAAACCCAGACAAGGGAAGAATACATGGTTGGATTCAGTGATGATTGTCACACAGAGTGTGTAAGAGTGTGTATGAGTTTTCTGCTACTTTCCTTATATATTGGGTTTTAGGCTGATATTTTCGGTGTTCTGAAGAGGCATGAAGTGGAAAGCCAGTGTATTACTAAGCCCAGGATCCACCTGACTGTAAAGCCTTTAAAATACATACTGATCACCTGGAGAAAAGCTAATAAAAAGCTTACGTTCCACTTCATGTGGTCTACAGGGTGAAAGACCTTCTGCCGAAAGGCAAAATATTATGTGCATATAGACCATGAAAAAGACACTATGGACCAGTGAGACGTTGAGAACAGTGAGAACAATCGAACTGGATTTATGATGTCTGGAGGTGAAGTCTTTCTGTGCCACCATATCTCAGTTGTATCAAGGTGAGAACAACGTCTCTGCTGATCCACAAAGCAAGAGGTTGCACTTTCTCACACTTTCCAGTGCCCGGCGATATGGGAGGGCGGGGGGGGTGGGGGGGGGGGGGGCTATGTGGCGTCACACTCAGCCACCACAGAGTTCACACCTCTCCAAATTAGAAAGAAGGAAGTCCACCCAGATGATCATCTCTCGCCGCCTCTAAATATCTGACCATACCCAATGCACTCTGGCCCCACTCTACTGGGCCCCCCCCACTCTACTGGGGCTGCCCACTCTACTGGGGCCCCCCACTCTACTGGGGCCCCAGACAGTTGTTTCCCTTGCCTTGTGCAAGCAGCTCCTCTGCCAACCCCACCCTGTGGTTTTTGTGTCTCTGGTGCATGACTTCAAGAGAACTGGACATCTTCAGCAGAAGCAGAAGCAGACTTATGTGTCAACTACAGAGTCTTCGCTTCACTTCACTAGCGTTAAAACAACAACAACAAAAACCCCAACAGAGATTCCTGTCTTTTTCTGCTGCGTTGGTATATAATTAGTTCAGATATTTGTCAATGTCATCGAAAGTATTTTGTTTTTGTCTAATCAAAACCCGGTCTTCACCCGATCTGAATGGTGTTTGTAGTTTAAACTGCTGTGCCATCCAGCATTACACACCACCAATCAAAAAGGACGACACAGGGTATCGCTGAGGCGCTAACGCTGCCTGCTAACATGACGGGCTTGTGGTGCACTTCTGCGAATAGTGACATATGCTCTGTGCGACGTGTCGCCACCCTGAGTGTTCTATAAGTGTGGGTGGCTGCAGGCTTCTTTAAGTGAGAACTGTCAGCAGGGAGCTCGATATGTAACCACAGAAAGGGGAAACTCTGACTGAAAGTGTTACAGCCTCAGCGTCAGGGTGAGAGAGAAACCAAAGAACACGAAAAACCTAAAGATGCATACATCTAAAATAAACAACACAGACTTGAACAGGTTTTAATAATACCGAATTTGATACTATGAAAGGATTCATACTTTTATCGCCCCAGACTTATCATTCAAGCCCTATGGATGTAATAAATGTCAGGCCAAGCTGATAATGGTCATGTACAATGCTACATCTGAGCCTACGGGTCAATTATGTGGTCCCTACAGTAAATAAAAGCATACACCAGTAATATAATGCACCAATAAGAGAGCCAGACTGCTCGGTCTTCAGTTCGGTTGCAACAGGTGTATGTGGGTCAATAAAATCTGTCTGACAGACAAAGGAGGTTTTAACACTAAATCCTACGGATCAGTAAGTGCGCTCTCCAATTAAGATGGACTAGGGGAGAAGGAGCGAGTGGACCAGAGGATACAAGACGAAAGAGAGGAGACAGGGTAAACATACTGTAGGTGTATTGATTCAGAGACGTCTAGACAAAGGGAAGCAGCTCAGACAGGCAAACCTGCAGGAACAGGTATTAAATGAGACTGGGAGTTTACCTGGAAGAGAGTTCACTGGGAGTCTCATTAGATTTTTTTTTTAGATAACTCAAAGAGACATATAACAGGTTTATTTTTTTCCCATTCCGCCATCCTTCCTATATGCTCTTTGGTGTTTGTGTGTGTGTGTGTGTGTGTGTATCTGTCCCCCCCCCCCCCCCTCTGTGTTTCCCTAAACTCACCTCCATCTTCACTCCTCCACTACTCAGACCTAATTCTGTCTGTCTAATCTGGTCCATCCAGCTTGTCTTTTGGGCAGCAATCAAGAACGCCTAATTGCCTCACCCCGGTGTGTCTATAGGTGCCTCATTCCCCCAACCCTGCCATACACAAGGCCCAGCAATCAATGTGGATACCACGCCCCCTGCCTGACCCTGCTGCTATATCAGCCAATGGCTGCAGCCTGGCTGAGTGCATTTCTAATTATCCCCTCATCATCGTCATCATCATCCTCATCGTAGTGGAGGGAAAGCCGCAGACAAGATTACATAAGGAGGAGCGGCTTCTACAGAAGACATTTTCCCTTTACCGGATAACAGATTAGTTATGCATAAATTGCAGCAATAAAACCCCAACAGCAATTAAACTGTCACCTAAATCATGTCATATCATGCATAACATTTTTTGATAAACCACAGGACAGTTGACAAGTATTCTCCAAAGATGCTTTTACTACAGTAAGTCAAAGTAAACAAATTAACCTACCAGGTAGGTGTGTGTGCAGGTAGGTGTGTGTGCTGGTGTAGAGAGGCTTCGTGTTCACTAGGGCCTGTGGGAACCTCGGACATTTCTGTCTGCCTTATCTATGCGAACAGGTCACCAGGAGCACCACAGCATCCCCTTGTCTTTCCATGAATGAACAGAAGATGGCTGTAAGTGGATTGGCTTAGCCAGACTAAGACCGTCAGGCCAACAGTCTTTTCATCCTGTTATATGAGAAACAATTTGAACTTGTGTGTGTGTGTGTGTGGGGCGGCATGGTGGTGTGGTGGTTAGCACTGTCGCCTCACAGCAAGGCAGTCTGGGTTCGATTCTCGGTCTGGGCTGCTCTGTGTGGAGTTTGCATGTTCTCCCTGTGCCTGCGTGGGTTTTCTCCGGGTACTCCGGTTTCCTCCCACAGTCCAAAGACATGCATCCTAGGTTGATTGGTCACTCTAGATTGCCCGTAGGTGTGAGTGTGTGTGTGCGCGTGTTGGCCATGTGGTGGACTGGCGAACTGCCCATGGTGTACCCTGCCTTCGCCCGGAGATGCTGGGATTGGCTCCAGCCCCCCCGTGACCCCGACTAGCGGGAATAAGCGGTACGGATAATGAATGAATGTGTGTGTGTGTGTGTGTGTGTGTGTCTTTCAGAACAACCCAGCTGCTGGTTTCTTTTTCCTGTGCAATCCACCCCCCCCCCCCCCCACACACACACACACACACAATTGACAAGGATGGGCGTTGTAGATAAAGTATGCTTCCTCATATATGTCTATAATAAATATGTCTTTGATAGAACCATTCATCACATATCTCATCATTACAGTTGATGCTGAAAGCAATATATTAATTACAGTGTAATATACTGAGTCATTACTTTGTAACAATGAACAGATACTCTTACATTACAAAATACATAGTATCAGCGAGCATAGAGTATCTACAGAGCAAGTACAAAGTTACACTCTCTATTGTAGAGGTGTTGAGAATGGTTTATGATAAAGATGGTGTGGGGGTGGGACGTTTGTTCATTAGCGAGATCTGGGTGTACCGTGGAGATGTGGAGAGCAGGACGCCGAGACGATAGCAGCTTGCAGCATACAACTTTTTTTATTAGCTTGTAGCTTTAGTGCGTTTAGCTTATTAGCGCGTTAGCTTGTTAAACAGACACGAAACAGACACACGTATAAACCAACTAACAACTGACAACCACTGTCGACGAAACACACACTTAAATACCAAGACGACAACAAGTAACAGGTGACACGAATAACAGACACAGACACACAAACACACACCGGAACACACACGATAGTACATATATAGACAGGGATAGATGCAACAACAAACACATGGACACGCCCAGAGGGAGGAGTCAGGGGCTGTACCGTGACATGAGGCATGTGTGTAACGTGTTTCATGTGATTCTTCAGGCATTCCAAACAGTCAAAACAAAAAGTGAAAGGCGCACACAAACACAAAGAAAGAGAGAAAAAGAATCAGAAGAACTATGAAACATTTACGGCGCTTGGTATGACCCTTTCATAGTTCATCTCTCTGTGTCTTATACAAAGCAGCAGCTGTAATGTGGCACAGTGGTTTGAGCTTCACAAAATCACAGATGTGTGTGTAGATTTGTTGTGGTACAGTTATATCCACACCTCTTAGTCAAAAAGGGAAAAGAGGAAGCACAAAAACAAAGTCAGGATCAACAACCTTCCAGCTGTCATGTCAGTCCTTCCAGCTTTCTTAAAAATTTAAAAACAATTTTCTTATCTGTAACTTTCAGTCTCTATGTACAGGCTATAGTGAATAAATCTCTAAGATAAGGTAGCGTTGAAAATGACTTTTAATTTGGTAAAAATTCAGCCTTCTTAAATACCTTGACCCAACACTGCAGTTTGAATTTCTTCAGTAGCATGACACTTTATCGGCCGATAAAGTGTCATGCTACTGAAGAAATTCAAACTTCTAGGGGTATTTTACAACATTTTAAAGCATGCGGATTCTGGGGAGGTCCCTGAGTTAATAGTGTAGTTGAAACATGCCATCTCCACCTCAGACCGGCAATGTCGAATATCCAACCTTAACCTTTCAAATAACGCAGTTTCATGAAATCCATTACATTTCCTGTGTAAAAATAGCTAAATCTTTTGAGCTATTGTTGGACAGCAGACGCAGAATTTGTGTGGGAGAAGCACGGTATAGTAAGTCAGTGCTTTGCTGACTTAGTCGATTCCTAAAAAGTATGATGAGGTCATTTGACCTCGTTGTTCTTGGTCATTTAGAAACGCTGTTTGTTTTAATGTGTTAATGTTTTATGCAATGGTGAACGAACCTCAGGGAGTTTCGGAATGAGAGATGTGTGTAGGTGTGGTACAGAACCTCCTTCAGACATGCCTACACATCTTAGTCAAAGGGAGAAGAAATGTAATGCTGGGCAATTACAGTAGGAGCCAAATGCTGAGAGGGGAGACGTCGAATAAGTACACACAAGAGGTCAGAGCAGACAAGAGAAACGATCCCAATTACCATTAAAATGATTTTTCAAGAACTCCTGACACCTGAAAACAACTATATGAGCTTCTTGGATATCCCACACCAAAACTATGGATATTAATATGGAGTCACTCTATACCCTTTGCCTCTATTACAGCCTCTATTCTTCTGGGAAGACTTACTGCAAGATTTTGCAGTGTGACTGCTGAAAAGCTCCCATTCATTCAAAAGAGCATTTGTAGGTTCAGGTACTGATGTAGGTCATCGGACCTCTACAACTGATCCCAGAATGCAGCAGCACAACTGGTCGAGTTCACACATGTCACTAAACTGCTGCGTACACTGGCTTCCTGTAGCTGTAAAACCTGCAGATGTAAAAACTTGATGCTGGCCTACAAAGCGAAAAATGGACTAGCCGCTCCCTACATGATGACCATGACGATCCGTACCACAAGCACTCCGAATCTCAAGTATGGTTTTAACTCGAAACACCATTCTTATAATCTCATAGAAGAGAAGACTATTCTGTGTCCTGGCTCTGAGATTGTCGAACAATCTTCCGCTAGCTGTTTGCGGACTTCAAACATACAGTAGACCGAAGACTCATTTGTTTGTTGAGCACTTCAATGACCATTGTATGTTTACTAATGTCTAGGTTTATTTGCACTTCTAGGTATCGTTTTTAATTCCTGTTGTTTAGCCTTCCACTAGTGTTTGTTTATTGCATCATGACTTTTTTTTACTTTGTCAGGAACTTCTATTTAAGCAAAATATATTAAAAAGTTACGAATTTATAAAATGCTCTTGTTCAAATCATGGCCTTTCTGTTATTAGGGTCGGTTTTGACCCAGGTGAAATATAAGATTAGTAAACAATAATAATTGTCAAAACTGAAATCACAAACACACTATATACCAACAGCCCACAGCCGGCTCTACCTCCAACCATGTGATCTTCAATGGCTTCAGGGGCTTCTGTCTTTGCCTTTGTCACAAAACAAGGAAAGGCAGACATTTTCAGACATGTAAGGCCAAATAAGTTTAGCGTTGTGTATATTGTTGTGTATACTGTCAAAAGAAAGTCCCAGGGGGCCACAACAAACATATTAAAACTAATAAAACTAACTTTCATGGATAAGAAAGACTGACAACATACCCAAGAGGTAAGAAACAAAATGGATGATAAATAATTTGTTTTATGGTATCTAATGGCCGATTTGAGCCATGGGTAAAACCGACCCATTAACATAAAAGATAGTAACAGTAAGCTAACACAAGAGGAAGGTTAAGTTTGCGCCTGTTTATTTGCAATACTAGTAACTCCTGTAGTTTAGTGGTAGTAGCTCCTGTAGTTTAGTGGTAGTAGCTCCTGTAGTTTAGTGGTAGTAACACCTGTAGTTTAGTGGTAGTAGCTCCTGTAGTTTAGTGGTAGTTACACCTGTAGTTTAGTGGTAGTAGCTCCTGTAGTTTAGTGGTAGTAGCTCCTGTAGTTTAGTGGGAGTAGCTCAAGGGTGTCTTGAATTCTGAACTATCTACGGTACTATCTAGGATGCATTCTGTGAACAGCAAAGACCTTTGTAAGTCACTCTGATAAGAGTATTTGCTAAATACCCAAAAATGAAAATTCTTCACAAACAACACTCCAGTTCATCCCAGTCAGGGAGCTGAATCAGTCTATAAAATGCAATGACTTCACCAGAATAGCTAGTCAAATCAAGTGTAGTGAAAAGCTTTGTAGGCATTAGAAACTGCATGTCATAACTTTCTAAAGATAAATGAAGGCAAAACAGAAGTACTTCTTACTATCCCAGACAGTACTTATAAGGAACTGTATTTAGTTCTTAATCTTCCTTGTCAAATCTTTTGTCAGAAACAAAATATTTTTATTACAATCTTGCAAGGCACATCATAAAACAACCCCCCTTTTTTTGTCATTTATGAAATTTTGCTAAAAACAGACGTCAAGTCTTTGCAGGCCATGAAGAAAATCACTAATGTGCTTGTGTCATAATATCTGGACTGCAGTTCTACTTTCATTTGATCTCAGGTTTGTTTTCAGATAGTTCAGGAACTTGTTCAGACCAGATGTTCACCTTCAAGGGGCGCCGCTCCCTTACAAGGTTGTCGTGGTGACACATCTGGATGGGGTTCTGAATTGTTTCCAGGAATAATGTGAGGCCTCCACTCCCAGTGATACTGGTGATTAAGCTTCTAGCTGCCCTGAGGTCCAGAGAAATGTACAAACACGACTGGGTATTAACTCCTCATATCTTCCACAATTTGGAAATTTCCCCCTCGGTTATCTGCATTGTCAGGATTATCTTGCCTTTGGGGTAATTTTTATTACCAAAATATTTATTTATTTCTAATACGCATTGTCATTCTCCTGTATTTTGTAGTTCTTGACATTTTATTGTTATAATTCTTGTCTGTTATTGTTGTTTTTCATATATATATATATATATATATATATATATATATATATATATATATATATATATATATATATATGAAATATATATATACCATATATATCATATATATATGAAATATATATATACCAGTTTCTATTTAGTTTGTTGTTGTCAGCTAGCTGTCATTCATTAGTTACTACAGCTAGTTTTAAGTAACACAGGCCATGACACAGTAACTGTCTTCATTTGATACTCACTAACACATGATAAATTCCCTTCCTTAATCCTCTGCCAAGCCCTAGAAGCTGACTTGCCTTCACTAATATTACTAAACTACTTTTACTAAAGCTTAATGTGGCCTGACGTATTAGTCCTCGGAAAAAAAACTTTAGACCTGGAGTTGGTCAAGATGCCTAATGGATAACATGCACCGTCATATCTAAAAATATTTTTTTGTCTAGAAGGAATTATGTCATTTCCTGTCATTGATAGTTGACAGGAAACGTTCAACTAGGAATATGTGTTGTTGGTTTCCGACGAGCAACTCCATAGTGACCAAATGAGGAGGTGGAATAATCCCATATGTGTGTTTAGGTGTTTTACACCTTGTGTTCCAGTCACGCTTAGTCATTCTGGAATGGTTGTGTCCATGCGTGTGTGCATGTATGCATGTGTGAGTGTGTGTGTCATAGGGTTTGCATTATATGGCAGTTTCTCTGAAAACGAGTTAGGTGGCCCTGGGCAAGTGGCATGTCTGCACTAGCCTGCTGTGATTAGCGCGCTAGGATTAGCGTGCTGTGACTAGCGTACTGCTAGATGAACAGGACAGGGGAAATACACGTTTTCTGTTATTTTCTGATAACTTATATCAATATTGAAATCGTTGATTCTTTAGGGAAACACGCCACAGACAAATAAGTAATTACGTACGATTACCGCAGTTAAAAAAATAATTGCTTAATTGAATCAAACTGGATTAGAAGGCGAAGGCGGTTGCTTTTGAGACACTTCAAACGTTTTCAAAATAGAGCATAGTAAATTGGTCTCCGTTGTCAATTGGCTATGTCGAGTGAGTTTCTATCTCATAGCCAAATCACTGTCAACATGCTCCGTGAAATACGAGACCAGTTTTCTTGAAGCAGGCGACGGGAATGGCGGTTACCCCGTCCTAGTCCTGCCGCTAACGACACTGAGGAGAGCTGCCCGGCTTTGACAAGCGTCCAGCAGCGCGCGTGCACACATCGTGACAGCGATGACAGTATTACAGCGTATGAGCTGAGTGGGCTACTCCACTGAGAAAAGACTGTGGGTTTGTTTGCTTTGTGGAGATAAAAAAAGAATTATGCGTCATAAGATATACAGCACCATGCAAAAGTCTTAGGTTACCCGACAAAATGAGGCAGGGCCGGACTGATCGGTCCTGGAAGTCCAGGCCGACGCCACACTTTGATCTAAATGAACTTGTTTCAGAAACATAATCTGATAAACTGATGGTATTGTAGTGTGACTGCCACAAGAGCTATTAATGGCCTTACTGTGTGCTTGTGGGAATCATACTTGTTCAAATTGCCATCATAAGCATGACACAGAAATCCTGCCGTATTCTCGAACACTATTATACAATCCATTCACATAAGTTAAACACTGAAGTTGAAGTCATTTGTCATCTGTTAAGATGAATTTATTGAGCCAATAATCACTTGCAGGCAGTGCTGGTTACCAGTGTAAAGCAGAACATATAATGCACAGAAAGTGTCTGAGAAGAGACAGACTGTGTGTTGCTTAGTTACATCAAACAAGCAAGGTTAAAGGTGTTTTTTGACCTTTTATGTATTTAAAAGGTTATGTACTTAAGCAGTCCCACAGGAAAACCACCCCGTGGTATATTCGTACCAGATCCTTCTGTTGACTTGCTCGCTCCTTCCTGCGAGAAGGTTCCCACACAGCTTCTGCTGTGGTAATGCTCAGACCCCATTACGGCTATCTGTCAGAGTTGCGTCTGTGGCTCTGAATGGCGTGAAGTGGGACAGAAGTCATGACAATGGTGCAATACAAAAGCATGGGGGAAAGTTTGGGTAACCAGACCGTGTTCGTCTAGCCACCATACAAGGTAATAACTTTTTTTGAAAACAAAGTTCTTCCTTGTTATTGTATAAATGTTTATTTGCATACATGTTTAGCTGTCTTGTTTTTATTGCATATAATTGCTTGGAATCTTCCCCAGGGTCATGTGGTGGCCTAATTCTTGCACAGTACTGTACATCTCATGTGATATGTGATACTCACACATATACATGTGTGCACACACACACACACACACACACACACACACAGAGAGAGAGAATATTTGGCTGTTTAAGAAAAAATCCTTTGCTTGATAGCATTCTCAAAAACACATAAAATTACATGCTTTTGTAAATTTAGAGTGATGTAAAACCAGGTATAAAAAAAAACACCCAATAAAATTTTATGAAAGATGAGAAGGCAGGAAAAAAAACTGCCTCTGATTAAATGTCAGGCCAAGAGTGATGAAACTGCATAGCAAACACAAGGAGAAAAAGCGCTGTTGTTTTAAAAAGTGGCATAAATACCAAGGCAAACATACGTAAGCATGACCCTAGGGTGAGTCAGGTGGGGACTTTCCTCATCTACAATTAGATCAAATACTCTCTGCCCCTCCCTGTCTGGGGCCCCTGCGAGTCTTACAGGTTGGCCCCACCCTCTAGGGCCATGACCCATAATCGACAGGCAGATCCCTCTCCTCTCATTGGTTGACTGAGTGGGAATAATCTGAGCACTATGGGTAACCCACTCTCACCTCACATTTCCTGCATGATTTGAATGTTGTTTGTGTTGCCACGGTGCCCTCTCTGTGAGCCCTGAGGTTGAGATGAGACACCAGGATACATTAAGATTCACTGTTGAGACACCAGGAGACACCAAGATTCCACACTGCTTAAACTTCTGAGCATTGGTCTGTGACCAGTGAGTGGCCCTATCACGCGAGTCCTGTGATACAGTTTTATGAGTTTCTCATATCAGTCATGTGACATGTTTCTCTTTAAAAGACAAGTGTCTAGCATGGTCACTGCATTAGCAATGTCATCAGTCCAGACTTCACTTCCTATGCTGAGTCCCTTAACAAGCTCATTGCAATTTCATGACAGAAATATTTGGGTATTAACAACTTTGACCCCTGCAAAAATTAAATGTTTTATGAGTCTGAATAACAAGGCATTAACAGTAATTGGCATTATTAAATATATTGTCTGAGTGTGTAAAGTAGTGTGTGTGTTTGTGTGCCGCGTCTCTAGTGTACGCCTTTATAAAGGGATTGACATCATGCAGGTGCATGTTACAAGATAACTTCCACCCCCCCCCCCCCAACACACACACACTCGCACACCTCACAAAGCATGTATTACTTGCAGAGTGAGTGCAAACCTCACCTGTCCTGTAATTAAAACCACAAAATATCAATATCCCCCATCTCTGTTTCCAGTTCCCTACCGCAGACAGGTTGATCTGTCATGTCAGTTAAATTTTTTTCCCTAAACTATATATATATAGCCTCCTCGCTCGAGGCGTTCTAGTAGTCCATACGCTCCGACTCCTCTCCAGTATTTATTTCCGCTCCTCGCGCACCCCGCACCCCTGGACCACCTACAAACTCCTGGTCCAGCTTTTAGAACTCCTGCTCCTCGCTCACAGCGTGATGGAAGTCCCTCTGGTCCAACTCCACTCCGTTGGTTCCATTTCCCTCTTTGCCAACCCCACGCAAGCCAGAAAAAAACATGGTTCTGTTATAACATACTTTGGGAAAACATGTTGAGTAATTTCTTTGCCAAATTTGCCAACCACATGAGTCATGTTTGAAGCTGTTAAAAGGTTAATTTGGGGGAATTCTGATTTTAAATGTTAATTGATTCTGCACCTCCAACAGATCACAGGAGTGGCTGCTAGGCCTCTGGTAAAAAGACCATATATTGAATTAGTAGTATTAGTGACAGAGCCTTAAAGCATGGCCACAATGCTGTTAACTTGCCCAGAAATCTGAGTCTCCTTTTATTATTAGTATTTCTCTCTTGGGACTAAAGTGAAATGTCAGATTTAACATCTTATCTCTGTCTACAGCCCGACGAAGAGAATTAGCACATTGTTTCTACAGATGCAATCATGCACGCGCACACGCAAGGAAAGGTGTACATTCCTGCTTCTGTTAATTTGGCTCTGCTACAGGTGACATCACTTCAGGAAAAAGGAGCGTGTGACAGAAGCGGAGGAAGGAGCGCAGAGAGAGAACGCATGCGCGAGAGCGCGAGACAGCCAGACCTAAAGCACAGGGGAGCGGTTTGCTTTCGCTTTCACTTCATGCTCTCGGCAGCTGGTTTACAGAGCACGGCAGCTGACAACACACAGAAACACACATATAATCCAAGAGAACTATCATACACACGCGAACACACGCACACAAGCAGACGCAAACGGGGAACATGGCTTTCAAATACCCTGAAGCAAGACGGGATGAGAGTAAGGTCAGTGTTTTTCACATAGAGGCTCTTATGCGTGCGTACACACACGTACAGGGCCATTCATTTCTATATTTTGTTCTTCCACGTTCACGTAATTCACAGGTACACACAAACATGAACACGTACACGAATGAAATTATAAGACTGAGAAGGAGAATGAGGAGAATAGAGTAGAATGTTTCTACTCTACGTTCTTCATGACTGAATGTGTTTGTGTGTGTGTGTGTGTGTGTGAAGAAGGAAGTAGGGTTGAGGGAAGTTATACATTAGAATTGAGGTTGTGGGCCATTTCTAAATGTTACACCAGACTGTAAAGTCAAACTCCACCATCTCATCAGTGTCAAATTCATTTTCATTTAATCATTCTTTCGAGCAGGATTTCAAGCACGCAGAACAGTGTGTGTGCAGCTGTATGTGTGTGTGTGTGTGTGTGTGTGTTTGTGTCTGACGCCACTGCCCTACTTCTCAGGTGGATGAGTACAACGGGGTGAAGGTCCCGGACCCGTACTGGTGGCTGGAGGATCCGGACAGTGAGGAGACCAAGGTCAACACCTCTGAGAGCATGAACACAACTCCATCCAAATACCTAATCCTGGCACGAAGACTATTTGTACAGTAATGGATATATTGCGTGTACGAGCATGAGTGTGTTTGTGCATGTATTTTTGTATGTTCGTGTGTGTGTGTACGTGGATGTTCGCATTTGTGTAAGTGTGTATATGTGTGTTTGTGCATGTGTAAATGTGCTTGTGTATGTTCAAATGTGCTTTGTTCATGTTCATTTGTGTGTGTGTGTGTGTGTGTGTGTGTGTGTGTGTGTAGGCATTTGTAGATGGGCAGAACGCTCTGACCATGCCATACCTGGAGCAGTGTGAAGTCAGGGCTCAGTTCCATCAGCGCCTCACTGAGCTGTACAACTACCCCAAATACAGCTGCCCCTACAAGAGAGGACACAGGTATGATCACATACCTCATACCCCACAAAACTACCCCAAATACAGCTGCCCCTACAAGAGAGGACACAGGTATGATCACATACCTCATACCCCACAAAACTACCCCAAATACAGCTGCCCCTACAAGAGAGGACACAGGTATGATCACATACCTCATACCCCACAAAACTACCCCCAAATACAGCTACCCCCCTACAAGAGGACACAGGTATGATCACATACCTCATACCCCACAAAACTACCCCAAATACAGCTGCCCCTACAAGAGAGGACACAGGTATGATCACATACCTCATACCCCCACAAAACTACCCCATATACAGCTGCCCCCTACAAAGAGGACACAGGTATGATCACATACCTCATACCCCACAAAACTACCCCAAATACAGCTGCCCCTACAAGAGAGGACACAGGTATGATCACATACCTCATACCCCACAAAACTACCCCAAATACAGCTGCCCCTACAAGAGAGGACACAGGTATGATCACATACCTCATACCCCACAAAACTACCCCAAATACAGCTGCCCCTACAAGAGAGGACACAGGTATGATCACATACCTCATACCCCACAAAACTACCCCAAATACAGCTGCCCCTACAAGAGAGGACACAGGTATGATCACATACCTCACAAAACTACCCCAAATACAGCTGCCCCTACAAGAGAGGACACAGGTATGATCACATACCTCATACCCCACAAAACTACCCCATATACAGCTGCCCCTATAAGAGAGGACACAGACACACTGACAAACCTCATACCCAAAAAAACAAGCCCATATGTCCATCAAGACAAGAAACGGGTACGACTACAAACCGCATGCCCATGTAGTGACCAAGTACTGGCACAGAAGGCAAATCTCTCACATTTGTAACTCGTATCTCTTACTTTAAAAATAACTAACTATGCACAGACACACACACTGGGTATTTCTATACTGACATTTACTGTAATGATACAGGATGGATTAAAATAAACCAAACTTTAGATCAAGCTCTGCATCCTGTTTTAGCCGTCTGAAAGAAAAGCAGTTCCTTAAAAGATTAAATATATACATACATGGAATTATACTTATGAGGAAATGTAGTTCTTATGATTTTAGTGATTAAAGTACCCAAATAAACACGCCCAGCTGTGCTAAAGACAGTCTTCATGCTTGGCTGATATGAAAGGTCTTATGTATGCAAACATACATCCTGGTACTTTCACTGTTGGTTTGGTTTCGTCATGTATACAAATGTCCTTGATTGGCAGGTATTTCTACTTCCATAATGAAGGTCTGCAGAACCAGGATGTGCTGTATGTGCAAGACTCTCTAGACAGCACCGCCTCCGTGTTCTTTGACCCCAACACACTTTCCGAGGACGGCACCGTGGCTCTGAAGAGTGGGTTCGGATGCATGTGCACACACACACATTGATAAAACACGCACACACACACACACACACACAAGCGCGTGACCTTTACCTCTCTGTCGTTCCCGCCTCTCCCTGCGTGCAGTGGGTCGGCTGTCTGAGGAGTGTGAGTTCTTCGCCTACGGGTTGAGCAGCGCTGGGTCAGACTGGGTCACCGTGCGGTTCATGAAGGCCGACGACCTCACGCCGCTTCCCGACGTCCTGGAGAGGGTGAAGTTCAGCTGTCTGGCCTGGACACACGATGCCAGGGGCGTCTTTTACAACTGTTACCCACCGCAGGACGGCAAGGCTGACGGTGTGTGCAGGGATGTGGTGTGTGTGTAAATGCTACACAGGCCACACACACACCCCAGCACGCGCACACACTCACACACCCACACAATGTCTTAAGTATATGTCAGTCAGCAATACTGGTAAACATTTGTTTTCTACAGTAATGCAAGATTTCTCTCTCACTCCGCCTGCACTGCATCACTGTCATTCCAGGCACAGAGACCACGACCAACCTCAACCAGAAACTCTACTATCATGTGATCGGCACCAGCCAATCAGAGGACATCCTAGTGGCAGAATTTCCTGACAACCCAAAATGGCACAGTAGCGTGACTGTGAGAATACTTAACCATCATCTTTTCGATGATGTGATTCTAGGGGATGATGTTGGACCGAACAGCCCAAAACAAACAAGTTTTGCCCCACTGAATCTTGTTCTACCACATATAGAATCACTGGTTTAAAAATGGGTTTTAATCACATTATAGACGCTGGAAATAAAATTGTAAAAAAAAATAAAAAATTAAATGACAATTTAGAAGTAAATACAAGACACAAGGAAAGTACAGTATATTTGCTTTGTCTCTATCCATCTCTCTATCCATCGCCCTTCATCCCCATCACCTGCTGTCTCTCCCTCTCTCCTCTCCCTCTTCTTCTCTCTCTCTCTCTAGGTATCTGATGATGGCAGGTATGCAGTGTTGTCCATCACTGAGGGCTGTGAGCCTGTTAACCAGCTGTGGTACTGTGACCTGCAGCAACTACCCAATGGCATCTCAGGTGTGTGTGTGTGGGTGGGATTTCGGGGAGGGGGTGGCATAAATATACATACTTTAGACATAACAAAGGTGTACAGGAAAACACAAAGAAATGAATACACAAATGTAATCAAATTAAAAATGCTACTTTTTTGTAGATCATAGCTGAATACTAATTAAGCCTAATTAAGCTTTGCCCTTATTATTGGAGGCTGACACTCTGGTATAAAACGTACCTCTCAAATGTAAACGTGAAAACTAGGCACCGATAGACACTATAATGTGTATGTACTACAGCAACATATGGAGATAGGAACACTCACACACACATTGAAGAGCACTAAACCTACCTCCAGGCCTCCTGCCGTGGGTGAAGCTGGTGGAGACGTTCGAGGCGCAGTACTCCTACGTGACCAATGAGGGCGCCGTGTTCACCTTTCGCACCAACCTGGACGCACCGCGCTACCGCGTCATCAACGTGGACCTCCAGAAGCCGGGAAGGGAGAAGTGGAGATCCCTCATCCCTCAGCACGAGAAGGACGTCCTGGGTAAGACACCCATGCAGTGCCTCCCCAACCATAAAAACAATAACAAAAAACCCTCGTGTGTGCGGTGTATAAAAAATACCACATGTGAATTCTCCCTTTGGAATTTTAATGTGAATTACCTTTAGCTGATGACATGGATGATGATTATTGTAAAAACAAAATACACGCACACACACTCACACAAGCAAAAGTGCAACAAAACCGTAAAACTAATATGACTATGACTAATATACCGTCAATTATAGAAAGAATGAAGCGGATTTTCATACATTGTAATATCCCTGAACGACGTAAGCCAAAATGTAATTGTTTCAGTCGATTTAACACTCTGTACTGGTAAACAACTTTACTTGTGCGCTGGCACGCACACAAAACGCAGTTGTCATTAATCATTCATCTCACTTTGCCTTCCGTACCCGGGCGAGTGTTATCGTGAGTGCTGATCTGACTCACGCGTCGGGCTTTTATTAGATGTTGTAATGAGTTCAGGTGCTTTTCAGTATATTGTAATAGCTGTCGTTTGCAAAGACAAACTGGAAAGGAGGCTACCACATAAGGTTTCCGGCTACATCGCTTATCCCAGCTGTCAGCACACCTTGGCCCAAAAAATGACACAATATTTTCAAAGAGTGAAATTCTATGCAGAACAGATTTGTCCTGTAATGGAAGCAGTAGCCGTAGTCTACATCCTAGATTACTGAATTACATTTCCTGGTTTGCTCAGAGACTGAAACGAGACCATTTCCTAAACGCAAACCTCTGTCCGTACTTGAAGAGCACGCACAGAGGCGCTTAAATGGTTAAAACTAATTTTTGTTATTTCCTCAGAAAAACTGACCGCATCTTCATTGACTACGTACTTTCACTTACGTATTTTTGGGGGCGAAAAGAGGAAATGAGCATTTTTATTCTTCTTATAGTCAATCTATTTTTCTTTTTTAAGCAGTGGCTAAATTCGGGTTATGCACGGAAACCCCTGCTAACCTGCCTCCACACAATTTAAATTCTGTGTTTTTAACCACCAGGCTTTGTGCAGTGCGTGAATCAGTGCCACCTGCTGGTGAACTACGTGCATGACGTGAAGGACATCCTGCAGCTGTACGAGCTGAATTCCGGCAAGTGGATCCGCGACCTGCCGTTAGACGTCGGCACAGTCGTGGGTCTCAGCTGCAAAAAAAAGCACTCCGACTTTTTCTACAAGTTCACTTCTTTCACCACCCCAGGTGCAGATAAATTTAATCCTCCCCCCTCATTTCTCTTGCACAGTTAATGATCTAGGATATCCAATAGCATTTCCAGCCTATTAACATGCACCATCTTGTGTGCAGGAATCATCTTCCACTATGATCTGAGTCAGACCAATGCAGAACCTACTATCTTCAGACAGGTGGAGGTGAAAGGAGTACAGGCCTCCGACTACCAGACCAGCCAGGTGGGTCTGTGTGTGCAGACAGACCTGCCCCACACCACCACACACCACCACTCACCACCACACACTACCACACACCACCACTCACCACCACGCAGCACTAACAGTGCACCCTCTGTGAATCCATGATTCTGTCATCGAGCAGCTGGCCTGCCGTACCTGCACCACGCCACCTACCTACCTGCACCACGCCACCTACCGCGCATCGATGCTCAGCGTGTCATCGCTTTTCTCAAACACGAGCCGTCTGCCAAAAGCAGAATGCCTGCGTTTGCTGAAAAGAAATCTGCGAATACTTTCTAATCTGCATTGTTTTCTAGAGAACCGCTGTCCCTTATGCATTCCAGCCTAATGTCAACACTCACTAACACCTGGTCCCACAAAGAGCTAAATATAAATCCCCTCACACACACACACACACACACACACCCCTAACCTCTCGTGTCTGTTGCAGGTGTTCTATCCCAGCAAAGACGGCACTATGGTACCCATGTTCCTGGTGCACGCCGCCGGCATCCAGAAGGATGGATCCCACCCGGTCTTCCTCTATGGATACGGGGGCTTCGAGAACTCCATTCAGCCATACTACAAGTACATTTTGATATCAGTTCAATCGACGGTACATACGGAGTGTAGACAGCAGAGGAAGCTGATATAAACTGGCCGTGCCGATGGCCGAAAAAGGGGCACCGATCACGAGGTCAAGCATTGTGGGGTGGGTTGAAGCGGGGGGGGGGGGGGCCTGTCACGCCAGAGAAGGGCCGAGATGCAGACCAGGCAAGGGGGAGCGTCCGAGACAACCGGACGCCTAGGAGCAGGACGCAGGACGCTGTCAGGGAAAGCGCACGCCAAATGGCAGGGGTCATACGCGGGAACCCGTGCAATGCATGTGAGATGTGCACGCGTGGGAGGATCCGCACAGGGTGGTGGGAAACGGCAGATCTGCGATCCTGCGGGATCTGGTGTTTCACTATGTGGGTCATGGTGAAACATCCAGACACGTGATAGTTCGCCAGATATGAAAAGCAGCAGTGGTCGTGCATAGGAACAGATGTGGTAATCGTGCATAGGAAGGATGGGGAGATAATGTGGGAAGCTCGTTTAATACCAGCATTGTCCCGGCGGTGATGGGGGCAGTTGGGGCGGTGACCCCTAAGGTGGAGGAGTGGATCCAGCAGAGTCCATAGGAGCACCGTGGGGAACAGCGAGAGTGTTGCACCACACCCTCAGACCCACAGGCCTCTGGGGAAAATGTCAGAGTGGGAGGTATAAGGAGGATAAGATCAAAAACACTTGATGTGAGGCAAACTGGAACTGAGAGAAAGAAAGAGATGAAAGGTTATAGTGAGTTGTGTGTGTGTGTGTGTGTGTGTGTGTTGTAGTGGGTAAACTGGGGAAGGAGCTGAACTGCTTTGATGATTTCCAGTTTGTGTATGTGTAATGTCTAAGACATGAAATGGCTTATCATATGTAATGTGAAATTAATTTAGTTACATTTTGAATTTCCCTGTTTTATTTGTGTGTAGCACAGCAAACCTGCTCTTCGTTAGGCACCTTGGAGGGATACTGGCAGTGGCCAACATCCGTGGAGGAGGAGAATACGGTCAGACTTGGCACAAAGGTACAACTCTTCACCCCTTGAGTCCACCCTACCGCCCATGTGCTGATCCAACACTCACCCCTGAGCACAGTACACAGTCCAGTCCAGATTAAGCCACAGTGTACAAAATTAGGTCATAAAAGACTATTGTGACACAGCAGATACACGAATCAATCTGAGATTGTATAATGGTGTTTTATAGTCCTTGGGGCTGTCAGCCACCAGTACACCTGTACCAGGTGTTCGTTGTTCTTAGTAGCAGTATGATTGTTTGGTGGTCTTGAGAAGTCAGTTGATAAATGAGTCTATATATGCAAAGAAAAAAAATAAAAGCAAACAAAATGAAACGATAAAAAACAGGAGAAAGAGTTAATTACACTATATAAATATTTCAATATATTTTCTTGGCTGCTGAATTTTACTTTACTTATAAAGGTCAGATTTCAAGACTTTTAAATGTACCTCGGCCATTATGGCCTTTTAAAAAGTTTTTTAAAGCAGTTCCTTTTATGACAAACTCCTTCGATAAGCCTCTTTAGGCAAGTGCTCCACCTACAGGCTCAACACCGTCATTGCATGTCCACATTTTTAAAACCGGGTTCCTGTGCAGTTATGTGAACCACGTGCTGCACGGTCAACATCAAAAACGCCTGGTGTATATGTGCAAAAAATGAATACTATTCATAAGCTGTGGTAGAACTGTGTGTGTCCCTATTTGTGCCACAGCGGGCACCTTGGGGAACAAGCAGAACTGCTTCGATGACTTCCAGTGTGCGGCGGAGTACCTTGTGCGGGAGGGGTACACCGCCCCGCGACGCATCGCCATCAACGGCGCCTCCAACGGCGGGCTGCTCGTCGGTAGGCTAGCGCGCAAACATCTGTTCTGCCACAAGGGGGAGACGGAGAGTAACGGGTTTTGTCGTTTTCAGTTCAGCACTCTGCTGAAATGAAACGCTGAATATGGAAAGTTATGATATGGTATTTGTATATTGCCAGAAATCAGCGCAGAGTGAACGACGAAATCAGGGACCTGTTTAAAAAGTTAGCGCCAAAACCGTCACTGTCTCATTACATATTCATGGCCTGCTCTTAACGCAGCTCTTAGTACCTTTCACCTGAGTTTTGTCTGCATATATAAAAGCGAAGACCTTTTCTGTTTCAAAGAGATCTCCTGTGGCACAGTGTCCCTCCTAATTACACCAACAGTCAGCAAAGCTGTCAGCTCAATCGCTACACGGCAGATTAAACAGCTCATTCAGTCACTACTCGACAGCCACATCTACCATATGACAGGGCATATGCAGTATCTGTGTCAATTTAAATTATTTATGAAAATGAAAATGGCACACGGGGCGGCATGGTGGTGTGGTGGTTAGCACTGTCGCCTCACAGCAAGGCGGTCTGGGTTCGATTCTCGGTCTGGGCTGCTCTGTGTGGAGTTTGCATGTTCTCCCTGTGCCTGCGTGGGTTTTCTCCGGGTACTCCGGTTTCCTCCCACAGTCCAAAGACATGCATCCTAGGTTGATTGGTCACTCTAGATTGCCCGTAGGTGTGAGTGTGTGTGTGCGTGCGTGTTGGCCATGTGGTGGACTGGCAAACTGCCCATGGTGTACCCTGCCTTCGCCCGGAGATGCTGGGATTGGCTCCAGCCCCCCCGTGACCCCGACTAGCGGGAATAAGCGGTACGGATAATGAATGAATGAAAAAAATGGCACACAGTTTCATTACACAAAACACATCAATATAGAGGTATATATATGCCTTGTTTACACATGCATATGTATATGATGTGAGATTCAGCTATGACCACGTGTGTCTTAAATATTTTCTCTTAAATATCTGTTCCTGAGGAGTCCAATCTGAGCATAGTCTGATCAGCACACACACACACACACACACACTCTGGTCCAGGAGTAAGTCGTGTGTTACCCCATCCCGGCCGACCCCACATCCATCCACAGCGGCGTGTGTGAACCAGCGTCCGGATCTGTTCGGCTGCGCTGTTGCTGAGGTGGGCGTGATGGACATGCTGAAGTTTCATAAGTTCACCATCGGCCACGCCTGGACCACCGACTACGGCTCTGCCGACGACCCCAAGCAGTTCCAGTGGCTCATCAAGTACGAACAAACCTCCTTCCTCATCCTCCCAACCTTCCTCATCCTCCCCACCCCTCCTCACCCTCCCCTGCCCTCCTCATCCTCCCCACCCCTCCTCATCCTCCCCAGCCCTCCTCACCCTCCCCTGCCCTCCTCATCCTCCCCAGCCTTCCTCACCCTCCCTACCCCTCCTCATCCTCCCCAGCCTTCCTCACCCTCCCTACACCTCCTCATCCTCCCCACGCCTCCTCATCCTCCCTACCCCTCCTCATCCTCCCTACCCCTCCTCACCCTCCCCTGCCCTCCTCAGCCTCCCCACCCCTCCTCACCCTCCCCAGCCCTCCTCACCCTCCCCTGCCCTCCTCATCCTCATCCTCCCCAGCCTTCCTCACCCTCCCTACACCTCCTCATCCTCCCCACCCCTCCTCATCCTCCCTACCCCTCCTCACCTCCCCTGCCCTCCCCAGCCTTCCTCACCCTCCCCACCCCTCCTCATCCTCCCCACCCTTCCTCATCCTCCCCTGCCCTCCTCATCCTCCCTACCCCTCCTCACCCTCCCCTGCCCTCCTCATCCTCCCCAGCCTTCCTCATCCTCCCCACCCCTCCTCATCCTCCCTACCCCTCCTCACCCTCCCCTGCCCTCCTCATCCTCCCCAGCCTTCCTCATCCTCCCTACCCCTCCTCACCCTCCCCTGCCCTCCTCATCCTCCCCAGCCTTCCTCCCCCTCCCCTGCCCTCCTCATCCTCCCTACCCCTCCTCACCCTCCCCTGCCCTCCTCATCCTCCCCAGCCTTCCTCACCCTCCCTACACCTCCTCAGCCTCCCCACCCCTCCTCCTCACCCTCCCTCACCCTCCCCTGGCCTCCTCATCCTCCCCACCCTTCCTCACCGTCCCCTGCCCTCCTCATCCTCCCCACCCTTCCTCATCCTCCCTACCCCTCCTCACCCTTCCTCATCCTCCTCACCCTCCCTCACCCTCCCCACCCCTCCTCGCCCTGACGGTTCAGTCTGGCATCGTAAGCAGTGATACAGCACGTCTTCCTGCACCCCAAGAATTCTAATGATGAAAATAACTGCAACTTTTATGTAAATCACAGTCGTGCAAACCGATCCGCACTGCCTGCAATCCGCTGCTACCCACGTTGCTTGTGCATGTGTGCGCGTTTGCCGTTTAACACCTAGTCGTGCCGTCCTGCAGAGGTCAGGCTGATTAAAGCGGCTCATTGAGACTGAAGGAAGGATTCTTTCACGCCAAGCAGGCTTTCTTGTCCTGCATTTTCTTTCAAGATCTGGTTTACTTCCGGTCCGGGGAAACTGGCCTTTGAGGTTTCTTTTCGTAAATGACGTGGCTGTCTGGAGAGGCGTGTTTTCTGATGTTTAACAGGCTGCACCTTAGGTGTTCGCTTTTTAATCTGCACCACCGTCCACCCGAACAAACACTTCACCTCGGCAGAGAAAATGAATGGGGCCTGTGTTTCATTATGCAAACGTGTTGGCCTTCAGCTTAGCACACAAGAAAAAAATCCCCCGTAAATACTCAGTAAATAATTTCACTTCCTGTCGTTTGTCCGACTCCGACAGGTACTCCCCGCTGCACAATCTCCCGCAGGAGGGCAGCGAGGGTCCCGCGTATCCCGCCGTCTTGCTGCTGACCGCCGACCACGACGACCGGGTGGTGCCGTTGCACACGCTGAAGTACGCGGCGGCGCTGCAGAGGGGCGTAGGCCGGCGGGCCAATCAGACGCAGCCGCTGCTCCTGCGTGTGGACACGCGCAGCGGCCACGGGGCAGGCAAGCCCACGGCCAAGGCCATCCTGGAGGACACGCACATCTTCTCGTTCGTGGCGCAGACCCTCGGCATCGGCTGGAGGGAGTGAGGGAGAGGACGGGAGGGTGCGGAGGGGAGAAGGGCAGACGGAGGGGGCAAAGGTCAAAACTGACGATACATTATATCGAGGTGTGGGAGTCATTGGATGCTTGGGAGTTATACTGGGGTGACTCTTGGGCCCTTATCAGATTTCACTTAGTGCTGCTTTTAGATTACAGTTATATTCATAGGGATTTAAAATTTCAAAACTGATCATATGAGCAACTGTTTGGCTGATATATTAAGTAAACATGAAGCTTGAATGTTGTTAGTCAAGCAGGGTGTTCTGTCGTGCTGTGGTTAATCAGTCACACAGTGAGCATAATGCAGCACCTCATAGTAGACTTACTCGAAAAGTTGTCATTTTAGCTTCTTTTAAAATCACACATAATAAATTGTCTTTTTTCAGCATTTCTCCTCTTTTTTTTCCATTCATGACGGCTTTGATCTGCTGCAGTTAGTGTACTTGGGCAGAACATTCCAAATGTTTCAAGGCCAAGATATGTATTTCTCAAACATGCCACCAGGGGGCAGCAGGACTGCATCGAGCTGATCACTTTTCACGTCGATCCACTTCGCCAAACAGTCTAGAGTTGGCTTTATTACTATGACCTCATGTGTTAGCTCCCAGCACGTTGTGGTCACTAAGTGCCACCAGTGGACCTAGAGCTAATTAGGGATTGGTTTAGATCAGGTTCCATGGGTGAAAGGGGCGCATACAGAGCAAGAGAACTAAGTGGAGAAACGCAGGCTAGGATGGAGTGGCCACTGGTCTGGTGAGAGAGAATGGAAATTCATATGAAAAACAAGCTTAGGGTCACTGAGGACACATGCTGGGATGCTTCCAGCTATAAACGTTTTCTTCCTCTACATCTTTTTATATTCCTCATCACCACCTCCTTCTGATCTGGCCTCAGAGAATGAGAGCACAGTAGTCCTTCACAGTTAGCCCCTCTCTCCCTCACACACACACACACACACACTTGGCAGCTTTGACATCTCCATCCTCCTTAGCGAGTGTGATAAACTCTTCCAAGAGCGCTTGTGTGCACCTTGTGAGGCAGTACACTCCCAGAGAGACCCAAGACAGTCCCACTCCACTTTGTTTGTTCACACTTGCACCCGATCCGGATTAATCTCAAATCCCATTTAAGAGCTGGCATGGTCGTCACTCGGATCAAACTTTTGTGCAAGGAAACTTTCACCTTCACACTGGATTAGAGGTAGCTTCTTCCTGAAGGTTTCCCTTTAGTCTGCCGCATGCACTCATGCACACAGGCGCCTACCCCCCCCCCCCCTTCCTCACTCTTCCTCCTCTATCTTTTGCACGAGGACAGAATGGGACTCTTTAAGCGTAGCCTGAGTGGCAGGGGGACGGTATCATGCCCTTCCCCTCACCTCTGCCTTTCTGACGCCTGCAATCTTATTGACTTTTTTTTTTGTTTAATAAATGCATTTTTGTGTTTGTTTGTTTTTTACGGGAGAAAAGAAAATCATTCTTCTCAAAATACATCTTAAACTATATCTCATCCCCACCTCCATATAACTAAACCAATATGTGAATGATGTGACAGTACAGACACAGCATTAGACAGCCACCAATCTGTGAAAAGCCAAATTTGATTGTTTCAATAACACATTCACAAGCTACTGCGGCTGGCCATAAAATTACAACAAACAAATAAATAAACTACAACTGAAGCATTAATTAACTGACTGCCTCATGAGTCTTGTAGTGTGAGTACAAGCTCTTAATGGTAGCCCTTGTGTCCCTGAATGTAAGGATTCACGCTTGCTTGTAATGAACAGATTCCTTACACTGTTTATTACTATTGGATAGTGTTAGTAGTATTAGTAACGTTCAATATTAGTAGCAAAGATGGCCTACACGAGCTCTTCCCAACACCTACAAAAGTCGGTGTAATTCTGTAATCATTTGAGGGTTTTGGAAGGCGTGCCGATGTCAGAAGTTGAAACGAAACGGAAGATCAGCGATTCAAGAGTGCAGCGATGCGTCGTCTGCGGTACACAGAAGCGTTCACTACGATCCAGAGCGCTTTTAACACGGGCGCTTTGACCCGACGAGACGGCAGGTTTCCAATATAATAACGATGTGACAAAAATCCAGTAATAGAGTTTCATCTTCAGATCATCTTCTATCGCAATCGGATCATGCACGGCCTCTTTTATGGGGAAAATATTTACGCGGGAACGAGGCCGGTACGGAGACAGGCTGGGAACCGACAGGCAAAGTCATTAATTCCAAAACTCGGCTCTAGACTTCAATATGACTGCAACAATAAAAATGATTTTCTGCGGCTTCCTCCCCCCTGCTCAAATATTACAGCCACACACACTCGCACGCACACACACACTCTTACTTTATGAAGAGGATAATCACGGAAGCAGGATTATTGGAAATTAACAGAGGGAATTGAAACTAGAGTGAGAGATAACTCGTCCTTCTTTTCCACAAAAGACGTATTACACTGGCAGAAGAGTGATTACACTGAAGAATATAATGCTCCATATTCCTCCGGAAGATTTTCGTGAACTGCTTCATTAAGACAGAGTTGAATATAAACGTCATACGGTGACACTAAAATACGTTATGACGGGTTTGAGGGTAGTTTGGACGAAAGCAGAAAACACTGGTGGAAACGGTTTTTGAGTTATTACTTACATCCCCACTATGATGATTCTACAGCTGCAGGACACCACGAGCTTCTCGACTTTCTCCTCGATTTTCTTCAACAAAATAACGTGAGGTGTTTTTAGCCGTCAGGTAGTTGTAGTGTACAATTACAATGTACCCCACCTGGTCAGGTTTTACGTGAACTGTTCCAGGTTAATTCCAAATTAATCAAGCAAAAGGAAATAAATATACCAGCAGTAATGGTGGCATCTTCCAAAATCACACTAAGCTAAATATCTTAGTCTGCAGTTGAAATAAGTGAATAAATAAGTAGGTAAATAAAGTCAAAGAAGCGATAAAACAGTTGTCGTCAGTGGTTTGAGATGTTATTCACAAGTTTAAAACACAAACGGCAATGCAGACACAGGCGAAGACCAGCGAGGATGGAAGGAGATACAGAGAGAATGAGGGAAGTCTACTCAAAATCAATCATATCACGGAAAACGGAAAGAAGGATCGCGCATTCTTAGGGCGGGAGAGGCACGGTGAGATTTCCACGCAAACACACTGAACCAAATGAAACGGAGAAAATAAATAAATAAACCACTCAACCCAGAACGCTGGCGTGGCATTTTTTAATAACACATTTCAATATTGCAACAGCCATCTGTTTTCTAACAGGTAAAAATCATCAGAAAAAAAAGGTTATTCCAAATACCCAAGGCTCTTCGCTACTCTCCTAATTCAAACAATGAAACTTTTGAACACAGTGAGAAGATATTATATTCAACGCATTGTCTCTGAAACAAATTATAAAAATAGATTGCATTTTCAAGTACATATTTACAGTATCAAACAGAGATCATGAATATATATTAAATGCACAGAGAGGATACAGTCTAGGGTAAAGAATAAATGGATGTTCGCACAATACTGTGTGTGTGTGTGTGTGTGTGTGTGTGTGTGTGTGTGTGTGCAGAGAGAACACACAGTATGCATTTTTGAAGAGAGCACAGCTCATTGGACCTGTTTTCACTTTTTTTCACTTTGCTTAAGTCATATAATCCAGATCCAGAGAGATGTGTGCACACTTACATCAGCCTGAATCTAAACTGGACTAATCTGTTCACACTGTCAGACGCGGGTCAGCAGGTCTGAGATTAGTACATTATTGTTTACATTGCCGAGGCAGAATGTCAGCGTCACACTCCTGCTCACTGTCCACACAGCGTACTGTACACAGCAAAAAGCAAGGGGTCAAAGTTCAGTAATACCAGAACATTAAACACAACTCTTCGAGGAGAACCTCTTACGCATTAGAAAATACCAACATCAGGTAATGTTTTTGTCTGAAGGCAATGAACAAATGCAGCGATGTTAGTGTAAGTTTGTGTGTGTATGTGTGTGTGTCTACGTACATGCTTAATGCCTCCAATAGGGCAATTATACACCTCTGAAAGTGCGTTAAAAAAATATATTCCAAGATCATGGTGAAAATGTGTAATCAATCAACATCACATCAGCATTCAGTTTATTTTGCCTTGTCGTCACTCCATTCCTGCACGTCGTGCACCATTAAAACGTCCTCTGCCAAGTCCTTTAATGTAGAGCCTTAGCAAAAATGGTATAAATGTGGAAATGAACACTAATATGACACACACCATACGAATGGCAGTCTGGAACCTTACAGTGCAGCACCTTCTGTGGTTAAGATGTAGTAGTATTAATATTACTATTATTATTATTATTAATAATAATAATAATAATATAAAATAAAATTTAGAAATATAGAATTCTACATGTCAGTACTTATGGAATTAAGTTCGAAGCACACATTTAGGTTTCTATAGAAGCATCAACTGCTGAAAAGAAGAAAAAAAAAACCTTGTAGCCATAGTGACAACGACAGAATGAAGCACAAATGAAAACACACGTGGGAAGGAGAACGGTTGGGATTTACATGGTCTTGTGTTCTGAATTCTTAGCTCCGTGGGGTTTCTTGTTCCTGAAGGTTAAATGGACGTCTGATGCCAACTGCAGAGGCCCACATGAGCCGCTAGCTAGTTCACAAGCCGTGGCTGGGGCTGTGTGCCGTCGTTCGGATCTGATCTCAGATCAGCGCAGGTCAGTGAGGCCTGGTGCTGTGGTTTGGAGTACAAAGCTAATCCACTGTTCTCAGGTCAGCAGGAGTACACAGGACTGTTTTGGGGTGAAAGGGCCCAAGTTTTGACAGGGGGCCATGGACTGAACCATTGCTCCTGGGGAAGGGGGGGGGGGGGGTTGGCCTTGGAATCATGAGATCGTGCTCCCATGAACAGTCTTGTTCAAAGCTTGCCCTCTTCACAGGAATGGACAGAGTTCACACAATTATGGAGAAAAGATGAGAGAGGGGAGAAAGAAAAAGAGGAAGAAGTGTGGAACTGTGGTGGTTAGGTCGCCCGTCTCCCCTCCCAGCTCCTCATTGGTGAACATCCTGCTAGGTCACTATGGGAACCGAGGTCCACTTGTCTCTCTCTACTTCAATGGTCGCTCTCCTGTCCTTCTGGAGAGAGCGTGTGTTTACACTTGTGTGCGAGTGTGGTGTGTGTGCGTGCGTGTGTGTATTTGCGTGTGTGTTAGACCTGCACTCCGCGCCCGTGCATCTGGATGACTTGTGCTCTGAGAGTCTGAATAGCTGCCAGAATCTGCTTCTGGTGCTCAAGAGAAGTGATGCCTAAACTCAGTACATCCCTGCACACACACACACACACACACACACACACACACACACACACAAACACACACACTTTTAGCATTACACACATACTTCACATATTGACATGTTGACACATAACAAGAGGGCCAAATTCAAAACCAAACAAGCACACAGCACACAAAGTGTTCACAGTTCCCACACAAAACACCTGTAAACACAATACCAGAAACACACACCAAAACAGCACCCGGAGAGGGTGAGACAGAGAGGAGAGAGACAGACAGGAGGGGAGAAACAGACCCAGACTTACTGGACGTTCATGCGGGCGACAGACTCCAGGTAGCAGTATCCGGCGGCGGTGAAGTTGTCCTTATAGCGACCCATATCCACAGCATCCAGCCACTCGCCCACCGAGCTGAACGAGGGAAAGGTGGACAGAGGCCTCTCTGACAGAGAGATGGAGGAGGAGCCTAGAGTCCTGTGGGGTGGGCGGGGCAGGGAGGGGGCGTGGTTAAGGCATGCGCTGTGTATTTCAGAGCTGACCCAACTAATCCGGACTCATATGAAGTAGTAATACGCAGGTTAGCTTTGTTTTGTAGCTCACCGGCTACATCTCTGATAAATGGCGTCTCATCCATATCTTCTGTATTAATACTACTGTATCAGCATGGGGCCTTAGTAATATTCAAAAAAGTAATACTTCATTTAGTTGGTCATACATTACAAACCTAAATGCGGGGACGTAAGGGTGAGGACCTAAATGTGGGGACGCAAGAGTGAGGGCCTAAATGTGGGGACGCAAGAGTGAGGGCCTAAATGTGGGGACGCAAGAGTGAGGACCTAAATGTGGGTACGTAAGAGTGAGGACCTAAATGTGGGTACGCAAGAGTGAGGACCTAAATGTGGGTACGCAAGAGTGAGGACCTAAATGTGGGTACGCAAGAGTGAGGACCTAAATGTGGGTACGCAAGAGTGAGGACCTAAATGTGGGTACGCAAGAGTGAGGACCTAAATGTGGGTACGCAAGAGTGAGGACCTAAATGTGGGGACGTAAGAGTGAGGACCTAAATGTGGGGGACGTAAGAGTGAGGACCTAAATGTGGGGACGTAAGAGTGAGGACCTAAATGTGGGGATGCAAGAGTGAGGACCTAAATGTGGGGATGCAAGAGTGAGGACCTAAATGTGGGTACGCAAGAGTGAGGACCTAAATGTGGGTACGCAAGAGTGAGGACCTAAATGTGGGGACGTAAGAGTGAGGACCTAAATGTGGGGACGTAAGAGTGAGGACCTAAATGTGGGTACGTAAGAGTGAGGACCTAAATGTGGGGATGCAAGAGTGAGGACCTAAATGTGGGGATGCAAGAGTGAGGACCTAAATGTGGGTACGCAAGACTGAGGACCTAAATGTGGGGACGTAAGAGTGAGGACCTAAATGTGGGTACGTAAGAGTGAGGACCTAAATGTGGGGACCTAAAGGTGTCCGGTGTGATCAGGGGCCTGGGCGTACCTGCGTGCGAGTGTGGCAGACTGTCCGACGGCGTCGGGGCTGCGGACGGCCTTGCTGAGGGCGCTGTGGATCTGTGTGAAGCTCGGACGCTCCGCACGCTCCTTCTGCCAGCAGTCCAGCATGAGCTGATGCAGGGAGGCGGGGCAGCAGAGAGGGGCGGGCAACCGGAAGCCGTCCTCGATGGCCTTGATCACCTAGGAGCATGCAGCCCACCACACACACACACAGTTTAGTGAACATGCCCAGTGTGTATATTAAGTCAAGAGTGGCAAATGCGTTTCTTAACTGATAGATGATTTCTAAGCCAGGCCTGCGTGCCTAAGTTAACCCCTCGGTCAGACCCTCGTACGGCAGAGCCGCGGCGTCTGTGCCGCGGCGTCTGTGTCCCGGCGTCTGTGTCCCGGCGTCTGTGTCCCGCTCTGCGGCGTTCTGACAAAATCCCTCAGCTGCGTCTTGTGAAGGGCGACTGAAACGAGCATGGCTCTTAACCTCTGCGCGGCGACCAAGCAAAAGTAATTACCCTCCCCGTAACGCTCCGGTGCCCACGGCCCTGCTGTGGGGCCGCCCCCCGACCCCCGACCGCCTCTCCAGTCTCCCCGCGCTCGCAGACACCTCGCCGCACAAGCGCGTCCCCTCTGGTTGGAGCGAGTGAACTCCTTTTGTCTCACCGAAATCATAATCACAGCTCAGAACGGCGTGCCGGCATTTAATACCCGGGGACGAGATTTGTGACGTGATGTATTGTTTTTTAAATGCTGCTTGCAGTTTTTTGTCTCATCCCAC
>JAGXOD010000050.1:147500-165000 GCA_020368025.1 Brachyhypopomus occidentalis
CAGTCCCTCAGAGCCAGACCTCCAGGGTCCTGCAGTATTCCCGCAGAGTCCTGCTTTAACACACCTGCTCCAGTTCAGGACAGGTTAAGTAGGTGTGTTGGAGCTCGGCTGGACTCTGCACGCTGCCGTTAGAGGGTTGCACGCTGCCAGACAGTTTAGCTCCTCCCCCTCAGGTGCATTTGTGTAGTCTAGCTCTGACTGTACGTGTGTGTTTCTTACACGTATGTGGCGTCGCATGCGGTGCCCGTAATGTAGGTTAATGCATAAATCTTGTGTATGCAGCTGGCTTTTCTGTAAGGTTATCAGAAATGCACAATGCCACACTTTGCTCGCGATAACTAAAAATACACAGTGTGTGTGTGTGTGTGTGTGTGTGTGTGCGTTTATTCCTTCTGCAAACTTAATTCCCCAGCTGCAGGACTTACTCAGATGCTCATTATTCACCAAACACTCTGGAGAGTTCACATGCATGTGTTCACACACACACACACACACACACACAGATGCGTGACCCTACAAACAGTCTGGGCGTCAGAAGCGAGCCTCAGAGGCAGAGATAAAGTGGGCAGTGTCACTGGGAGACATTTGCCTGTTTCCTGCCTGACTAACTTTACTACTTCTGTATCATCTTCACCATAATAATCCTCCCCCCAGTCTCCCTCCCGACCCCTCCCTCCACCCCTCCCTGCCTCTCCCTCCCCCTCCCTCCCTGCCTCTCCCTCCCTCTCTCCCTCCCTCCTTCCCCTCCCCTCTCTCCCTCCTTCCCCTCCCTCTCTCCCTCCCTCCCTCCTTCCCCTCCCCCTCCCTCCCTGCCCTCCCTCCTTCCACCCCCCTCCCTCCCTCCCTCCCTCCCTCCCTCCCCCCCCTCCCTCCCTCCCTCCTCCCTCCCTCCCTCCCTCCTCCCCCCCTCCCTCTCCCTCCCTCCCTCCTTCCCCTCCCCCTCCCTCCCTGCCCTCCCTCCTTCCACCCCCCTCCCTCCCTCCATTCACCCACACCCCCTCCTGCTTCTTTCTCTCTCCCTTTGTCTCAGTTGTGCAAACAGGCACATATGGGACAGTAATGCAGTACCACTTACAGTTCACTAATCTCTTCACCCCCACACACCCTTTTCACCAGCAGTCTCTCTCTCTCTCTCTCTCTCTCTCTCTCTCTCTCTCTCTCTCTCTCTCTCTCTCTCTCTGTGTGCTGCATCTTTGCACTCTGATAAGATCTTTAAACGTACACGACCGCCGAGTCTCCCTCACTGCCCTCCCCCTGGCTTACACTTCTCCTTCCTGTCTTTCTGCCGGTAGGCTCCGCCCCCTCCCCTCTTACGCCCTCGCCACACCCACAAAGCAGGTGCTGAGATACTCACACTGGAAGTAGAGCTCCTCGTCGCCTTCCTGGTTGGCCTTGCTGTAGCCGCAGTGTCTGCAAGGGAGGACACAGGGACAGGTGTTCAGCGCGTCCACGCAGGACGAGCGCGTCCACGCAGGACGAGGACACAGGGACAGGTGTTCAGCGCGTCCACGCAGGACGAGGACACAGGGACAGGAGCTCAGCGCGTCCACGCGAGGACACAGGGACAGGTGCTCAGCGCGTCCACGCAGGACGAGGACACAGGGACAGGTGCTCAGCGCGTCCACGCAGGACGAGGACACAGGGACAGGTGCTCAGCGCGTCCACGCAGGACGAGGACACAGGGACAGGTGCTCAGCGCGTCCACGCAGGACGAGGACACAGGGACAGGAGCTCAGCGCGTCCACGCAGGACGAGGACACAGGGACAGGTGCTCAGCGCGTCCACGCACGGCGAGTCCACGCAGGACGAGGACACAGGGACAGGTGCTCAGCGCGTCCACGCAGGACGAGGACACAGGGACAGGAGCTCAGCGCGTCCACGCAGTGTGTGCGCTACGAAAACGGTCAGTGCTGGAATCTCCGCCGGATCCGCACGTAATCTCCCATCTGTGTAAACAGTCGGGGGAAGTTTGGTCTACCAAAGTTTTCTTTAAGACTTTTGCTGTTGAAGCGACAAAATGGAATCAAAGTCGAGCTGAATAAAACAAATGCGCCGATACCCTGTGGACAGAAACACGCCGTCTCATTATTACACAACGGCTGAGCGCCGGATCCAGGGAAGATGAAAGGCATTCACAGAACAAAGAGAGATACGGGGTGTCGGGCATGTCGTATGCTCAAGGCATGCTCAGAAACCCCCCCGCGCTGTGGCTTGTGAACCAGTGCCCTCGGGCTGTACCACTGCCGGGCGATGGGGGGGGGTGGGTTCAGGGTCTGAGGCGGCCCTCTGGCAGGTGGGGGTTTCTTTATTGCGTAATCCTGCGTCAGAGAGGGAGCAGCAGAACTCCAGATGGAGGACCCACCCAGCGCAATGGGGGTGTCCTGCCAGAGGCGTGACCTCGGCTGTCGGCGGCCATGTTTACCGAGAAGTGTTCCTGTTTGGGATCTGCCGTTGGGAGAGAGCTGGGCCATAAGAGACGGCTGTACTGTGCTGGTGTAGTGCGATGGTTTACGAAACACAACGCTGCTCGAGGTTGATGTCAGCGCTCTGGTGGGTTAAGTACGTCTGAACTGCTAAATCAACTGACTCACAGATCCAGTGGTGGAATAATTCAAAAGCCTGACGTCCACTTGGGGTGTGTGTGTGTGTGTTTGGGTGGTGTGTGTGAGTGAACGAAACTCTCTCCCCCATAAATCTCACAGGATTTTTTTTTGCTGCTGTTACTCTTTTTGAATTGTGTATGCAGGAGCGAACACACACACACACAGAGTGAGTGGTGGTTGCAGTGAGGGGGTAGGAGCAGACACACCCCCACACTTCCAACATTAAAGGTTCAGGTGTTTGATCACCCAGATCAACAGAGAAGAAGCAGCATTTCTCAGAGTCAGATTACCAGGGACACTAAGATTACCCCGGAGCGTGGGGATTACTCCAACTGCAGTTTTACCCATAATTCCCCATTTACAAGGCTTTTCAGTGCGTTTACTGTATGGCTGCATTTACCGCAGGACTACATGTCATTCATGGCCACAAGAGGCATAAACACAGAAGGTCTGTATTTGATCGCCATCTTGTCTGGTGTACAACAACCCTTCCCGTACATCCTACCATCGCACTCGAAGCAACCGAGAAACAAGTTGGAAAAGTTGGAAACCCCACAACCCCATCACACCCTCGGCTCAGGGAACCACAGGCGCGAGGCGTCTCCACAGGGCCGTGTGCTTCTGCTGCGCCTCCACCTCAGGAAGGGCAGTTAACGTCGGCGAGTAGAGTTATAGACGAGGCGGGGTAAAAACGTCCTTGGGGTAACAGAACGGACTTGGAGATCATCCTCGGCTCTGGAGGGGGCCAATCTCTCCCCGCCGCCACGTTCACCTGCGTCGCGCGGCCGCAGGAACGGACTCCGGCGAAGAAAAAAAAAAACAACAGCACCGGGGGATTTGATGGATTGTAATATACACTTCTATCGCGGCACGACGGAGGAACAGCAGTGGGGAGAGGCCCCTCCCCCACGCAGGGGGATATAAAAGAGAATGCACATTCCCGCACGGATAAAAGAGGCATAAAGAAGATGGACTGCCTTCTCCCAGAAGGAGGAGGGGGGGTTAAATCTCCGCTTCAGCTCGGCCGAGACTTTTGTTCGGAGTCGGAGAAAATGGAAGTGGAGAATGAGGGAGGTTTGGTGGGGTTTAGCGAGGTGTGGGCTCAGTGAAGACTTCCACTTAAAACACCTCAGCCAGGTAGATGTGGAGTAAACTCAACCAACACCATCAGAAATCACTTGCCCTGAAACTCCTACCTACTTATCTTTCTTCTTTACCTTTCTGTGTTTATGCTGAATTATACTGCTGCCGTTTTATGAGAAAGCTGCACGTGTCCATGTGTTTCATCAGTGTGGAATTCTGCAATCGCTCAAATCCTGTTCATGCCACCGATGCTGGAGGAGGCGGAGCAACGTGGCACCTGTGAGACACCGGAGCCGCGCAGAAACGTGGACACGTGGAGGTTGGACACGTGGAGGTTGGACACGTGAAGGTTGGACACGTGAAGGTTGGACACGTGAAGGTTGGACACTGGCTGAGGAGCGGCTGCACGCCACTGCTGACCTGCTGACCAATCAGAGATGACTGACAGAAGCCATGAGGCCCCATGACATTACTGCTCCATTACTGCTCCAGCTCGATGGGTCTGTCGGCGGCCCAAAACACAGCGGAGGCAAAACGAAGTGTGCGTGTGTGTGTGTGTGAACTCTTGGTTAAGTTTCTGATGGCATGGTCTTGTTTTGAGGATGGAAAAAAGAGAAAATAAACAAAGCAGTGATGGTGTGGAGAGGAGACTGATGTCTTTATAAAGAGGCTGCCTGACCCTCTGCTCACTGCAGGCAGGCGACAAGTGTCTCTCGTGGGCATGCTCAAAGCTGCTCACGAGATATATATATATATATATATATATACACACACACACACACACTCACACACATATATACACATACATACATACACACACACATAACCGTTTGGTTTAAAATATATACATTTAAATGTAAAAATTACAATTAATTTCAATTCAAATATATTGAAACTGATATGCTAATTATATAAAGTGTTCACAAAGTGTTCATTAAGCATTGACTAAACAACCTCTCGTATTCTGACTTCAAATGAATATATTTGGAGGAAAAAACTGTAAAAATAAAACACACAGCATGCTCAGTTATGACTCATGTATTCTTTTGCATGTCCAATTACAATTAAAACAGAAACTTGCATCATGCATAAATGCATCATAATTAGTTTTGAATGCATAAATAATTAGGCAATGAATCACTATTAAAAAATCTAACTGCTTAGCGTAGCTTGTCGAGTTAGCTAAAAGCTGGTTAGCATGTTGGGAAGGTGGAGGCCAGCTAACCCCAAGCAAACAAAGTGTGTACACACAACCATCATCACCACATTAGCCACTGCATGCCTGTGAGAGTGTGTGTGTGTGTGTGTGTGTGTGTGTGTGATGAGCGAGAGACGTGGGCTTTTAAAGTAGAGTGAATGAGCAGTGAGGCCAGTGAGCAGAAACACCTCAGGCTACAGCGTTTCTGCCAAAACTGTTTCAGCTGATTTGATCGGAAAGAAGAATTCCAGCCACACAGCTGGAGACAACACAGGTTGTGCGTGCGTGCATGCGTGTGTGTGTGTGTGTTACAGAGAACAAGGCTCTTTGTCTTAGTATAGCCCATATTTCTGGTGGAATTGGACACACAGGGGAGCTAGCATCTAAATCCACTGTAATTGAGGTATCAGCTATTTTCTTTGTTTGCTCGATACAGAGTCACACCTGATGTATACCCCAGCCTCTAATAAGGCTTTCCACGCATGCATCATTTATCACCTGCTACCGATCTAAGGCATGGCTCGATAAATTCACATTTATAAATATGACACCGGAACTGAGATTGCGTGTGGTAAATGGCATGTGTATATTCATGAGCTCTGTGTGTGTGTGTGTGTGTGTGTGTGTGTGTGCGCGCATCTGGGATTGTGTGCACATGCGTGAGGGTGAGGGCGTGCACGAGCGCGAGGGTACGGGTGTGCATGAGCGCGAGGGTGCGGGCATGCACGAGCGCGAGCGTGCACGAGCGCGAGGGTGTAAGGGCGTGCACGAGCGTGAGCATGCGGGCGTGCACGAGCGCGAGGGTGTACGGGCGTGCACGAGCGCGAGGGTGTACGGGCGTGCACGAGCGCGAGGGTGCGGGCGTGCACGAGCACGAGCGTGTGAGCGTGCACGAGTGCGAGGGTGTGGCCGTGCGCGAGCGTGCACGAGCGCGAGGGTGTGAGCGTGCACAAGTGCGCGTGACTGGCGGTGGAGTCTGTGCCGTGTACAGTGCAGAGGGAGAATGAATGAAAAGCCCTTCCCTCTTGCTCCATCTAATCCATTCTCATCACACTGATTAATGTGGAGCTGCTCCGAGTACCATGCCACAAAGATCCCTCATCTTATGACAAGTGTGTGTGTGTGTGTGTGTCTGTGTATGTGTGTACGTGTGTGTGAGTGTGTGTGTGAGAGAGAGAGAGCTTACAAAAGTGCCAATGGAACTGCTAGATAAATTATACTGCAGTCTGAGATATGAAAATGATTTTTTTTTCTAGTGTACGCTGTGTGTTTTAATGCATTCAAACACACATGCATGCACACACGCACATGTGTGCAAACAGACGCTCAGAACACACATTCTGTGAGAGTTTTAATACGTGCATATGCATATGTGGAAATGTAAATGTGAGCAACGGAGATCTGGACACCATTCTAAGCAAAAAAACAACCTCCACATCCACACCCACCCTTCTACACCCGCACCAACCCCCATCCACACCCACCCTTCTACACCCGCACCAACCCCATCCACACCCACCCTTCTACACCCACACCAACCCCCATCCACACCCACCCTTCTACACCCGCACCAACCCCCATCCTCACCCACCCTTCTACACCCGCACCAACCCCCCATCCTCACCCACCCTTCTACACCCGCACCAAACCCCCATCCACACCCACCCTTCTACACCCGCGCCAAACCCCCATCCACACCCACCCTTCTACACCCGCACCAACCCCCCATCCACACCCACCCTTCTACACCCGCACCAACCCCCATCCACACCCACCCTTCTACACCCACACCAAACCCCCATCCACACCCACCCTTCTACACCCGCGCCAAACCCCCATCCACACCCACCCTTCTACACCCGCGCCAAACCCCCATCCACACCCACACTGCTCTCAGGACGATATCTCACAGGCCTGTCCGGAGCGCCGACACACTGAGTTAATATAATAAGCCCACACCCTCACTATTCAGCTCTACATTACTGCCTTGTCCTGGACACTCCCACGGCCATAATAACGGCCTGCTAAGTAATGACCTCATTCATCTAACAAGGACGAGAACCTCCGGCTCCTCTCTGCTGGACCTTCAAGCTTTACGCGGTGTTCTCAGTGCAATAATGCTGCACATATACATATCATTTCCTATAATGATTATAGGAAACAACCTGCACATCCATCTTCGGTGCAGAGGAGGAAGCTTCAGGCAGTGGCAGGAGCTTCTCGGGTCAACGTCTGGCTGGTGGAGCTCTGCCACGGGCCGTGTGGCTCTTTAATCCGACTTGCTCCGAGGCTTTAGATTTGTGGATCGTGGAGGCATCGAAGCTTTGCCGCTAAGGCATCGAACCCCAGGGGAGAAATGGCTGCAAGCCCCCAGTATGAGTGGGGCCAGGACGGACACGGAACAGACCCCCCCCCCCCCAGCTAGCCCAGCGTCATGAAAAAAAGCAAGTTCGAATCCCAGGACCGCCGAGGTGCTTGCGGATATCGACTGGGATTAGGATGAGAGGGCCACTCGTAGCAGGAGCCAAGATATGAGCGGAGACGGGAGCCGTCTGCCTGCGTGGCCTCGGGCCAGACGCGACGCCGCGTGGCTACGCCGTGCCGCTGAGCTGTGGGCAGACACCAGGACTGACACGTTGCCCTCGCAAGAACGGGTGGATTTCCGAACTCTCCTGCAATTCATGGCAAGGACAGTCCGGACGGTCCAAGTGCTAAGCGGAAAGACATCTACTCAGAGTTCTGCAGTTTTGCATTAAGTCTTGTTAAGAGCTGCGATCGATCGGATGAAGCTGTGATCTGCACTCTCGGAGGTGCAGTGGGAGGAGACGAGTGGGAGGGGAGGAAGAGTTGACGTACCTCCTCCAGATGAGAAGCCCCGCCCCCAGAGCCAGTATCATGATGAGGGCAGCTACAGACACCACCACGATGATCACCACTGGACTCTGTTCACTGGAGGCTAGAGCAACTGTAGACACACACACACACACACACACAAGGGACAGAGGGAAGTCATGGTTAGTATGCACACAAGCAGAAGCCATTTATACTTCTCTAAAAGCAGTGATCCCTGACAGGCAGTCTGATCATTGCTCAGAGATGAGTTAAAATGGAGATTCATGCATTTTAATGTGCTTCTGCGCACACGTGTGCATACCTGCACACATGCAAATTTGGGAACGTGCATAAATGCAGTGTTTATGTCTGGGATGTTATAACATGTCAGACGTCCAATCATACTATGTGCAAATCTCCATTTTTATCGAAAGAGAATGCATTTGTGTCCGTGGAGTGTGTGTGTGTTTATGGGGTGTATGTATGAGTCATTGTAGTGTGTGTACATGTGTGGTCTGTATGTGTGTGTGTGTGTGTGTCTGTGTGCGTGTGTGCGCATGTGCATCTAGATGAAGGTGTGTGGGTGTATATGTGCAAGGGAGTGTGTGCATGTGTGTATGAAGGTGTTTGTGCATGCATGTGTGTATGAAGGTGTGTGTGTGTGTGTGTATGAAGGTGTGTGTGTGTGTGTGTATGAAGGTGTTTGTGCATGCATGTGTGTATGAAGGTGTTTGTGTGTGTGTGTATGAAGGTGTTTGTGTGTGTGTGTATGAAGGTGTTTGTGCATGTGTGTATGAAGGTGTGTGTGTGTGTGTGTATGAAGGTGTTTGTGTGTGTGTGTATGAAGGTGTTTGTGCATGTGTGTATGAAGGTGTTTGTGTGTGTGTATGAAGGTGTTTGTGCATGGATGTGTGTATGAAGGTGTTTGTGCATGGATGTGTGTATGAAGGTGTTTGTGTGTGTGTGTATGAAGGTGTTTGTGCATGCATGTGTGTATGAAGGTGTTTGTGTGTGTGTGTATGAAGGTGTTTGTGCATGCATGTGTGTATGAAGGTGTGTGTGTGTGTGTGTCCACTCACGCTCCCCCAGGGTCTGCAGCTCCAGTGGGGAGCTGTAGGCTCCATAGTCCAGCGGCCGAGGGGAGGAGCCAGCCGAGCCCGCCGGTGCTGATGGGGCAGAAGCCAGAGAGGGGGAGGAAGAGGAGGAAGAGGAAGAGGAGAGCAGGGAGGAAGAGAGCGAGGGCAGAGTGGGACTCGAGCAAGTCCGGATGAGGAAGACGTATCTGGTGCCTGGCTTCAGGTTGTGAACACCGATACGGGTCGCGGCCGTCTTCACTGTCGAGTAGCTCTGGTCTTTGTGCTCCTGGAAAACCCAACACACACACACACACACACACACACACTTTATGAAACTCTCTCATCACTCATGGTCCTTAATCACAGTATCCTGTGTTTTCACTCTTAAAAAAACAACATATTAAAACTGGTGGATTTATATGCCAGCTTTGTATGGCTTTGTATCGGCTCCTGGGATGAAACCGGACAGGAATAATAAATTTGCCTACATGCCTTAAAAACCCCTCAAATATTATTGTCATATCAGATATTATAATAATACGTTTATTTATATAGCACCTTTTAAAATCTTTATACAAAATGCTTTACACTGGGAATAAATGAAAGTAAAACAGAAAAAGTAATAAAATTACAGACTCTGAAATAAAATGACAATAAAACGATAATAAAAGGCATTTTAGAACTCGCCCAGTCCAGCACGTGTAGCTTTTCTTGCTGGTGCTGTACGTTTTAAATGCGATTCTCAGTCCTTTGCAGAAATCAATGTTTAATCATTTTAAATACAAAAATGCCATTATGTCTTTATGACCCAATAGTTTCAGGAGGTTTTCAGAGGAAGAATTCCACGTAGTTCCAGAGGCCTTCTGAGCAAGAATTCCACGTAGTTCCAGAGGGCTTCTGAGGAAGAATTCCACGTAGTTCCAGAGGGCTTCTGAGGAAGAATTCCACGTAGTTCCAGAGGGCTTCTGAGGAAGAATTCCACGTAGTTCCAGAGTGCTTCTGAGGAAGAATTCCACGTAGTTCCAGAGGGCTTCTGAAGAAGAATTCCACGTAGTTCCAGAGGGCTTCTGAAGAAGAATTCCACATAGTTCCAGAGGGCTTCTGAGGAAGAATTCTTCTGCAGCAGTTTGGGTGTTGCAGGAGCTCTTTTCCACTTAACACAGACTTTCTACCTGCTTCCATCACTGAGATCATATAAATCTCTGTTTATGTCAGTGGCTGGGTGAGTTTACTGGGGCAGCTGGGTGAGTTTATTGGGGTCGGCTGGGTGAGTTTATTAGGTTGTACCCAATAATTAGTGTGGTTAACATCCTGGGAAGAGCCACTCATGCCAAGGAATCTGGGGCAGTGACTACACAAAGCCTCCGAGCACATGCCATTTATTAATTTAACTACCATTTCATATTGTTTTGATTTTCAATATTTTCAGTATATCAGGCCTTCATTCTGTGGTATGTGCAAAAGCTATTAAACCTTTATATATTGAAGCGGTAAAGCATTATGACAAAGCATTTACTAAAGCTGAAAGACATTCTCTCTCTCTCTGTGAGATGCTTATTGCATTTTTCTGTACATAGACTAATGCCCTCATCAGCGCCGAGGAGGGGAGGTGAAGTCTAACATGACGCAATGCAGCCCAGCAAGATTCGCTTTCAAAACCGCAGCATAAGATAAAAAGCGCCGTCATTCGTCAACTGGGCCACGAATCCCGCCTCCTCCCTCCATGATAGTGTGCTTATCTGATTGGTTCTCACGCCGCCCGTCCGCATGCTCGTGGCCTGCCCCCGGCCTGCCCCCATAGCCGTAACGGAAGAACTCCACCCAAACGTCTGCAGGTTCCCGACAGCACGGTGTGACTGCGCGACGAGTCCAGTGTGCCTGTGGGTGTGGGAACGCACCTTCTCGTAGTATTTGATCTCGTACTCCGTCCGGCTGCTGTTGGGGTTCGCGGACTGCCTCCACGCCAGAGTGACGCTACGCTGCTCCACCTTCTCCGCCCTCAGCTCACTCACCTGAGAGGGCACTAGAGAGAGAGACAGACAGACAGACAGAGAGAGAGAGGGAGAGCTTGTAAGGTCTAAAAAGTCTATGCAAAGACTTGTTGGCGGTATGTATTTAAACTCTGCTGAAGTCGAGTCCTCAACTAATCAAACAAAACCTTAAACACCCATCAGCATACAGTTCCACAACATAGTTACTGACCAGACATGTATACCATAAGACAAACACAGCCAATACATCTGCCGTGAGGCTCTCTACAGTTCTCCATCTTGTTATATGCATGGATTTGTGTGTGTGTGTGCGTGTGCGCAGGTCTCTGTTTTAAAATCACATTCCAGGGAAACGCAGAACAGAATGAGCACAATATCTAAGTAGTTGGATCAAAGGGAGAGAGACTTTGTATGTGCATGCAAATGTGCGTGTGTGTGTGTGTGTGTGTGTGTGTGTGTAACCCCTCCTCTCCCGCTGCTCTGATTAAGAGATGATTAATGAGGCAGCAGCAGCGGTTGAGAGCTGTCACTCAAACTCCCCTGCAGAGGACCGACAACTCCATCAGTGCACAAACAAGCAGAAAGCCACGTATCCCACAATCCTGCACACGCCCCTCCTCAACTCTCCCTCTGAAAACTCCTCTCCCTCTCCCTCTCTGATGCTCCATCAACCCAAAACGCGACATGAGTTGTTGAAGCGCTTTCCCCTCACTGGAAAATGCGCACACACACACACACACACACACACACACACACACGCTCTTGCCTCACGCATAGTCGCACGGCTTATCCGGCTGGCCCGTAATAAAACTGTGTTTTGGGGAGCTGATCAAAGGCGAGGAGGCTCCATCTCCTATTTGATGTCTGGAGGCTCCAGAGTAAAGGGACAATGCATTATTCATGCGTAACGGAAGCCAGGGCCAGCTAACGAGCACCGCGCCCGCTACACCCGCTCCGCCCACCGCCGTGCAATTAGCACACAGCTGCACACACCGCCTAGCCAACGGAGCAGAGGGGTCACGGGGTCAATCGGTCTTGAGAGGGGAAAAAGAAAGAACCCCCCCCACACACACACACAATCCCGGGTCCCAGAAAACAGCTTCCGCCGATCACATGTTCGCCGCCGTCGTCATCGTCACGGGTCGCTGCGCTCAGACTTGGATCTCGGCCAGAGAGGTGGTGCCTACGTCATTTGAAACGAACACTGACGTAAAAACCGAAAGCGTTTGGCCATGCAGAGTGGAGTGGGTGGTGCATGAGCGGGTCATTGTGACACGGCAGACAAACAAACAAACAAACAAATGCAGAGAAACAAGCAGACCAGAAAGGCTTTCGACCACCGCCCATCTACCACCACCCGTCCACCAACCCTGAGCCACCCATGCACCACCCCAACACACGGACTTCATTCAGAGCTCCAGACTGCTGGCCAGTGAAGCTCTATACCTCAAACTGACAAAATGCAGCTGCCAAGAAATGTGAACACAGGTTCTACACACACACACATACACACACGCTGCTGATGGTTTGACCCCATCTGAGGGCGCGAGAATAGGAGGTGAGATGGGGCTGGATTGCCTGTGAATGGGGCTCCATTTCTCAAGGACACAAACTGAATTTTAAGGCACACTGAACTGAAATACTATATTGACCTATCAAACAAGGCTCAGAGCAGCCACCCCATACACACACACACACACAGCAATTTCCAAGGTCGTCTTGTTGAAGTTGTACAGCCTATAGCACAGAGAGCCTGAATGGCTCCATGTCTGCACAGTTGCAGAAGCCTTTCGGTACTTTGGCTTTGGAAACCGTGGAAGTCTCAGTTATTCCCTATCAGTGGTAACAAGCAGGCCAGAAACACTCCCTGAGGAGGTTATCCTCCCTTCTTAGCAATCCCCCCGCCTCTCTGTCTCTCCTCTCCTCCCATCTCTCTCCTTCTCCCCCTCTCCTCATCTTCCTCCTTCTCCGCATTAGTGGCGTAACGTCTAAAGGGCTGCAGAGTGCTCGTCCGCTGGTCCAATCAAGGTGTCCATATCTCCTCATTCCGCACGTCCTCATCTAAACACTGATGACTAGAAGCCACATTTGTCTGTCAGTGAATGAGAGAGAGAGAGAGAGAGAGAGAGAGAGAGCAAAGCACAAAGATGTGTTTGCTGGCAAAAAGAAACGAAGAAATGTGAACTTTTCCTCAGCACAGCCACAGGGAACATCTCTCTCTCTCTCACACACACACACACACACACACAAACCGCAAAGTCATGTGAGCAGTAATCTCGGCAGGCAGGGGTACCTTACACTTTACCTTCAGACACTGTGAATGCGTGTGCTCACACAGCAAACATAATGTACCCGTGTGCGTGTGTGTGTGTAGGCATGTGTGTGGGTGTGTGTGTGTGTAGGCATGTGTGTGCGTGTGTGTGTTTATGGACTTCCTTATGCCAGATCACGCCATGCTGAGCCTCTGTGTCTCTCATTACTGTCAGTGGGGCCTTCAGATTGGCCCACGGGGCGGCAAAGCCTGCAGCCTCGCGCCTTCCCTCTATCTGGCAGGATGCGCTCTGGCCGCTTTAGCATGTGCAGATCAGGTGGCCCGGCAGGGAAGTTCTATCTGGCAGGAAGTTGCTTCCACACACTGCCTAATCGCCCTCCATGCAACACGCCTGCCATGACAACACACACACACACACACACACACGTGCAAACACCCACCCAAGGTATGCTGGCAATCCTGTTTTTTGCGAGAATGTAATAAATAAATGGAACATGGCATAAACATAATATGAGAGGAGGTACCCACGACTGACAGATGGGGGGTGAGAGAGGAGCCATTATCATTTATATGATCAGTATTATCAGCTAGAGGGAGGGAGGGAGGGAGGGAGTGAGTGGTTATAAGGTGGAGTGGTGCAGGAGGCAAGAACAACCTAGCAGAGATAAAGAGAGAGGTGGAGGAGAGAGAGCGAGAGAGGGAGGGCAGGAGAGGTGGGGTTGTTCTGGATACATGGCAGGGCAGGCCTGGGGTAAGAAAGACATGAATTACCACCTAAGAGATGATATTAGACACACACATACACATGCGCGGGATGATATTAGACACGCACGCGAGATGATATTAGAGAAACGCACATACACACACAGGCATACATACACACATCACCGTGCATATACACAGAGTTTGGGATGAAACAGAGGGTGAGAAAAAGACACGGACAAGAAGAAAAGTAAAGGACTGAATGAGACAGCGTCTGAGTCTGAGGGTGAGACAGCGTCTGCCGTGCAGTCTGAGGGTGAGACAGCGTCTGCCGTGCAGTCTGAGGGTGAGACAGTGGCAGTTTGTTAGGATGATGGTGAGACAGATCCAGTCAGCCCGAAGGTGAGACAGGATCAGCCGGACAGTCTGACGGGCAGCAGGAAAAGGCTCAGACTGGCTCAGGGTTTAGCGAGCAGCGCTAGATACACTGCTGGGAGCTGCTCTCTGTTAACGATCACAGACTCTCTGTGCAGAGTGCAGGACAGAAGTGTAGAGAGAGGTAGAGTTCTCCTCTCGTCTCGCTCACTCTCACGGTCTTCCTCTGTGTCCGTCTCTGTATCTCTGTACAATGGTGAGATAATCTCCACTAACAGCTGAAGTAAAGCACCAGACCAGAATTCTCGGGTGAGTAAATTAGGCTTATAATGAAGAAACTATGTGGTCTTGCTAGCTTTCCATTTCTGGCCCCCTCCCCTCCCCTCTCTCCCCCTCCCTTTCTCTCTCTCTCTCCCCCTCCCTTTCTCCCTGCCCCCCTCCTCTTAATTAGCCATGGAACACAGCCCTGGGCCTGGGTTAGTGTTTCCATGGCGCGGTGTGTGGTGGTGTGTGGATGTGTGTGGCGGTGTGTGGAGGTGCGTGGCGGTGGTCCAGCGGATCAGCAATGAGCTGCTTTCTCTTCCCTGCGAGCTCACAGCCACCACCGATGAGAAGCAGCCCGCAAGCAGGAGAATGTATACACACACACACACACACACACACACACACACACACACACGCCCCTGAAACGAGCTTTCAGAGAGTTCAGGAGAAGTGCGGCAAGTTAAAACACAAAGTTCTGGTAAACATGCAGAAGGCAGAGAACAGGCAGTGTTGGTGGTCTGGCCGACACCACGGCAACCACGGCAACTTGTGACAGACACCTCCCCCATGTAGTGACAGACAGCTGTCAATCACAACATAAGCACATCCATCTCCTCATTAGACAGCATGCACAACTCATCAACCCCCCTCCAGCTTCCTTCCCCTTCCCCGCACACACACACACGCGCGCGCGCACACACACACGCACACACACACGCACCATCAGCGTATTGTCAATTCCAAATACATATGAACAAAACAGAAAACGAGCCCTTTCTTTGCACATCGGTTTCCAGTCCTAGAGGATCTGGGACAAACATTGGACGCAGGGATCAAACACCACATGAAGAGCTGGACTCGGACTCCAAAGCAGATCTAGACCATCAGCAGACCACCACCAGTAGACCATCACCAGTAGACCACCACCAGTAGACCACCACCAGTAGACCACCACCAGTAGACCACCACCAGTAGACCACCACCAGTAGACCACCACCAGTAGACCATCACCAGTAGACCACCACCAGTAGACCACCACCAGTAGACCACCACCAGTAGACCACCACCAGTAGACCATCACTACTGCTCAGCAGCCAGTGCTACGCAGTCATACTGGACCAGTCTATTCCAGTGAGGTACTGGTTTAGCGTTCAACCACGCAGGCCCACCGAATTCCTACCTTCATATTCCACATCCCTCAATCCTATAGAGGAATTAATTTCTACATAGAGACTGAAAGTATGTGATCCTCATTCCTCGGACCATATGCTACATTTAAACGCTGCGACTGAGACAGGCGCGTCGGTGGCAGGACCGGATGGCTGGAGCAGGACCAAGCTTGTTCCCATGATGCATTGCCAGGGAGACACACGTGTCCCGGCGTCAGGGACAGGGTAGATCAGGCAGTCTAAAACACATGGCAAATGTTTGTCTCATCACATTATCGTATTTTTGGCTGTCTGATATTTTGTGTGCGACACTGCACCTGTGTTAGTGTTGCTGTGTACGATGGCCGACAAAACTCCCGTGTTTTCAGTGATGTGTTTTCATTCTTGGGTCTCACTTTGTTGAACCATCTGCATTTGTACTGGTGATTTTACTGTAATTGTATTGAGTCAAAGGGATTGCAGTAGGTAATGGTGAGAAATAGTGAGACATTGCGAGAAACCTCCAGAGCTCCTGAACAACAGGTTATGCTCTGCCTCTGTGAGACAGTTTTGCCTGTGAATATTTGCATATGTTCATGAATGCTTGTGTGTGTTTACTGTTGAACTGTTTAAGCAGGTTTTATGGCTTTGTGGCGTGGATTAAAGTAGAGCCTTCTGTAGAGGTGATGAGGAGGCTGTGATTATAGGGTGGTGAAGTGGGACTGGGGGTGTAGTGGGACTGGGGTGTGGAGTTGTGTTGGGTGTGGAGTGGAGTGGGGTTGGGTGTGGAGTGGGGTTGGGTGGTGGAGTGGGGTTGGGTGTGGAGTGGGGTTGGGTGTGGAGTGGTGTGGAGTGGAGTGGGGTTGGGTGTGGAGTGGGGTTGGTGGGTGGGGTGTGTAGTTGTGTTGGTGTGGAGTGGGGTGGTGGTAGAGTGGGGTGGTGGTAGAGTGAGGTGGTGGTGGAGTGCGGTTGGTGTGTGGAGTGGGCTTGGTTGGTGTGGAGTGGGGTTGGTGGGTGGAGTGGGGTTGGGGTGGAGTGAGGTTGGGGTGTAGTGAGGTTGGTGTGGAGTGGGGTTGGTGTGGAGTGGGGTTGGTGTGGGGTGGGGTTGGTGTGGAGTGGGGTTGGTGTGGAGTGCGGTTGGTGTGGAGTGCGGTTGGTGGGTGGGGTGTGTAGTTGTGTTGGTGTGGAGTGGGGTTGGTAGGTGGAGTGGGGTTGGGGTGCACTGCGGTTGGTGTGGAGTGCGGTTGGGGTTGGTGGGTGGAGTGGAGTGTAGGGGTCATGAACTTGCTTCCTTGGCCTTTTCATGCAGCTAAAAGGTGCACATACACCTCCGTATATCTAGAGAGTGTGAGTCACGCTATGGCAGTGTGTGCGTGTGTGCGTGTGTGCGTGTGTGTGTGTGTGTGTGTGTGTGTGTGTGTGTGTGTGTGAGGCAGCCATGCACTTAAGTGCTCTGTTATGGAGGGCCAGGAAAAGGCAGCGTGATGCTGCCAATTAAAGGCCTTTGCACTGTGAACCGGAAGAGCAGGCAGGGGGCAGACCAGTCTGAGGGCAGGGGGTAAAGGAGTGTGGGGCAGGGGTTTGGGGGAGTAGGGGGTGGGGTGTTGGGGGAGTAGGGGGTGGAGTGTGGGGCAGGGGTTTGGGGGAGTAGGGGGTGGGGTGTTGGGGGAGTAGGGGGTGGAGTGTTGGGGGAGTAGGGGGTGGGGTGTTGGGGGAGTAGGGGGTGGGGTGTTGGGGGAGTAGGGGGTGGGGTGTGGGGCAGGGGTTTGGGGGAGTAGGGGGTGGGGTGTTGGGGGAGTAGGGGGTGGAGTGTGGGGCAGGGGTTTGTGGGAGTAGGGGGTGGAGTGTTGGGGGAGTAGGGGGTGGGGTGTTGGGCTGGAGTGTTGATTGATTGATGGGGAGGAGTCTAGACAGAAGGGGGTGGAGTTCTAGGGAGGAGTTTGAAAGCTAAGCTGA
>JAGXOD010000050.1:170000-185000 GCA_020368025.1 Brachyhypopomus occidentalis
CCGGGGGAGGGCGGGTGGGGGTCACAGCTCAGCAGGGAGGGGTGGACTCACTCAATCTGGCAACCAGTAGGACCCAGGGACTGCACAATAGCAGTATGTATACCCTGGCACGGAGACCGAGAGCACTGGATAGTGTCACAGGCAGACGGGAGTGATTGGGGGATGGGGGGGGGGCTTGTCATTTCATATCATGGGTTTGCAAAGTGTCCCTTATCTAATAGTCATTGGTAAAGGATGGAAGATGTCCAAGGCAGCTGAGTACACTCGTGAAAACATACAGTCAGTGATAATGAGGCAGAGAAAAGCAATATCAACAGATGGCAAGGACTTCCCACACAAACAGACTACCACAGAGTCATAGTGAAGAGCAGCAAGAGGGTGAGAGAGAGAGAGAGAGAGAGAGAGAGAGAGAGAGAGAGAGAGAGAGAGAGCAAACAAAGGTTTAGGGCTAAGGTAAAGCAAAGGACATGAAAATCTGAGAAGGTGTGAGAGTAAGGGGAGTGAGAGAGAGAGAGGGAGAGAGAGAAAGGTGAATGGGGAGAGAGAAAGAGAGAGATACCGAGGGGAAGAGGGGAGAGCGAGGGAGGGGGAGAGAGAGGGAGGGAGGGAGAGAGAGAGGGGGAGAGAGAGAGAGAGACAGAGGGAGAGAGAGAGAGGGAGAGGCGTTAAATGGCACTGTCCTCCTGGGAAACGATCTATTCGATGAGGGTGAGAGGGAGAGGCAGAAGAAGGGAGAAATGGAGGTGGAGAGAGGGAGGGAGGTGGAGGTGGAGGTGGGGGGGTCGGGGCTCAGCTCCAGGGCTCCAAGGCCGTTTGTCAGACAAGAATCTGGCAGCAGTGGGGCACCATTTAAATGTCATCCAGCCTTTGAGGTGCCTGGCGTGAGCCAAGACCAGAGGCAGGACAGGTACTTCACGCTAGCATCACACACACACACACACACACACACATGCGCGCATGCCCAGGAAAACACTCCTGAAGCGCTCAATATGTTTAGATAATTGGGGTGCCATGGGGTGTCTTTCTGCTTTTTGATTTTTTCCTTCTCTCACCGACCTGCCACAGATCCCGTTTAAGAAAAAACAGATTTTACAAGTGGTCTGCAGCATCTCCGCCTGGGAGACGTTACACGGAGTGACGGCGGCGAGTCACGGTGCGGAGAGTCTCCGTGCTATCACGGGCGAGCCGTGATGAGTCTCCGTGCCCTGGCTCTGGGGCGAGCCGTGATGAGTCTCCGTGCTCTGACGGGGCGAGCCGTGATGAGTCTCCGTGCTCTGACGGGGCGAGCCGTGATGAGTCTCCGTGCTCAGACCGGGCGAGCCGTGATGAGTCTCCGTGCTCTGACCGGGCGAGCCGTGATGAGTCTCCGTGCTCTGACCGGGCGAGCCGTGATGAGTCTCCGTGCTCTGACCGGGCGAGCCGTGATGGACAGATTTCAGCAGCACATTATAATCCAGAGTAAGTTCATGCACAAGTGCAGCCGTAGACTCGCTGAAGGTGTGTTTGTTTTCTGTGTTCTCTGGAGTTTCTGAAGGCGCCGTTTAAATGAAATTCATCAAGCATTTTAAGCCCACGTGGGCAAACTCGGGTTGCACAAACTAACATATATGTAGTGAGCTGTTGCACTATGTACACACACACACACACACACACACACCTTCTCTTCCCCTCTTTTGTCTCTCTACTGTATTCTCTCTTCACCTATTCTTTACTATATCTTTCTCTCCCTTTTTCCTCTGTCCATCCCCCCCTCCACCTTCCCGTCTTTCAACAGATTTGCAGTATCTGCTGATAACAGTAATTACACAATCAATAGTGTAATTAATGCAGTAATTGTGCCTGTATAAATGCTACCACGGCCCGCTCAGAGTTATAAAGGGAGACGATCGATACTGTAATTATAAGTGCAAATGCGATGCAGTAAACGTGTGCAGCTCTGTATCAGGAGCCATTCAGAGCACAAAACCTCAGCAGGCCCCTGTGCTGGATGGTAACCATGATAACCCAGGAACCTCGGGCGCTGGTCCGCGCCTAATTAAAAAGCGAAACAATGGAGCGACCAATGGGATTACACGGCTGAGAGGGGCGCACGCACACAGGGAACAGGGGAGGAAAAGATGAGAGGAATTTTGCCACCGCTCCTCCAATGACCACACGCGCACACGTGAACACCGCGCACACAGGAACACACACAGGACAAATGAACACATTTTAGTGTTTTTGTCGATTTTCAGAGCAGGGTGGTAATGTATTAACATATTTAGCTACTTAAAAATACATTTCGGAACCCACCCTGGGTTTATTGAGCTCGGTGCTCGTATGAAGTACAAATCTGTACTGTACTGTTCTGTACTGTACTGTTCTGTAAACAACTTTGTCAAGACTGCTTGGTTGGTTTAGCTGTTTCTCTGGTTTTCCTGTATTGTCTGGACATTACACGTACGCATGCAGACACACACACACACACACACACACAAACACACACACACAAACTCACGTGTGCAGGGTGCGGAGGGCGGATCCAGCAGCGTCCTGAAGTGGTCTTCCTCACACACGCACAACACGGAGCCCTCCTCCTCGGCCGTGCTGTGTGCCGGGCACGGGAAGCACTCCTGGTGTCGCGACGACATCTTGTAGGTGCCCCTCGGACAGGCTGCGGAAAGGACCGGAAACAAGGCACGACGTGTCACTCGTGTGTGTGTCCCCAAAAGAACACCTTAACCTGGGCAACAGTTCATCGTGAGAACAGGCCCCCTCCACCCAGAACCAGACAGTTAACACTGTAATTATACTTCTGTGAGCATGATCACAAATGATCTAAACACTTCACAGGATTAAGCGGTTGTTAATGCCATTGTATATATCCCTCAACAAGAGAAGCACAAGGTAATGAGATTAGTAATGAGATTACAAGCAGCAGACTACAACAAAGTAATTAAGATATTAAGAGCACTTAAAGCGCTGAAGATATCACAGAGAACTGTGTAACCATGGGGATTTGTAAGGAGGATTCCCTCCAAGATCATGTGCTGAGAGGTCAACATTCACATCATCTCATCTGGTTAGAGGGCAATCACGCTACTAATCTACACACACACACACACACACACACACACATGCATGCACGCACACACACACATGCATGCACGCACGCACACACACACACACATGCATGCACACACACACACACACACACACACACACACACACACACACACGCACACACACACGCACACACACACACACGCACACCATGCTGCATGAGTGGTTAAATGGGGTAAATTAGCTGCTGCTTAGTCTTGCCAACCTACATTCAAGCAAGTTCACCTTCAAGCTCGTTCTCACACATTGAAGAAAAGCTGCTGTAGGTCCGTCAGGAATTCATTTATTCCAAACAGGTTTTGTTTGTTATTTGCAAAAGATTTAAAGACGACATCTATCTTTTCATCCAGTCACAGGTCAGTTCCACATTCCTGTGTGGCACCTTCCTCTTGAAAAAGCCCTGGTCAGGGCTGACGTCATCGCTCCTGGAAAGTGGACGGGAAAGGCGGTTTTCACCGGCCCACCGTATGATCACCAGTCCAGAGACAATCATTACATGTCCGTCGGCAAAGGATGACCTGCTCACGAATCATTACATGGCTTCCATGGCCAACCAGAGGGCGGATAAACACCTCCAGCCTTTACTGTGTGAATAAATTAGAATAAATAAATAAGCACCTAGAAAGGCCACGCCCCCAGGTGGGAGAGGACAGTAATGTCAACGCGCGGCCTCTCCCTAAAGACGACGTCCAAAAAAGCAACAAAGCGCACCTGCGCAATTTGTGCCCGAAATTTGCCATCGCAAACAATTAGCGCAGCCAAACAGGCTTGGGGGACGGCGAGCCGGGGGTACTGGGGGCGGAGCCTAACCAGGCCGGGCAGGTGGGCGGGACAGCTGGCTACGTGCTGATCAATTTGTCTTGTCTGCCGTTTAGCTGGGGCTGATTAAAGCCGCGTGCATGGGAGTGGGGTTAATACCCCTGTCCAGGTGCACGGATGCAGACGTAGCGCTCATCCGAGCCGGCGCTCTGGAGGAGGTGGGGAGACGCCTGCCAGGAGGCAGCCGGGTTGGCACGGCGACGGGGGAACGCAGAGCAGGTGCAGGATTTATTAATAAGCACACCGGCATTTTCACCAGACGGCAGCCATTATCGCCTTTACAAGCAGGAGGCGCCCGAGGGAGGGTCGTCCACCCAAGATCGGCGGAGAAAGCGGGAAAGGAGGGTGTGAGAGGTGTGTGTGTGTGTGTGTGTGTGGGGGGGGGGCGGCCTGGGAATAATATTTATGGTTTTGCGGCTAGATTCAGGCTTTGGCTTGGAAGGAAATTTCATGGAGGATTGTGTCTTTAAAACTCTTCCTGTTCCTCACGTGCATCAATAAATCACAAAGTACTTAATACAGTAAACGTGAACAGAGAATCAGTTCGCAGCACTCATGACAGAAGGTATTAATGAATATTAATAAGTCTTAAAAGAACGTTTGCTTAGCGACCACCCCAAACGGCCTTCATCGTTTGGAGCTGTAATTCTGCGCTGTCTTATTTCCAAATGTCAGGCTAGATTTGCAGGGGCTGGTGGGAAATCAATAATTCATGCCACCATATTCAGATCACTGGCTTTATGCTGCTAATTCTAATTTATGAACGGTGCGTTAATAAATGGAATACATCCATGTTAATGGTGGAGGGACCTTTATTTTATTACCTGGTCCTGCTTGTTCACATTTTGTTTATTTTGTTTAGGTTTTTATTATTTCTTTTCAATGGCTTCATTTTAATGTTTTCCCTGTAAAGCACTTTGAGTTGCACATGAAAGGTGCTGGATTATTATTATTATTATTAATAAATGGAATACATCCATGTTAATGGTGGAGGGAGAGATGGTTTGAAAGGTCCTGTCGATCACACAGTGTGCAGGTCTGGCTCAATGGTCCCTCTCACTGTGGCCACTATTTGAACCCAATCAAAGTTTTACTGTCAGTCTTGGTCTGTCTGAAACACACACACACACGCACTCACTCACACACACACATTTCAGATCATCGGGCATCCCGTTACTGCGCTGACTTGCTTTCTTTCCCCAGGAAAAACAGTGTCCGAGTTCCGTTGGAGACCCACAAAACCCCACAACAACCGCCGCACAGAGACCACAAACGCCTCTGTCGCCGCCGATGTAATAATCCAATGGAACTCTCCGATGTCATAAGGGTGTATTACATCATCACCGTCAGAGGCCCGTAACCGTCAGTAGGGTGTAAATCATGGGGATTGGTGGGAGACGTCCCATAAAGCATAGAGAGTTATTAAAGCGGACTGAGGGGGCGAGATGCAGGACTGAGGGGGCGAGTGCAGGACTGAGGGGCCTAGCGCAGGACTGAGGGGCCTAGCGCAGGACTGAGGGGCCTAGCGCAGGACTGAGGGGCCACGCTGCTCAACCGACTCATTTCCGTTACACGTCCATCTCTCTTTCTTTTTCCATTCACTCGTTCTCCGTCTACTTCACATCTCAATCACACCGCACCTCCTCCCTCTCCTCCCCTCTCTCCTTCTCTCCTTCGCCTCGCTCGAACAAGCTCATCATTTTTTGGACTTAACATCCAGGTTATGACAATTTTCCAGGCCAGGTGGGGCCAGCCCTACGTCGGATCTGAGGAGCGCGTGTGACAAACATCGGGGCAGATACAAATCCCAAATTTCCCGCTGTGCTGTAGCTCATTGAAGCAGACCAAGGATGTCGACGCTGATGTGACGGCCGGTGACAGGAGACTACACATCAGCCTGCGGGCGCAATCACGGGGGGGGAGTTTCTCACACTCCTTCCGCAGCTAATCAATCCACATCCACCATGTTCTTTCATTAAAGCCATCGGGACGATGTAAGCGAGCCGGGCTTGTCTCGCCCAGGGTCGTCTCTCTTTTGTCTCCACCATCAGCTCTGGATCTGCTCCCCCATCTACAGCTCCATTCACTCGTCTCGCTATTTCTCCCAAGAGGCCCCAGTTGTTCTCTTTGAAGAACAATGTACTCCCTCTCTGTATCCTTTTCAGGAAACATCAGGCATTCTCTTTTAAGGAGACCTTAGGAGCTCTCAGTCTCTCCATCTGTCTCTCACTCTGTCTCTTTATGTCTCTCTCTTTGTCCCGCTCTCTGTCTCACTCTCCGTCTCTCACTCTTTCCTGGCATCTGTCCCCCTGTCCATCTTTTTTATTGGCACACCTGTCATCACCGGCTGCTTCATGTCATACTGTAACATTTTAATGTTCCACTGATGCTCAGAAGCCCCACCTCCCTGTGTGGGCATAAGGAAGGGACGTGACATCATCAGAAGTGGCCCGGCAGCCCCCTTGGAGGGGCTCGGTGTGCCTTCCGTGCCCTCTGATGGATGGCTTCCATTTAGTGAAGGTGCAGGGTGATTTGTTCACGTCCACGGTTAAGGCTCCCTACCCAGCCAGCCCTGGAGCTTAGGCTACAGGGTCAGCCCCTAGCCAATCGGATTTTGCAGGACCTCGTGGTCCAGCAGGGCACGGTGGGCCTGCGCTCAGCGTGCGTAGATGTGTGTGTGTGTGTGTGTGTGTATGAGCTAGATGACATTACATGTGCATGCTGCAGCGATTGCTGAGCTGCTGTGTTGTGAAGCAGATCACTTAGGTCATTGACTTTACAGTTCATAGCTTCCATTCATTCTCTGACTCACACACACACACACAGACACACACACACACACACACAGACACACACGTGCATGCGAACGCAGGGAAAGAGGGGGAAAAGCATTCTAGGACGAGAACAGCAACACATGCTGGTGCGTGTGAGCTAATGAAACCTGCCCTGGTCTCCTCGTGCCAAGGAGAGCATCTCCACCCGGCCTGACGGAGGACCCGACTCTCACGACCCCCACCTGAGCGGGCCGAACCCGAACCTGCTCTGCCCGCCTGTGCTCATTAGACATGGGAGAGGGGGAGAGAGAGGGGGAGAAAGGAGAGAGAGAGAGAGGGAGAGAAGGAGCGAGAGAGAGGGGGAGAGAAGGAGCGAGAGAGGAGAGAGAGAGAGGGGGAGAGAGAGAGGGGGAGAGAGGGAGAGAGAGGGAGCGAGAGAGTTCCTAACTGAGTGTCCCAAATATGAAATATATAAATCAATTAGCTGCTTATTGTAGCTTATTGTAGAACAACCTCTCCCCTGAGTTTCCAAATTGCAGTAATAAAACCTGCCCCATTTCTAGGGCAAGAAGAATGGGCTAATTATGCAAGCAGTATGATCTGCAGCATCTTCTCACATCCCAAGGGAAGGCCAATAATTATTCTTTTTGTCGGTATTATTGATTAATAATTGTTAAATAATTATTTTGTAAGTAATGTACTTCTTTTGCTCTTTTGTTCATGTTTATTTGCTTTAGCAATAATGTACGTTGTAATATTCATGCCAATAAAGCTTTCTTGAAGTGAGAGAGAGAGAGAGACAGAGGGAGAGAGGTGGAGAGAAAGAGAGAGAGAGAGAGAAAGAGAGAGAGAGAAACACGGACAGGTAGAGAGAGGCGGAGAGGGAGAGAGAGAGAAAGAAAGGGAGAGAGAGGTGGAGAGAGAGGCGGAGAGATAGACAGAAAGAGGGAAAGATGAGAGGGAGGAGAGAAAGAGAAGGAGGGAGAGATGGAGAGGGGAGGGGAGACGCACACAGCCTTGTCCTCTTGGTCCCTGAACCCGTCTGCCACATGGCAGCGGTTGACGTTTGCATCTGAATGTCAAAGCAATTTCAGGTGCGGCATTCGATAAAAGGCGAGAAAGGCTCCAGGGGTCGCCGTCTCGGGGAGGCGGAGCCTGTCCGCTGAGTGGGCGTGGTAATAAGATTGAGAGCTAGCGTGAGGAATGTGGCAAACATTTTCCCAGGAATATTGGAATGGGGGAGGGGAGGGGGGGTCTTTTGTCCATCTGTGGACAAAGTCCGGAGGGATGAGGCAGGTGGGAAGGAATCGCCTAGCAACTGCACAGCTAGAGAGTGCTGGGCCCTTTGTGGGTCCAAACTCTGGTCCTGGATTTTCTAATCACTGGTAAGTAATTTAAGTTATAAAGTCCCGTGGTCCAGGCACGAGCTGAGGGTCCAGCAGCATGACAAAGCGCCCCATCTTCATCAATGCCTTCAAAATCCCAGGCTGGAAAATCGATCTGAGGTCCCGAGTTAAATGCACCAAATGCTTTGGGCTTCAGTGCGGACGACCCGTCACTGCCGTAGGTGTTTTGGGAACGCTGGCCGGCACAATGTCGCGGAGGTATAATGACCTGTCCGGAGTCTAGACGTCTATAGTGCCTAGTCGGGTCTCGGCGCCGCTGTGCTGCAGGACTGGGTGAAGTAAACCGGACTGATGGAGCTCATCGTACTGATGGAGTTCACTTGTAAATGGCTTGATTGACACAGATAAACCCTGCCACAAGTCGTTGAAGGCATTTTGGTAGTTGTAGTACAAGTTGCCCACATGGGGAGTCCGAACTTGGTGTGAGGTGCATGACTGGGGCAGGGAGGCTATGTGAGTGCAGACATGGCACAGTAGGACTAGCCATCGTAATCAGATGGCTGAATACAGAGTGGCAGTGCAGGCAGCCACCAGCAGGGGGCCACACACGCTATATGCTTCAGGAATCAATAAGTCCATTTTGAGAATGAAAAAAGGCCTAAAGGTAGAGACCCATGCATAAACACACACACACACACACACAAACTCACTTATCTCTTCTATGCACGCAGGACCCTCCAATGCAGGCGATCAACAATTAACAGTGTTTGTCAGGCTGCCGGTGGAATAAAAACAAGGCAGAAATGTAATCAGAGGGCACAATTAAGCTATGGAGGCAGAGCTGCCAGTGACCTTGCTGGGTAATTATCAGCTGCTTCACTCATTCACTCTCATTGGGGGGGGGGTTTGCAGTGGTGATTTAATTAAGTGACAGGATGCAGTTGAAAGGGGAGTCAAGTGATCGCAGAGTGAGAGGAAAATGAGACCCTGGTGTGTGTGTGTGTGTGTGTGTGTGTGTGTGTGTGTGCGCACGTACGCACATGCATGTCAGTAAGAGAAAAAGAAAGCAATAACGTCAACAGTGGAAGGAGGAAGATGAAGGAGGTGGATGAAGGTTTCGACAGTGAAGAACATGCAGTTGAGTTCATGGGTGGTGTGCATGAGAGAGAGGGAAGGAGGGAGGGAGAGAAGGAGAGAGAGTGTGAGGGAGAGGGAGGGAGAGAGAGGAAGGGAGAGGAAATGAGAGAGTGAGAAAGAGAGAGAGTAAGGGAGAGGGAAGGAATATCTGAAAGCCACCATAAAAGAGAAGGGTTGAAAATGGAATTGTGCTTTATTAGGTGTGACCTAGAGACTTAACACGCTCACGACCCTCTATGCCCCATAAGGGAAGGGCTGATGACACACACACACACACGCACGCACGCACGCACACACACAGAGACAACCCCCCCATTCTAGCCCACTCCACTGACATCTTCTGTGCACACTGTAAACATGCCTTCCACATGCCTGGCCATACATGACCTCACTGGGACAGACATTTCTACATTAAACTGCTCAATCTCAGCCTCCTCTCTGCAGTATGTGTGTATGGTGATGTATGGTGTCAGGAGCCCCACACCCGTAGTTAGGGCAATCTCAGCCTCCTCTCTGCAGTATGTGTGTATGGTGATGTATGGTGTCAGGAGCCCCACACCCGTAGTTAGGGCAATCTCAGCCTCCTCTCTGCAGTATGTGTGTATGGTGATGTATGGTGTCAGGAGCCCCACACCCGTAGTTAGGGCAATCTCAGCCTCCTCTCTGCAGTATGTGTGTATGGTGATGTATGGTGTCAGGAGCCCCACACCCGTAGTTAGGGCAATCTCAGCCTCCTCTCTGCAGTATGTGTGTATGGTGATGTATGGTGTCAGGAGCCCCACACCCGTAGTTAGGGCAATCTCAGCCTCCTCTCTGCAGTATGTGTGTATGGTGATGTATGGTGTCAGGAGCCCCACACCCGTAGTTAGGGCAATCTCAGCCTCCTCTCTGCAGTATGTGTGTATGGTGATGTATGGTGTCAGGAGCCCCACACCCTTAGTTAGGGCAATCTCAGCCTCCTCTCTGCAGTATGTGTGTATGGTGATGTATGGTGTCAGGAGCCCCACACCCGTAGTTAGGGCAATCTCAGCCTCCTCTCTGCAGTATGTGTGTATGGTGATGTATGGTGTCAGGAGCCCCACACCCGTAGTTAGGGCAATCTCAGCCTCCTCTCTGCAGTATGTGTGTATGGTGATGTATGGTGTCAGGAGCCCCACACCCGTAGTTAGGGGCAATCTCAGCCTCCTCTCTGCAGTATGTGTGTATGGTGATGTATGGTGTCAGGAGCCCCACACCCGTAGTTAGGGCAATCTCAGCCTCCTCTCTGCAGTATGTGTGTATGGTGACGTATGGTGTCAGGAGCCCCACACCCGTAGTTAGGGGTGAAGGACACCAGGTCACCACTCAGGCCCAGAAATGCTGCTGCATCAGAAACTGTCAACTGCATTTTTCATTTCTTTATTGCCTTCAGAGAGAGGGGGGGGAGAGACAGAGGGAGGGAGGGAGAGAGAGAGGGAGAGAGAGAGAGAGAGAAAGATAGAGTGAGAGGGATGGAGGGGGTAAGAGAGAGAGAGAGGGAGGGATGAAGAGAGAGGGGGGGAGGAAGAGAGAGAGCAAGGGAGAGAGGGAAGGAGGGAGAGAGCGAAGAGAGGAGGGGGGAGAGAGGAAGAGAGGAGGGGGGAGAGAGGAGGGGGGAGAGAGGAAGAGAGGGGGGGGGGGAGGGGGGTGCCTGAGGGTCAGAAAGTAAAATGCCCTGTGAGTCATCAGTGATGGTACATTTCATAGCTGCCACTTAAAGGAAAACTGAGATAGTGAGAACTTTTGATGTCCATGTAAATTAACCCCCCCCCCCACCCCCACACACACACACACATACATAGAGGCAGTGCATCTAAACCCCTGGATGTATGAGAGAGAGGACAGAAGACACAGAGCATCTTAATGGAATTTAATGGGCATTAGGAAAACACACATCCATGAAGCGTTCATAAATGGTGCATATATGGTTATTCATGAGACGCGCATAATGAGAGCTACTCAAGTTCGCATTCTTAAGAGGTTCGCACTTTTACATTTACCAAGTCTGTACCATAACAGTAAGTCCTGTCTGTACCCTGTCTGTACTGTAGCAGCAAGTCCTGTCTGTACCCTGTCTGTACTGTAGCAGCAAGTCCTGTCTGTACCCTGTCTGTACTGTAGCAGCAAGTCCTGTCTGTATCCCGTCTGTACTGTAGCAGCAAGTCCTGTCTGTACCCTGTCTGTACTGTAGCAGCAAGTCCTGTCTGTACCCTGTCTGTACTGTAGCAGTAAGTCCTGTCTGTACCCTGTCTGTTCTGTAGCAGTAAGTCCTGTCTGTACCCTGTCTGTACTGTAGCAGCAAGTCCTGTCTGTACCCTGTCTGTTCTGTAGCAGCAAGTCCTGTCTGTACCCTGTCTGTTCTGTAGCAGTAAGTCCTGTCTGTATCCGGTCTGTACTGTAGCAGCAAGTCCTGTCTGTACCCTGTCTGTACTGTAGCAGCAAGTCCTGTCTGTACCCTGTCTGTACTGTAGCAGTAAGTCCTGTCTGTACCCTGTCTGTACTGTAGCAGTAAGTCCTGTCTGTACCCTGTCTGTTCTGTAGCAGTAAGTCCTGTCTGTACCCTGTCTGTTCTGTAGCAGTAAGTCCTGTCTGTTCTGTAGCAGTAAGTCCTGTCTGTATCCCGTCTGTACTGTAGCAGCAAGTCCTGTCTGTACCCTGTCTGTACTGTAGCAGTAAGTCCTGTCTGTACCCTGTCTGTTCTGTAGCAGTAAGTCCTGTCTGTTCTGTAGCAGTACACCTCAAGCATTTCCACGCCTTCACACCACAGCACTGAATTATCCTACCGCAGAACAACATGGCCTCTCCCTCCAGCTAAGCACTTCCTCCAGAGCGCCATGGCTACGGCGTACGCGGTCACACGGGGCTGCAGTGGTCGCCAACGGCGGTGATGACTCGGGAGGTCACATGACCCGTGGTTTGCTGTACTTCTCAACAAACTGCAGAAAAAACAGCACTGACTGCTGTTTATATGTGTGTGTGTGTGTGTGTGTGTGTGTGTGCGCTCTGTCTCTGAGGTAGTGCTGGGTTTTCACACACAGCAGATGGCTGTGGAGCAAACGTGGGCGTTTCTATTGATTCCTCTTGGCCTACAGTCCTATCAGCTTCTCTTCACCCCCCCAACTGTGTGTGTGTGTGTGTGTGTGTGTGTGTGTGCGCGCACGTGCGTAAGACCAGCACCCCTGGGCACTCAGGTGTTCAGTGTTTGGGGCTTCCAGTACAATAACCCAGTAACTTAGGCAAAGTGTCCTCTACAAGTGCACTCTGGGTATTGCGTTTTTTTAACGCCATTCTTAAATGGTTTGGAACGCAGCACAGCGTAAACATGGGGAACGGACTTGTTTCTGAAGGCGATTCATGCGACATGAGGTTTAAAGTTCGCATTCTGCAGGTTAAACAGGTGCTGGCTGAGTTCTGTGTGGTCTTCTACTCAATTATCCACGGTACACACAGGGCATTCAAAGGTCACTCCGTGTATGGGCATGTAGATAAGTAAGCAAAGACCTAAGCATTACACTGCATAGCTACGTAAGCATTAGTCCAGCCTATGTGGATACTTCTACCCTACAACATCCCATAAAAGCTCTCTGATTGGGCCCTGGGGATGGTGGCAGCAGCCAATGGGTGGCCACACCCACATATGGGGTCATCACAGCGCAGAGGGAAAGCAATCGTTCTCAGCATTAAGGAATATCTAAAGACACAACACTCACACTAGTAGAAGACATTTTCACGACATGAAACGATGTTAAAAATGGTGAGGCAAAAATCAAAGGAAATGAAAGTCACTGAGTGAAATTCAATGACCCGTTCAGGAGAACACAAACACCTTCGCATGGTTTCTGGATGGCTTTAAAAAAAAAACAGACCTCATCGAATCCACCATGCCGAGAATATTCCCATCAAATGTCACACACAAGCACCTGAGATATTCATGCGCGTACGAACTGCGTTGTGGGAGGGGTCTTGTACCACAGACGTGCACATGCACAGACACAGAGACGTGCACACACGCGCACACACACAGGACTCAGCTGTGAATCATTGAGAGTCCAGCCACTCAGGGTCACTGCCAAAGTACTTAAATAGCTCAAGACTAGACAGACAGAGAGACAGACAGAGAGAGACAGAGATGCCAAATGATCTAACATTGATTAAACAGGAAGGGCACATTTCCACATTGTGAGCATCACGTCTGGACAGAAACATTGAGACATGCAAGTACACAAGCCCACATCATCACACACACACACACACACACACACATAACACCACACCACATGCATGCCCACACACACACCCTCAACATCACACACACAACACCACACACACACACAACACAAAACACCACACGCAAGCCCACACACACACCCCCACATCATCACACACACGTCCACAACACCACACACACGTCCACAACACCACACATGCAGGATGACCCCAAACCCAATTCCCAGCAGGACCAGACAAACTGAAAGACAGACAGTTTTGTTAAGGGCTTCGGCAAAGACCCGAAACCCGAACACGTATCTGCGAGCAGGAGCACAGTGAGGACAGCTGAGCTCCAGGTAAACACACGCGCTGACTGTACCGCAGCGTAGCAGCTGAACCCCGTCATCTCCGCCAACACCATCCTGCCACTTTAGCACTCGGGGCAGCTCGGTTAAACACACACAAGCTCACACCCACTCACACGCGCATCTTCCTCTGCCGTGTCGACGGACATGACCTCCCTCACGCACACGCATCAGCTGTGTCCGCGACAACGTCGGGTCGCCATGCCAACCCTATCAGGGAAGGTGACAGCCCTGCGTTTGGGTGCCTACACAAGCTCAGAGTGAATCAGAGTTGACTCACAGGCCACTGTTGCAGTCACACACACACACACACACACACACACACAGACACATAGAAAGTCCTTCATCGTCCTTCCACTCTGCTTCACACCCTCTTTCCAAAATGTTTACATGTTTGATTTATTTTAGAAATGAAATGGCTACTGGACCTTCACCTCATACTGACTGGCTCTTTAACAATACCATGCTAAGTAGAGCTGATTCAACTGGCATGTCGACTGTAAATGAGAGTGGAGTGCTGGGGAGAAATAGGAGGGAGGGGAAAATGAGGAGGGAGGAACCAATGAGGAGGGAGGAACCAATGAGGAGGGAGGAACCAATGAGCAGTGCGGGACCAATGAGCAGGGACTAATGAAAGAGAAGAGAGTAATGAATGAGGAGGGGCAAATGAAGAGGGTACAAACCCAAACAAGGTGCTGAAACAAGGAGGGAAGAGACACACACACACACACACACACACACACACACACACACACACACACACACACACACAGACATACACACACACACAGACATACACACACACACAGACATACACACACACACAGACAATCGAACACATTGAGAGAGACACATTGAAGGAGTGACCCAGCACCGCCCAAGGGCACAATCAATACATGAGCTCATATCAGGAGTTCTGACACGATTCGTCACACCGCGCCATCGTCTAATCAGACCACGGAGATGACGGGTCACGCGCCGCTAAAGCCAGTCAGGGGCGTCGGCGTCCGGCTCTTCAGATCCAACAAAAACAAACGATGCTTAATGAGCGAACTGGTTAGCAGAGGCTGATCAACGCAAAATGCACGGCAATCAAAAACACTTCAGAGCGTAATTGTCGCTAATGGAAACTTTCGGGGAGATTTGAAGCCGCGGTATTCGGACACGGGCACACGGCGGTCTGGTGTGGGGCCTTGTTGCCAGGTGATCACGCACCACGGAAAACAGACA
>JAGXOD010000050.1:190000-440000 GCA_020368025.1 Brachyhypopomus occidentalis
CTCTCTCCATCTCCCTCTCTCTCCATCTCCCTCTCTCCATCTCCCTCTCTCCCTCCCTTCTCCTCTTCTGTGGCAGACGGAGTGTCTCTGCTCCTCTCCCTTCCCTCCTCCTGCAGTGTCTTATTTTCCCGCAGCCTGTCTAGGGGACATACTGCAGACAAACAATGAGAGGGAGGGGGGGAGGGAGGGAGGGAGGGAGCAGGAGAGCAGGAGACCACACCACAGAAGATAAATGGAGGAAGTGCACAGGTGTTAAGACTCAGAAAATACAGACAGCTATGTGCCTGTATGGCAATAAAGAATAAAACAGTCACACACCAATATACACGCAGATAAGCAGAAAAAGACAGAGAAAGCGATTACACACACACACTCACACACACAGTATGAAACTTTCATTTTGTGGCCAGCCTGACATCTCTGACCTTTATCAATCTTACATGGAGTCTACTGATGAGAAAATGCAAAAGAAAAAAAAAAAGAGGGAAAAAAAGGATTTAGCCTTCAAAAACACACACACACACACACACCCCAACACACACACACACACAGCGAGAGAGAGAAAGAGAGAGTGAAATATCCGTCCAGCAGAGTCATGATCAGTGGAATAGGCCGCACTGGGCGTATCCCATGGGACTGTTTCCCTCATGGACCCGGTTCTGATGTTACACCTCTATGGGCAGCTCACAGACGGGCATCAACAGGCAGCCTAGTGGGATGTGACCCCCACCCACAAACCTACAGCAACGTTAGCCGCTAGCCGCATCATCAACGCGCCACCGCCCGTTACCCCACAAGCCCCGCCCACCCTGACAGGATGGGTTGAGTCAAACTTCTCGGCTAACACGCCGTATCCATTAAGGCTGCGCGACACAACGCTCGGCAATCGTTAACGCGCAAGCTAATCGTCACGGCAACGACGCCGATGTCACAAAGGGTTGCAAAACGCAAGTGAAATGTGTTTGTTTGTTGCTTTAGTTGAGAATCCAGACCTGCGTCAGTCTTTCAGGAACGCTCCGTTATACTCACGCAAAGCAATGTTGGGTCAAAGCAACAAGGCCCGACACCGGGGCCGGCCAGCTTCATCCGGTACAGCGCGAAGAGCACAAGACCGTTACGGTACTGCAGCGGGGGAGGATGAAGCCCGTATCACTCCGTACTCGGGTTTTCTAGATGTCGTCTCTTAAAACTTCGGCATGAGAAAGACACGCGGAGGCTGTGGAATGAGCAGCGGGATACGACACGGCCGGCGTGGTGAGAGTGGCAACCGTCTCAGCCGTGATGGCGGCCCCCACGCCCCCTGGTCTCTTTCAGGTCCTCTTCAGCGGCCTGGAAGAGGCGCCTTCTGCTAGAAAACTTCATCAGGAGCGCTGATGGTCACAGTGCTGGCTGAGCCATGATCACTCACACACACACACACACGCCCAGACAACCCCAAACACACACACACACACACACACACAGATTGGCTAAACAGCTGGTGAAGGTTCATTTGTATCTGCAGTTTGTCGTCTCTCCACATGAGAACCAAAGTGCCCAGGAAGTGCTGATGCACGCCGGACCTGAGACAGTGGTGAGACGCTGGTGAGACACTGGTGAGACACTGGTCGTCCTGAACTTAACTTTTGTGCGCTCTGGCAAGAAGCAGGAGAAACAGCGGTGAGCTCAGTTAGAGCAAAAAAGTCTGGCAGATGAGACGGTGCCCCAGCGGAGGGCAGAACAACAACAAAAACAACAACAACCCAAAACACAAAAAACAATACAAATCACTGGAGTCATGGAAAGACAGCAGCAGGTGGAGAGCACCACCCAGACGGACGCCTCAGAAACCACCTCCAAAAAGACACGCGCACCAGCACGGCGTCCGAGAGCCAGCCACTCAGCGCTCAGCGCTCAGCCCAAACATATTGATCAAAACCAAAAAAGACAAAAGGTTCTGCAGGGCAAGAAAGCGGGCCATTAGTGAGAGGCCAGACCGGTCCAAACCCCACGGAGCTCGGCTTCGAAGAACCAGAACCCGGCGTGAAGAACCAGCAGAACGTGCAGCGGGAGAGAAGACAAGGCAGCAGGACGTCCACCAGCACCAGGGCGGTGATGACCAGGACCTTCACTTTGTCTTTTTTTTCCCCCACTAAACCGTCCAGTCGTTTATCGTCTGCAGGGTTAGAACATGGCTGAAAACCACATATTAAAACATGAAGGATGGATTTCTATGTTTGATCGTCATAGTTATTATTTCAAATGACGCTGTAGAAAACCAAACCAACAGGACGTCAGGACCAGGTCAGGATCACCTTTAATGCCCACCGTGTGTCCACCAAACCAACAGGATGTCAGGACCAGGTCAGGATCACCTTTAATGTCCACCGTGTGTCCACCAAACCAACAGGACTTCAGGACCAGGTCAGGATCACCTTTAATGCCCACCGTGTGTCCACCAAACCAACAGGATGTCAGGACCAGGTCAGGATCACCTTTAATGTCCACCGTGTGTCCACCAAACCAACAGGACGTCAGGACCAGGTCAGGATCACCTTTAATGTCCACCGTGTGTCCAAACCAAAGGACGTCAGGACCAGGTGTGTCCACCAAACCAACAGGACGTCAGGACCAGGTCAGGATCACCTTTAATGCCCACCGTGTGTCCACCAAACCAACAGGACGTCAGGACCAGGTCAGGATCACCTTTAATGCCCACCGTGTGTCCACCAAACCAACAGGACGTCAGGACCAGGTCAGGATCACCTTTAATGTCCACCGTGTGTCCACCAAACCAACAGGACGTCAGGACCAGGTCAGGATCACCTTTAATGTCCACCGTGTGTCCACCAAACCAACAGGACGTCAGGACCAGGTCAGGATCACCTTTAATGTCCACTGTGTGTCCACCAAACCAACAGGACGTCAGGACCAGGACAGGATCACCTTTAATGTCCACCGTGTGTCCACCAAACCAACAGGACTTCAGGACCAGGCCAGGATCACCTTTAATGCCCACTGTGTGTCCACCAAACCAACCAGTGCCTAATATCTGGACTGTACTGCCTGACTCGCTATATTATCCATTTACATGTGTAATTTAATGATATAATTTACTGGCCTGTAAAGTTTAAATCACACATGAAAATAATGGGATGATTATTTATGAGCCGTGGACAAGGAGACGGTTCAGTAGGAGGGTGTGAAATGTGCTGTAGCGATGGAGTCACAGGGCTATTTCAAAAGGACACTTACACCACCCTTCTCCACCTCTCCCTCCATCTCATATGCGTTATACTGGAAATGCAACATGAATGCTCATTCCAATTTTAAAATATGTAACGTGTCACACGCCTGACTAGTGTATGGGTGGGGGTGTGTGGTGTGTGTGTGTGTGTGTGTGTGTGTGTGTAGGCGAGTGTAGTCTATGTGTGTTGTGTGTGTGTGTGTAGGGTGTGGGTGTGTGTAGTATATGTTTGTGTGTGTGTCTGTGTGTAGTGTATGGGTGTAGGTGTGGGCGTGTGTAGTGTATGGGTGTGGGTGTATGTAGTATGTGTGTTGGTGTGTCTGTGTGTAGTGTATGGGTGTAGGTGTGGGCGTGTGTAGGTGTGTGTGTGTGTGGGTGTGTGTGTGTGTAGTATGTGTGTGTTGGTGTGGGCGTGTGTAGTGTGTGTGTGTGTGTGTGTGTGTGTGTGTGTGTAGTATGTGTGTGTTGGTGTGGGTGTATGTAGTGTATGGGTGTAGGTGTGGGCGTGTGTAGTGTGTGTGTGTGTGTGTGTGTGTGTGTGTGTGTGTGTGTGTGTGTGTGTGTGTGTGTGTGTGTGTGTGTGTGTGTGTGTGTTGTGTGTGTTGGTGTTGGCGTGTGTAGTGTATGGGTGTGTGTGTGTGTGTAGTATGTGTGTGTTGGTGTGGGTGTGTGTAGTGTATGGGTGTAGGTGTGTGCGTGTGTAGTGTATGTGTGTGTTGGTGTGGGTGTGTGTAGTGTATGGGTGTGGGTATGTGTTTATACCCCAACACCACTACATCACTGGGAACGTGTGACTCATGTGGGGGATCCTTGTTGTGTGTATGTATGTGTGTGTGTGTGTGTGCGCAGTGTTGTCTGCTCATGGCTCTGCCAACACTGTGAGCATCATTGTTCCTGTTTACCGTTCGGTCCACAAGGGTAAACGAGCTGTAGACGTGTGAGAGCTGCAACTGCACTATGCTAATAGCACCACAGGGCTAGGGCTAGGGTTAGGGCTAGGGTTAGGGTTAGGGCTAGGGTCTAACCCTAGACGTGTGAGAGCTGCAACTGCACTATGCTAATAGCACCACAGGGCTAGGGCTAGGGTTAGGGCTAGGGTTAGGGCTAGGGCTAGGGCTAGGGTTAGGGTCTAACCCTAGACGTGTGAGAGCTGCAACTGCACTATGCTAATAGCACCACAGGGCTAGGGCTAGGGTTAGGGCTAGGGTTAGGGCTAGGGCTAGGGCTAGGGTTAGGGTCTGCAACTGCACTATGCTAATGCAACTGCACTATGCTAGGGTTAGCACCACAGGGTTAGGGCTAGGGCTAGGGCTAGGGCTAGGGCTAGGGTTAGGCGATAGCACCACAGGGTTAGGGCTAGGGCTAGGGTTAGGGTCTAACCCTAGACGTGTGAGAGCTGCACTGTGCACTATGCTAATAGCACCACAGGACTGATGACAAAGCAGAACAACCACAAGATTACATGTGTGTATGGATATGGGTAGACTGATGTGTGATGTATTTGTCTGTATGTATATAAGTATAGATATACATACATATGTATGCATATATGTATGAATGTATGTATGGATGGATGGATGGATGGATAGACTGATGTATGATAGGAAGGAAGAAAAAAAAGAACAGAAAAGACTAAAGTAAAGAAGAGGCAGACAGACTTTCCCATCAGGCAAAGCTCCCTCGTCTGTCACCCACTTCCCACTGAGACTGTCTAGAAGCGTCTCTCTGAGCACACACACACGCACACACACGTACCCGCACACACACACCCACCAACCCACACAGAGAGAGAGAGAGCCAGAGAGAGAGGAAGTGAGAGAGGAAGCAGTAGAGAGGAAGGGAGAGAGGGAGGTGGTGGATGGGCAGACGCAGGGTGGCAGTTGAGGGTGAACAGAGGTATCGACAGCCTTGTGGGGGAACATCTGCCCCATGCTACTGATCTGGACTGTACTGGTCACACTAACTGGGGGTCTGCCTTAATTGGCCCCGCACTGGTCTGAGAAATGGAGGGATCTTAGGAAAAGACACACACACACACACACACACACGACCAACTCTTCTCCAGTGATATGCCTACTGCTGCTCTGTCCATCAACCCAACATTGTTGTTTCTCTCCCCGCCACCCCCATCCCCCTCGCTCTCTCACACACACACACACAGAGAAGCTAAACATAAAACAGGGGTAGACTGTTCAACAACAATAAGTTCTTATACAGGGATCATAGGGGCAAGTGTCTGATGGTTAATACAGAGAGCAGCTGGTTTATTGGACAACAAAACCACAAACGCAGTCAGCAGTCCCATCCGTGCTCATGCATTCCTTAACACACACACACACACACACACACACGCACACTGTTTTGTGCGAAGCACCCTGACTTTCCCAGAGCTGTGGACAAAAGTGCAGATCAATGTCCAATAACAACACAGTCCACTGGCTAAACATTCAGCACATATTATCCAGCATTCGCACGCTGAGCCAATCAACAAGCCCTGTAATTGGGCGATAATTATGCTAATCACGTATGCGTTTTGAATGAATCTTAAAATATTCCAATCGTATTTGGAGCTGGCTGCTGGCCGCCTCCTCCTGCGTTTGCTCCATTCTTATCCAAGAAAGACGGACGGAAAGAAAGGCAGAATCAAGAAAAAGAAAAGATGAAAGACAGAGCCAGAACGCAAGGAGCCAGAGAGGATAGAGAAAGAAAGGAAAAGAAAGAAAAGGCATAAAAAGAGAAGAAGCATTTCAAAGCCAGCTGCTTACTGTAGCTGTGCTCATCCCAGAAGTCCTTCCAGAATCAGACTCTGCCATTCAAAGGTAAACAACAAAGACTCTGTGTGCGAGTGTGTGTGTGTTTATCTGCGAGTGTGTGTGTGAGAGAGGGAGATAACAGCATTACCGGGGTAATCTGCATAGAACATCTATCCAGGAATTGGAAATGAGATCATGGGGTTTTGACAAAGTTCAGAGGCAACTCCACAGAGCACCCGCACGTGAGCGCACACACACACACACACACACACACACACACACCTTCCAGTCCTGACAACATGCAAATGGTTACCCCTGAGAGCCACCTAGCCAGGACAGCGGTCTCCTCTGAGTGCCACATGCTTCAACGGTGACACCATTTACCCGCGTTCTCGTTCTTAACCCTCATCAACCGCGTCGCACCAAATTGTGGGTGTCACACAGAATCCACTCCCCGGCCCTCTGAAGCCCACAGGCCCTGCGGAGGAGAGGGCGGCACGCGGGGCAGAACGCCGTGGGGCGCGGTGGCGGTGGCTCAGGGCTGCGGGTAAACGCTGGTTTGGGGCTTTGGCCCTCCGTCTGCGGGCTGCATGGAGATGAGAGGAGCAGGGCGCATGAATATTGGATGGGGCAGTGCTGGAGGGATGATGCCCCCGAGAGCTGCCCCAGCCCTCATTAAAACTGTAATCCCCACTTCTGCTGGCTGGACTGGGCTAGGGGTCGGGGGTCATCTGCAGTCACATCTGCTTCGCAGTGGCACTTTGAACCTGTCAGAAAGCCGCACGCACGCGTGCATGCAAACACACGCGCGCACACACACACACATACATACAAATATGCACTACGTATAGATCACTAGCAAAGCAGACCTGGGACTGTTAGAGGAGGGTAGAGTGATGAGGGTGGGAAGAGAATTAGATCTGCATGGTATAAGAAGGGAAGTGAAATACTAAGAGCCAGGGATCTCTCACACACACACACACACACACACACGCGCACACACACGCGCACGCACATGCACGCACACACACGCGCACACACACTGAGGGAAAGCAGCAAAGATATAGAGACAGTCACGAAACAACAACGGCGTTCGCATGTGCAAAAGCCCTAAGGCGGCAGCATAAATGCGCATGCACGGATGGCCACGCCCACAGCCACGCCCCCAACACACCCACAGCCACGCCCCCACCCCCGAGCTGGGGTGCAGACGAGGCCCGTGCTGCTCCGCTCCATGATTCACTGCAAATGAACTGTCACCCTGGCGGGACGCTGCTCCTTCCCTCCCTGCGGCGTAATTGAATTTTGCAGCCATATAAACAAGGCCTGGCGCTCTGAGTGGTATAAATGCTGCTGTTTATGGAAGCAGACCTCCCATGGCCCAGCTGAGGGTCTGTGTGGACCCCCCCCCCCCCCCCCCCTAATCCCCCCCCCCACGGGTCCTATCAGAGACCACAGGACTACACGCACACACGTGTACACACGCGCACACACACGGAGGACTGATGCCACAATGTTCTTGCCTTTAATGTTTGTGCCATATCAAATAACGTGTACATGTGCTGTAGATGTGTTAATATATGCTGAAGTATGGATGAAGGATTAGAAATTAAAGCAGGACACACACACACACAAACATCATTCTTATTCAGTGTTATTACATGCAATATTGTACACAAATATGACATGCTTTCATACGCTTTACAGTCATCGGTGGGATTACAATAATTCAGTGTTCTTTTAAGCCCCAAACACACACACACACACACACAGAATGCCCTGCCACCTCCCCATGCCAGTAACCCAAGATGCTACACTATTGGCCCGCCTCTCTTCAGGACTCCGCCCCCCACAGTGGCCAGCCATCCCTGAAGTCCCGCCTCCCACCCCAACCCCGCAGGCATTTAATGCAGCCGGTCGTTTTAAATTCTGAACCAGGGTCACACTTCAAACTGCACTTCAAACTGCACAGCACAGATGGTGCCAACAACAGACTGACCTAGGATCAGCTGTTGCTACAAATATAAAGCAACAAAAAGTATATAGGACCTGGGGGGGCTGTGGATACTAATGCTTTATACCAAGTCTGCAGCTTCAGTGCTAAAGATGGTCCTTTGTGGTCAAGGCCTGGGTAATATAACGGAGTAACAAACTCTTCCCGAGGAAATATGGCTGAAAGATTTTTTCATACAGTTCTATTAAAGTGCTCTAATTCACAGGTCATTGAGCTGCTCAGGGCTCCAATGACATACTCTGCCACGTGTCCTTTACCCGTCACACACTACAAGAAACCTGTTTGTTTTACGTGTTCTGTATCATATGTTTCAACATCCCTACAGTTCCCCATAAAACTTCACAGCTGGGTGAAATCCCTGGAGCCATGATTAAAAATAAAGCTTAAACACACACACACACACACACACACACACACACACTCTCTCTCAATGCGGCACTAGGCTTTAAGGATTTGGATACTACCATATTACCACTTGTGGTGATGGAATCGTAAGGATCAGATTCGTTATTTGTTTATGCTGCATGTCTCGGTGGCGTTTTGCCGCTCGTCCGACTCCACTGAGCTGCACACGGCTGCGTGAGCAAAGCTGTGTTTCGAACAGAGAGATGAAACAGGTGTTACTGGTGCCCAAACGGACCGCAGGTGTGCTGGACCAAGGCAGGAGCTAAACTCCGCCAGAAGGCGGGTCTACGGGAGCCGGGCTGGCCGAAAGCCACGCCCCCCCCCCCGGCACTCACTTACTGCTAAAGAACTGGGCACAGGCTGAGAGTTGCCATGGCAACCCAGCCCAGCCATCAACACTTGCTGTTTGGCACGATATACATCTCAAAAACTGAGCAACGAATGGATGGCCCATGGTGGAGAAACAGGCTGTTGGTGTTATTGTAGCATCTTCCTCTCTCTCTCTCTCTCTTTCTCTGTGTGTCATCGGATTCCCTCACTTGGGAAAAGCACGCAGTCTTCCCACAAAAGTTCAGCTAAGCGTCGTTTCCAAAGTGTGGAAGAACGTTTGGCCAAAAAAAAAGAGAGAGAGAAAAAAAAACAGACGAAGTGCTTTAGGGAAAAACAAATGGAAGAGAAAAAGGTGGGAAAAAAGAAAAAGGCGGGGAAATCCAGGCATTGGTCCATGCGGGCAGGTCGCCACGATTCATTTCCACACCGCAACCGCCATGTGGGGGGAACAACAGAGGGAGATGGAGAGAGGGAAGAAAAGAGAGGGAAGAAAAGAGAGGGAAGCGTTTTCTGTGGAAGCTGCCCAACTCTGCCCACTCCACGAGCCCCGTGCTGATCTGACCACAGAGCAAAGCCTGATCCTGGGTCAGTGAATCCAAGTTTTTCTTTTTTTTTTTAAGATAAATTTCATTGTGTATGTATTGAGTGTCGTATGAGCGACACTGTCGATGCACCACAGGGTGACGCGTGGGCCAGTTTGCTAACGTTACATAATGAGAAACTGGGACTCGACACAATAAAAACAAACATCATCTGTCAAACCTCACGTGTGGCTTTTCCAGGAGGATCGTTGGCTGAATCGGTGTCGTGGGTCCGACCATGAGGTCACGTCGAGGAGCTCACGCGTGCACGTGGCAGGCCTGCTCCGTCACGTGGTTTGATGGATGGGCGAGGGCGGAGTCTGCCACCTCGGGGGTGGAGGGCGGAGGCGTACTGGGGCGGAGGGCACAGCATGCTGCTACATCAACGCTCGGGCTAGATGCTTCGGAGGTGGGACCACATAAACCCTAGGGAGATTTACACCTCGGGGTGTCAGGACAAAGGAAACACACCCACCAGGAGGAGCACTCCTCGGACTGGACGCGTGCGTGCGTGCGTGCGTGCGAGCCAAGCACTCTCCCACTTCTCTCTCATCTCAGAGATATCGTCACTCTCCATCAAGGACCTTGACTCCACCCGAAGAGGTCACTCCATCCATCAAACGGCGGGCACATTTTTTAACTCCAGCCGGACGTGTGCAGGAGGTGACGCGGGGGTCGATGTGAATCGATACAGTACCTGTGAATCACGATGAGGCTTTAAGCTAGGGCGCCGTTTACCAACCCACGCGTCTGTTATCACGGAAACAGTTTCGCTCCTTCAGACATCAGCGGCTAACTCCCAGCATGCATCTGTCACTGGCAGAACTGCTTTGTGCTGATTTTCGTATTATCCACAGAGTTAATTTGGCATTTGTCTCAGTGAAAGTGAGGGAGAGAGAGGGAGGGAGAGAGAGAGAGAGGGAGAGAGTGAGTGTGAAGAGAGAGACAGACACTTGAAGACTGAGCAACTGTTAATAACATCCACGCCTGCCATTATGTCTGCATGATATATGAGGGAGTGTGTACATGTGAGACCACATATGGTGTGTGTGTGTGTGTGTGTGTGCTTCTCGCACGTCTTCTAAAGGACACAGGTGCTGATGGAAATGACATTCGTTTTGTTGGGGAGCAGGGAGAGCAGGGAGGGGAGAGAGGGAGGCGTGGCCAGCTCCCAGCTCAGAGGCGGGAGGCGTGGCCTCCGTACCGCACCCTCATGAGGGCACGTGGGACGGGGTGGGGGCTGTTGGGGCCGTAATGCGTCATGAAGCATCAGACAACAGTCACGGGCTTGTACGCATCTCCGGGGGATCAGGTCACCTTCCTCTGCTCAAAGTCGTAAAACGACAGAGATAAGCAAGCAGCTGGACTGCAGCAGCAGGCTGATCTGGGAACAGGCGGCGCGTCCCGGCAGTGCAACAGCAGAGCTCTGGCTCTCGTAAAGACTGGTGTCAGATCTGTGACACTAGTGACACCTGAGGGAACTGATATGTTCATGTTAATTCTTTCCGAGCCAGTGATTTTAAAGAGTTATATTGTTGTTTCCTGGTTTATTTCACTTACTGTTAATAATAATAATCCACTATAGGTTTAAATACACAGCTGCTAAAATCATCTGTTTCCCCTTCCCCAAATTAACCAAACCTGAAGGAGACCCACCTCTATGGTGTCCTAGCAGGATGGCACGGCAAGGGGCCCCGCTCGCCTCTGCCCTCTGCTGGCAGAGAGAGGACAGAGCACGTAGCTACACCTCAACATTCACCGCAAGGCTGGTGGCAGCTACACAGTGACACGCTGCAGAACTGACATGCCTGTTCTTGGTGAGGAATGTTTCCTCTGTCTGACTAGGTGTTTGTGCAATGCAAACAAATGCGAGTACACACACACACACACACACACACACACACACACAGACACACAGACACACACACACACAACAACCCTGGAAGCGATCAGTCTCTGGACAGCTGCTGGGGAAAAGGAGGTCAAATTCAGCCCTCAACACACCAGCCGTCTGAAGGTGGTGCAGTCATGCTCAGAGCAAGGAGGAGGGCCAGAGTGTGTATGGGTGTGTGGGAATATGGGGGTGTGTGTGAGCGTGTGTGTGTGAGGGGACACCCCAGTACATCTCAAAACTGTGCCCCTTCAGCTCAGGGAGACACAAGGTGACCCTCTGGCAGGTCAACCATCTGAGAACACATACCTCACACACTCTTACCTCACACAGTCGTTACTAAAACACACACACACACACACACACACACACTGCCGAAGTGAAGCACTCTGCTGACACTGCTAATCTCAGCAGAACTCTGCCATCCCGAATCCTGAATCAATCTGTCTCCATCTCCGTACGTGCCCCCCAAACGCACAAGCGCTCACCCTGCCAGAGTGTTCCGCAGTGTGTGTGTGTGTGTGTGTGTGTGTGTGTGACAGCCGCACGGGTCAGACGGCTCGGAGAGTCGCGTTTGCCGCACTGGAGATTCCTCACCATGCTGCCATGTGCGGACACCCCCACCGCAATAACGATATGGGGGGGAACGATAACATTCTGTAATGAAGCTTCATTGAATCGAAATATTTGAGGAACTGAGTGCCGCGTCTGTGTGTGTGTGTGTGTGTGTGCATGCAGGCAGTGTGTGTGTGTGGGAAGTGAAGGTTATAGAGATGCTGTAGTGGAAGCTGATAACTGCTGAAGACACACATGCATGCACACACACACACACACACACACACTCTCTCCCAGGCCTACACGGCACGCACACACACACACACTCATCTGTGAGATTAGAAGCTTTTGGGCACAAACCTTCTACATGAAGGGATAGAGAAAGAAAAGGGGGAAAAGAGAGAAAGAAAGAACAAAAGAAACAATCAGAGAGAGTGAGAGAGAGTGGAGACGGGTGCAGATGTGGAGGTGAGACTGTTGGGGCTGTGTGTGTGTGTGTGTGTGTGTGTGTGTGTGTGGTGGCAGATGGGCACAGGTGGCACCACGCCAGCCAGAACAGTGAGCGGCACTGCCAAACCCCACCCGCCCTCCGCACATTAATCCCCAGTCCTCCATAAAGCTTCCAGTTAACCTGCCCCACCTCAGCTGGGGTTAAAGGGATGCATGGTGAGTGCTGCTGATGTTAAAGTGGGGCGGGGCCCCACTGATGTTAAAGGGGGGGCGGGGCCCCACTGATGTTAAAGGGGGGGCGGGGCCCCACTGATGTTAAAGGGGCGGGGCCCCACTGATGTTAAAGGGGGGGCGGGGCCCCACTGATGTTAAAGGGGGGCGGGGCCGCCATGATATTACTCATGCCAGGATGAGGGGTGCTGATTTGCCTGGACAAACACACACACACACACACACACACACACACACACAAGTAAGTGGATCTCCCCAGCAGCTGCTGGCACACTTAACACTGCTCTAATTACCCAGCAGTGAGGTACAGCACCGCTGTTAATTAAAGAACTACAGCAGTCACGCATGCGTGCTCACACACGGCGCGCGCACGCACATACACACACACACCCACACACACACACGCTCCTCCTCTTCATTCTCTTGCCTTCCCTCCAGGACCCTCCTTGGTCAGATGAGGTTAATCTTTACAAATCAAATCAATGAATGTAGACTACTAATTTCAATAATTGACTTTAAATAAGATGAGGGAGCACAGATACCACAGACACCCTATAGGAAGGCCATGGTCCACGCTGAAGAAGTTGGTCTCCCTGGAGACGGGTACATCACGGTCGTCAGCTCAGCTTCTGTGACATACAGCTGTCCTGCACTGGGATGACCTGCACTGGTCTGAATCACACACACACACGCACACACACACACACACAGCCTTCTCTCTCCAAGACGCACACAAATATGTGCTGTCATGCATTTAGCTCCGCCCTCCAGCCTCAGTTTAAACTTCCAGAATCTAAACAGCACAGGAGAGACAGAGAGAATGCAGCTCAGAGTGAAAGACAGACGGCGAGAGACAAGACACGCACAGAGGACGAGTGCAGAGCACTGACCTGCATGCTCTCCCTTCTGCCCCACTCAACCACTCTATTATAGTCCACACCTGTGACCTCTTTCAGGCCCCTTGTTAAGCCCACCATTCCTGCTTAAGATAGTGCTTGGCCCCCTACATTGCTGTTCTTAAAAAATACTTTAGATTGTAACGTAATGGCCGCTGGGACCAGGTTTTTTTTCTTTCCCCCTGATCGCCATCACACCATCAGAGGTTTGAAGGCCCTCAGGCTGCGGAGCAAAGCATGTACAGGACCCATTCGAGCAGGATGGACGCACGCTCGCCTCACATCCTAGATCCTGCCGCGCTGTTTAGTGCCGCTTTTGGGCCGTGGCGATACGGAGCAGCTCACATGGCCCTTACAGCGGCTCTCCACACCCCAGGCGGCCCGAGGTCACTGTTAAAGAACCTGAAGCTTGCCATCACGCATTTACCAGGAAGACGATGGCATCTCTGAGCTACTCCGCACAATGTGCAGAAATTATGCACAGAGCAGCGCACACACACACACACACTGCATTCTGTCCGCCAGCTTACACTCTCCCAAGACACCATCAACAGCTACTCATGGCCTGCTCAATACTATTGAGCAGCTTAGTTAAAATACACTCACTCAAGCAAAGCACACACACCCACACACACTCACTCAGCCACACATACCCACGTCCAGCACAAAACAGATAAATCATACTCACTTATCCAGAGCTCTCAACTCCGGGCTTTGGTCTGACGCACAGCCACTCGCATGCCCGAAACCGCCGCCCCAGGGGGCGAGGCGGGCTGGTATGGAGCCTAATTCAGCAGCTTAGCGATGCATTTCGGTCCAGATCGATAGCGGCGGCGCAGAGGTGGAGAGAGCTGCGGCCCCTGCATATTCATGTCATTAGCGCACAATAGAGGAATAACCCACTGAGACCACGCCTATCGGCCCCCAGCCCCGCCCCATGCCCCGCCCACTGTGCTTCAATGGGCTACTCTTGCATCAGCTTACACACACACACACGAATCACCATCAATTTCCTTTACAATATTTTTTCTCAGGTCTTCATTTTCCTTTAGGCATGGACCAGAACACCATGTGCCATACCTATCTGCAGAAGCTGCATCACATTTGTTTAAGGAGTTGACCCTAAATTAGAATTTGACCCACAACCCACGTTGGGAAGCTTTTGTCAATAGCGAATCCCTCATGCTGCAGAGAGGGAAAATCTCATCAGCTGATAATTCTCGAAGCTCCTTAGCTGATATTCTCAGACTGTGTTGGCGAGGTAAAGGTGGCACTACCCACCTGCAGGTAACGTTTCTAAGCATTAGTGCTGTTGGACAGCGAGACGTGGGCCGGGTCGTGCTGTCTGGGAGCTGTGAGGCTCTCCCTGCTCCTTCTCTCCATCTGTTCCCTTCCCTCGCCATCCTGTTCTCACCAAGACGGTCCTTTAATCTGCCCCCTCCTCTCCTCCACCCTCCCCCTCCACCCTCCTCTTCATTTCCCCTCTTTCCCTTTTGTTTTGTTTCACATTTGACTGAACGCATGAAACGCTCGTCCCTTATTCCGCCTCTCTCCTTTCGTCCCAGTGCATCGTGAGTCATCAGCACCCCCCCCCCCCCCAAACACACACACACACCCCACCCCTCCCCCGCACCCACCGCATCTCCAACCAACCCCAACATCTCAGTGCTCCCGGAGCACAAAGGACTTTAAATTACTTCGAGAGTTTCTTAGAGACTGATAGATACATGCAGAATAAGTGGGAAGACGGATGGATGCGATCCTGAGCTGTCTGCGGCCGTGGAGGCAGGTTCTCCGCGACTGCCCCACGGGGGCTGATCGCTGCTGTTGCTGGGAAGAACCATTACGGGAAGCCCAGGAGGCCAGTGCTCAGTTCTTCTGGACCAGACACCAGTGGCTCGGCCCGAGACGGCTCCCATGGGCCGAGTGAGGCCAGACGCTGTCTGAAGCTGCAGCGAAGGTGAAGGTGAACGCCATCACAGAGCGGACAGAGCTGCTCCTCCCAGACAGAGAACATGCCTCAGATTCAGTTTTGATTGGGAATTCTACAGAGACTGGGAGGACTCTGGAGAGACTGGACTCAGGGTGGACTCTGGAGAGACTGGACTCAGGGTGGACTCTGGAGAGACTGGGAGGACTCTGGAGAGACTGGGAGAACTCTGGAGAGACTGGACTCAGGGTGGACTCTGGAGAGACTGGGTGGACTCTGGAGAGACTGGGTGGACTCTGGAGAGACTGGGTGGACTCTGGAGAGACTGGGTGGACTCTGGAGTGTTTGATCTCTCAGAATGCGGCAAACTGCATATCAACCTCTGGGTTTTATGTCTCAGCATGGTGCTTATTTGAAGTGTCATGAGCAAATGATGAGCTTTTTGGGCTGGATAAACAACCCATACTCCACCACTCTGCCCACATTACTCCACCACTCTGCCCACATTACTCCACCACTCTGCCCACATTACTCCACCACTCTGCCCACATTACTCCACCACTCTGCCCACATTACTCCACCACTCTGCCCACATTACTCCAGCACTACTGCTATTGTGTTTCCTAGGCATGAAATCAGACATGCAATTCATGAACATTTTGGCAAATGGGGAACAGTGACCCACACTGAACATGGGTGTACCAGTGTTTGGACCAGTGAGAAGATCAGGGAACCTGCTGAGCGTACTGAAAACATCTCCCTCTACCTCTAATGTCTTTTCTTAGCGGAGCTCTAGGCAACGGCGTGCCTCCCTGCTCCGCCCCAGGGTCATGGGTCACCCCACCTGTTTGTGAAGACGACCACAGAGGGAGCGGACCGTGTGTCCTTTCTTCTGATAGGGTGGTAGGAGATGACTTCGAGAAGACCTTGCATGTGCGCAACCTACACTTTGTGGAATGGACATCAACGGTACAAAACGATGAGCTACAACAGTCAAGCCGGCTCCTGTATGTCGGCCATTTCTCCGAGACCTCCAGCGGAAGATACTTCATGATAAGTTTGATCTCAACAGTTAAATGTGTCGCCATTAGGTATGTTCTTTTTCATGCATTTGATGACGGTCCCAGATTAATGACTCAATTAAAAATCCAGGGTCAGGTTCTAAGGCACATGGGATTTGTGTTTTCCAAGGTCTTCGTCATCTGTGGTAGGTTTTCTGGGGCTGAATGCGTGACATGCACTTTATTCATTTCAAAAGCTGTACAGTTAGTGTCTGAGGGTCATGAAGTAGATGCACTTAAGGCTGTCTGCTTGGCTTCACATGGTTAAAACTAATTTCAAAAGTACGAATATGCATTGGATTAAGCCTTTACAAATGTTATATTCAAGAAATATATGTATTAATAAAAAAGTGTTCAAAACTATTATATGGCCTGCGATAAACAAACAAATATTGAAGTGTGCATATTCGCTATATAGTTCCTGTCTTTCTGGGTTAACAGGTAAACATGCTCACTGTATTTACCAAATAAAGAAATATGATATTTCAAGCAACTTTTACTGAGCAAACTGCACATGAATATCCCACCAATTAATAGAGCATTCATTTTAAAAGGTCTCATTTCTCTTTTAAAAAATTCTTCAAAATTCAGTGTCACGGGCAAAAAGTGTGGAGGAAAATATGAGGAGGGAAAAATTGGTCTCCAACTGAGAGTTTAATGAAACCAACGGAAACGAAACCAAACATAAAAGTGCACAAGAAGAATGAAAGAATGCCAACGTAACCAAGCAACCGACAGCGGCCATGTAAACAAAAAAGAACCATAAACAGCAGAACAATCTTGGGGTCGCTAACGGCTAGTTGGAGCCTAATTGGCCAAGTGGTGTGAATATTTCATCTAATAGGTCAAATAAAAAACACAGTTTTATTTGCAGGCGCCGTGCACGTGCAATTATTCTTATCGCGTCTTTTGCAATGTGTTTATTGCGTATGTTCCTATGGCGATGACGATGAAAATACAATTTTTCGGTCAGGACTATTCAGAACTCTGCCTGCGCAGGTACTGTGAGGATGATTGACAACTCGCATGATTGACAGCGGCATCTCCCTGGCAATATAAACAAAGCAGCATTGGTGGTGATTGTGGTAAGTGACACAGCAGGAAGGACTGATGTGGTTTAGCTGCGTGTTTGAGCGATTAGCTCTGAACAAGAGCCTCTCCTGCAGAAAAATAACCACTATAAAACCTGTAAATGGTAAAGCTGCATAGCCGACCTGCTAGCTGGGTTGCTAACATTCCCTCTAGGTTGCCCTCTATTCCTCTCCCCCTCTCCAGTCTCTCCATCCCTTTCTCCCCTCATTTCTTTTTTTGCTCTCTCCCTCTTTTACTCACTTTCTCCTGCTTTCCATCTCACTCTCTCCCCTGTTCTCTTAGTCTCTCTCCCCCTCCCTCTCCCTCCCTCCCTCCCTCCCTCTCCTCCTCCCTCCCTCCCCTCCCCCCCCCTCCCTCCCTCCCCCAGGTGCCCTAGCTCATGTGCACCTCTCACCCAGACATCTCATCGTGACTAAAACATCTGAGGAAGCTGCGTCAGACGAGCACCGAGCTCTACGAACACAGCGACGGCGCAAACTGCATCTCCAAGACACGCCGCAAATCCTCCGCACTTGCTCGTTTAGCGTGCGAGCGTTGGCGTGCGAGCGTTGGCGTGCGAGCGTGCATGCGGGCGTATGTGCAGGGAGCGTAATGTCTGCAACAGTGCAGGGCTGCATATGGCCGTATGGAGACGTTCGTCGCAGCAGGGGAAGGAGAGCAGTGTGAGAGTGTAAGGTGACACGCTGCCATGTGTGAACCACTGATGCTCTCTCTCAGCCTGTGTGTGTTTCCAAGCATGATTGTGTCAATTTATAGGTGTGATCACATACGGGAGATAACTTGCCGAGGCAGATTTGTTTGTGGAATCAGATGTGCTCTCTGTAACTTTTAGTTCCTCACACACACACACACACACACACACACACACACATAAAAAAACAAAACAAGCAACAACAAAAAAAACCCCAAAGCGTTATAAAATCAGCACACAACCTCCAGCCAGACAGTCCCGCAGTCTCTCCCTGTGCATCTGAACTGCCTACAACTCCCACACTCCACTACGCACAATGTGCAGAACACATCTCTACAGTCTCGACACATGCAAAGTGCCTACAACCCCCACACTGCATTGCACAATATGAACTGTGAAAGATGTCAGCATTCTCTCACACAGACTGCAGGAGACAAGACACACCCCCCGCCACACACACATGGTCCATCAGTGGTTATGTCATAGTGACACATCGGTGTAGGAACAGTGTTGTTACCGGGTCAACAGCTGAATGTGAGGGCCACAGGAGTGAGATGCCATTTCACACCCAGGGACACACACACACACACACCCACACACCAAACATGCACACACACTCACAAGCACTGCGGTGTTGCAGTAACACGAGTACTGTATCAGCCACTGATGTCACTAACCAGCATCAGTAACATGAAAGCAATGACATCACATCAGTTAAATCCGTTTGTGAACTGAGGATTTATCAAAGGACGGTCCGTGGTGATTGGTCAGCACCTTGTAGTGGTTAGGCAGAACCTGCTAGTGATTGGTCAGTATTAGGTTGAAGTTTTGCAGTAAGTAACCTGTTTTCACTCAAAGGAGTGGAAGCACTGATCTGGGGTCATGTGCCTCCCTTTGATATATACTGACATATATACTCTATACTGACATAAAATCTGGTCTCGAGCAGAACGATTTTATTAACACAAATCTTGCCGTCCATGTAAAGCGAACCAGTGCACAAGCGCAGAGATCAGCAGTTTAACCATACAGTCAAATGCATAAGGACATGGAGTTCTCCAACAGGCGTTGGAGTAAAACACTGGGTGCAGGAGTTGAGTGCTGGAGATCTGCTGGATACGTCTGCTCCATGTTCCTGCCACTTCAGACCTCCAGCAGAACTTCACAGCTACAATGGCTCCGGGGATATTTTCATCTGGTAAAGTCACAGCGATGTTTGAACTTCCTGAAAAGGCTGAAGAAGTTTGGCATTCCTGCTGAAAGTCTAAGCAACTTCTACATCTACTGGGCTAAACCATCGTGTTCTCGGCACTGGCGTGTCTGGTTTGGGAGCGGCACAGGATCGCAAGGCTCCCCAGATGGTGACTGTCAGAACATCATAGGACCAGCCTTCCCATCCGTGGAGGACATTTACCACACCAGGGTCACCAGAGGAGAACATCTCACCATCAAGGGCTCATACACAGTGTGTTGTCTTCACACTCCGGCCATCTGGGCGATGGTTTAGCAAGGTGGAATCAAGAACCACTCGAGTCAAGAGCTTTTAGACACAGGCCACACTCTGGCACACGCAATCAGTTCATGCGTGTGATGCACTGCGGCACACGCACACGCACGTGGACTTTTTGCTGTTGAACTCTGGACTGCAATTTGCACACTATGCACATGACACTTGAAATACTCTACTGTGATTTTTTTACATAAAGAACATTTCAATGTCTTACTGCTCTTAGTCAGCCACTACAGCTCAATGAGGGCTTTACATTTAATAACATACATACAGTGTCCTTTGCTGCACATGCTTTAAACAGCCTACGTCATACCTGCATAATACAGTCTTTTATTTGCTTCTTTTATTTTCCTGCTTCTTCATTTTGAAACATTTATGTAGTTTATATATTTTTCTTTATTTCGCCACAGCACTGAGGACATTTTAAAAAGTTACTGATAAGTGCTTTTAAGATAATCAACACTTGTATAACAGATAAAGGCAGAGCTGCACTTCCTGCCTGACACTCCACAACTGCAGTAATGTTTTTTTTCAGTCATTCATTTCTCAGAACACAGTTCCCACCACAAACAAGCCTGCACTACTGAAGGTGTTGGCTCCGCCCCCCTCCCGCCCATGACACGCCCCCTCCCGCCCCCCGACACGCCCATGGGCCGTCCTACCTTCACAGCTGCTGTGTCCCTCCTCGTATCCGGCGCTGCAGCTGCACTTCCCTATGGGCACCAGCCACTCGCCCTCCGCACTGCAGTGCATGCGCGGCGGAGAGTCGGCATCCACCACCTCCGAGTTGTTGACACACGCCCCGCGCACCTCCACCAGCGTGGCGAAGGCGGCCTCCGCCACCGTGTCGGGGAACACCGCCAGGTTCTGCACGGTCGCCAGGCAGCGCTTGTAGTAAACCCGCACCGAGACGATGGCCACGCAGGCGCCCACGTCCTGGAAGGCCAGGTGGAAGCCGCGGCGGTTCAGGTGTCCGATCTCGCGCACCTCCGTGTTCAGCTTCATCTTGCGCTCGCCCAGGTCGCCCTGCGTGAAGCTCTCGTCCGCCGCGATGGTGTCGATCTTGCTGTAGCGGTCCTCGCGCGCCACGCGGCCCAGGTCCCAGTCGGACTCGGCGTACAGGAGGTTGAAGGTCTCCTTGCAGCTGCCCGCCACCCCGGGGATGCTGTTGCAGTCGCGCAGCGTGAACTGCAGCTCGATAAAGATGCGCTGGCCGCCCTGCCGGCGGACCCAGCCCGTCTGCAGCCAGTTGTTCTGATTGGCCTCCATGACGTTGCACACCTGGTACGTGCGGATGGGCTTGTACTTCTCGTCCACGCCGCTGATCTCTTCCCACTGCGCAGTGGAGGGAAATGTGCGTCACACCGCAGGCGAAAACGTGTGCTAGGTGTGTGTGTGTGGGGGGGGCAGGGGGTGCTGCTTTATGCCATTATACACTTGTGCTTACTGAAGTAGTCAGGGACGGAACAACAACCTGCCAATGGGCTAATTGCAGCTACTAAGAAAGTTGTTTTTTGTGTTTTTTTTATTATTATTCAAAAGCCTCCGTGTCTGCAGTGCTACAAAATGTCCTGAAATGCAATATCATTGGTCTCACTTCCTTCCTCCCACAACTCAGAGATGTAATCATATTGTGAATGTATAGACCAAGTACATTTCCTGTGTATTTGACATGAATTCACCCCGAGTTTCTGCTCCAATGGTTTGGCCCCATCCTCCCTTCATGCTGATTTTCTACTTAAATGCTTTTGCAGCATAATACCTATTCATAGCATCCATATACATAGGTGCTGTCTAAGAAGCTGTCACTCAAACCAAAGCGGAAATCTATAAGAACGAATGTTCTAATTTGTCCAAGTACAGAACGGACACAATGTTGTCAACTGTATTTGAAAAATCTGGGCACAGGATTTAAACAGCTTATTCATCCTCAGACTCTAAGCCACTCAGACATTTGTGTAAATATTCAAATGGGACGACAAGTGTGACAAAACAGTCTGCGCGTTCTGAATACGACCTGAGACTCATGTAGCCACTTCACTTCAGAAACGTCACCGCTGGGCAATCTCATTCCTCCGTCGTTTTTAAAAAAACAACATTTTTAAATGACCAAGCACCGGCTTTTTTCCAAAAGGCCGTTAAGGGGGATGCAACTTCGGCACTACATGACAGAACGGTTCGACCTTCACATCAGAACACAGAGAAAAGTTCACGGGCCTCATCAGGGTGAAGGTGAATTTGTTTAGTTTGTCATGCATCATAATCCCAGTGAGGTTGTATCGCATCACAACAGCCCTGCATATCACCAGACCTGTTGCGTATGCAGAACGTAAAGTATAATCTACCGTTCTGTGTTTCCTACTCTGGCTGCAGTCATAACTGAGCTCCTTGTACAAGGAAGGACATAATGAGTCTCACTTGTCAAAGGCTCCCCTAACATTTCCTCAATTAATTACAGACTAAGTGAGATGCATGTTTCACTGGGAATTAAGCTATTTGAGTCCCAGCCTGAGTCAGTCTGAGCCTCGCAATGCACAGAAGTGTCTGAGTTTGTGTGTGTGTGTGTAACTGATTTGTGAGTGTCTCTTTGACTTTACGCTCATATGCTTGTGTAAGTGCACGTGTATGAGAGTGAGACTGTGTGTGGATGCAATTGTGTATGTCCGTCCTTGTATGCGTGTTCGTCCTTGTGTGTGTGTGTGTGTGTGTCTGCACAAGTCTTTCCTGTTTGTGCGTCCACAGTTCACGCAGCTGCAACGGATGACGTCGTGGGAGCTGGAGACTGTGGATTTAATCACCATCATGTCCAGAATTAACAAGCTAAACAAATAACAGCTTGCTGCGAGTCTTCTCCCCACAGCCAGGCCAGCCTTCGCTCTTAGCTCGGGTACGGCAGGAGAGCGCTGCCTGGACCAGCCTGCATTGGCCACGCCTGTGCTTAATGTTCAGCTCAACCAGCAAAGACAACAGCAGCTGGGATCTGTAGCGCGTGGCACTGCAGGACAATTTAATGAGCGGACTTTGGAGACGGGGGGGCGACCGTGATGGGGTGACCGTGAATTACAACCATTAGCTAAAGTTTTAGATTACAGTCTAGGATTGAGATGAGCTGGTTGGGAGAGGGAATTAAGAGAAATCACAGATCACAGTAAGCAAACAAACCAGTGAATTTGCAATGAATCCAATGTAATAAATGAAAGAGGGACTTACGCCATTTGAAGGGTACGAGGTCCAGCCCAGCTCCGCTTGGGATTCCTTTGAATTCAGCAAGACCACTGAAAGAGAAGGAAACGGTTACATGCATTTAAGATTACTGCCACTAAATCACAATGAGCATGGATGAAGCTGTTGGAGCTAATGCACCACCTTAATACGCCATAATACAAGTGGCACACGGGGGAGTTAAAGGACAGCGGACATGTTGGGGGAGATACGCGTGTGCCTGTAAAGTAATCAGCATCTACGGCACATTGGAGTTTTTATTCCACATAAAAACCAGTCATTTTGTCTTTGAGACCACAAACAAATCACAACATATGAAGCACAGCAGAAGCGCCCGTCTCGGTCCTCCATGTGCTAAATCGCACTCTGCTTCCACAGAGAAACTGGATGTGAGGCAGACATCACCACAGAATTCTCGACAAACTATTAACCGAGCGCCAGACAGGAAGTAGCTCCAGGTCTCGGTAAAGAAACTGAGCTGAAAGGAGGAGCAGACGGGTACAAATAAGGGCACTCGGCTAAATGAAGCCACACGGACGTCTGCAGCAAAAAGCTAAAGCTTCCAGACAGAATTTCCTTGGACAAATACAAGTTACATGGCTTGAGTCTGTTTTTGAAGCAGAAGAAAAGAACACGTTTTTTAAACATCACATAAAAAAAGAAGAAAAAAAAGAAAGAAAGAGGGGGTCAATTAAATAAACAGCTTCACATTGGGAACATGTTCACAAGAACACATGTCGCTTTGATTGAGCATGAAAAGCAGCCACGTACAAATATATCAACTGCAGCTATACTTCAAAGATGGAATAATAAGTAAGAGTCTCTCAGCACCTCAGACAAGGCCAGTGCTGCCTGAAGCAATATCATAAACCTAGACAAGTGGCACAACAAGTTAACGCAAACCCTGTGCAACGGTTTCCTTTAAAAACAACCAAGTCAATGATCAAGGCTTGATCAGCACCATGGACAGCGCGCTGTCATGCGAATACATTAGAGCTTTGGACAAGGCTAGTCCTAGAACAGCCAGTGTTTCAGCACCATGGAGAAGGATGCCACAGTTGCCACCTAAGAACCTTGGATAGCTTCATGCACTTGAGCCAAGATCAGCACCTTGGACAGAGGCTGCTGGACAGCTCCCTGGGCTTCAGGACGGATTAGCACCTTGGACAGCAGCTCAGGCTCAGTGGCCCGAGCTTCACAGGGAGATTCATGTTCACAATCTCATTTTTTGTTCTTAGCAAGATTAACAATGATTTTGAACCTGTTTTTTATAGGCATGGATTGCACAGTCTTAGATTAACTGCACTCACAGTTCTCCATGGACATGCTGTTTTAACCTAAAACTAGCCTTAAAGCAAAGGGGGAAAACACAACAATCTTTCTGCATCATCGGAGATAAGACACAGATGAAAATAAGAAGTGTTGAAACACAACTCAGACAAGTAGACTTGTGAAAATCATGTGATGTAACTACATTTAATTGCAGATGGACCAAGTACAAACAAAGAAACAGCAGAAGCACGTCCATGGACGAGGAATTACAGGGCTCCGCAAAGTGAACGCTAGGAATTTAAATGCCCAATGAATGAGTGAAGAACACAGCCAAGACACTTGTTCCCCTGCCAAGACTAACAACTCTGCTCAAATCGCACTTCAATTACATGGTGCGGAAGACATTTGCCTGCGACGCTGGACTAATTACTGTGACAAAAGCTCCGATTCTGCTGTCGCTTTCAGCCGAACATTAATATTAGTAATGCTGCTCTGCCAAACGGCTCTCGTTTCTCCACGGCTCGGGCTGTCAAATGTGCAGCCGAGTGAGACCAACTGCCGATGATGTATGCGCCGCCTGCCCCAACACACATGCGCAGACGTATATATCCATGTTTATGTGCTCGTGTGTCTGCATATGAGCACGCAAACACATCTGCTCACACACAAACGCGTACGCGTACACACACTAACGCACGCACGAGCACACACACGCGCAACCTCTGGTGTCACCATGACTAGTTTGAAGAGTCTGTGCGTAAAGGGCATTTAATCAACACGGAGGCCAAGGACAGATGTCGTGCCGAGGAGAGATGACTTAAGCACGTCTGGCCTCATGTCACGCATGCTCAGCAACATCTCTGACCAGCTGCACGCATCCACGCGTTCACCCTCGTTACACATCCACGCGTTCGCCTAACGTTAGCGTGGCAGCCATTGTACCAAAACAATTATTAATACGAACAACAATGATGACTAGGTTTCCTCTGGGCGACTCCTAACTGGAGCTTTTGGATGGAGTTTGTGGTAAAGGTGGTGTTGGCGTGAGATCAGATCGTGTTGATCTCTGCGGTGGGCGGAGGTGCAGCTGTTGGTGTCTCTACTGTATGCGTGCTCTTCAGTTGTTCTGGACACGTCCCTAAATGTTCTCAGCTGTCGCAAGCCCCCGTCCAACATCCACCCCAACCCCACCCAACCCCACCCCTGACTGGAGCATCGTCTTAAGGAGCAAAGGAAGGGAGTGATGGTGGAGGGGATGGAGAGAACAAGAGAACAAAATAAAAGAGGGAAGCAATGCACTGGGGTTAAGCTCGTATTAATCTTTCAGTCCCTCTATTACACACACATGGACACAAAGGAACATTCGCACATGAGCGCACACACACACGCGCGCGCGCGCAGACACACACCCCAACGAACACACATCCTAAATAAAGGAAGAGTTATAAAATAAGTACCGGAAAATTCAATAGGAAGGATTAGCCACATGTTGTTACAGAGTCCTACCAGCAACCTCTGAGTAACTTATCTCCATCCACACACACACACAGCACACACACGCAGTGCACAGGCTCGGAGACAGCCAATCAGTGGCCAGCAGCCCACGGGACACTCATCGGCCAGGCATTATCCCTCTAATAACCATACACCAAAAGACACACGGGCAGGGTGTGTGTGTGTGAGAGAGAGAGAGAGAGAGAGGGAGAGGGAGAGAGAGAAAGAGAGGGAGTTTATTCCACAGTGGACGTTAACTCCCATATAACAGCAGAGCACATTAACTTGGGCCCTGTTCAGCCTTTTTACAGCCTCATTAAACTTTTAGATTCAGTAATGGAGTCTAAAGAGGATCTCCCCTCCTCCATCACACACACACACACACACTTGCACAGGCATGCACACGCACCACACCTGATCCACCGATCAGAGAGAAGCTCACTCCAGCAGACGGCTCAGGCTGAACTTCCATCCAATCACATTCAGAGCAGCATGTCCATGTCACCCCCCCCCCCCATAACAAACTTATGCAGCAATAACAAGAGTAAACGCCACCGCCTGCCGTGCACCTTGCAGCGTTTGCACAAAGACTGAAATCGGGATCGAGCCGAAATCAACAGCTTCGAGCGCCTTATCCTTGATGGCTGCGCGGCCAGGCAGACTGCGGATGTGCGTCTTTCCACAAAAGCCCATATTCACATACCCGTTCGGCCCATTCAGGCGGCGTTCACGCGCCATTAGCTCGTCTAGACGCGCGTCTACGAGGAAAACAGTTCCCCGCTGAGCTTTCACTGCCCGTTCACAAACCCTTGGTGGGCTGCGTCTCATTCTCTACGCTGGCACCGTTGTAGTGCGCCTTGCCGCGCTGCGCCCCTGACTGAGCTGAGTGCACACTTGAGTGAGAATGAGGTGAAGGGTCAAGGAGCACCGATTAAGGATTGTGTGACTGAGGAGGTGCGAGTTCATCCCCCTTCGTGTGTGTGTGTGTGTGTGTGTGTGTTGTGCAATCTTCTTGTTTAAGAGTAAAAATAACAAATTACATATTACTCTTGTAAAAACGAACGTTTTCCAAAATTCACCATAGTTAAAGTACTTTGTGAATATTAGTTAGAAGTACTTCAAGTAAATATTTGATTAAAGTAGCAAACGTAAACATAAAAGCTTGTTGCGTGCGTCAGGGTAGCCATGCTGTGTCCTCTGTTTTCCTTACATAATTGAACCCTTCTGTTTGGTGGTTCTTGTTTTGCGGTCGCCAATTGTTGTGTGGCCTAGCCCACAAAGTGGGTGTGGCTTTGGTATTAAGTTGAGCAGCATGCAGAGAGAGGTAAGATTGACAGACAGACTTGGACTGGTTGGACTGGTGCGTTAAGGTAAATCAGGAGCAGGTGTGTGTGTGTTTGAGCTCACTCTATACTACAAACACTGCTAGAGTCACATTTTAAAAGCACACTATTGAGATTTTGGATTGAGACATTTTCAGTATTATGTTTAGTTTGGTTTTTATTTTGTCTTTGTTCCTTTGTTTTCTTTTTTAGCTCCTATAAGTGGACCGTTTAGATGGGCCCATATAACACCTTACACCCATGTAGGATACTGCCTGTCTAAATACACCAGTTTAGGGGCCACCTTTTGTATTTTTGGTTAGGGAAGTAGTTTGGGTTAGGCAGGTTTAGGTCATTTTTTCCTTCACTTCTTTCCTTTGGCACGGTCTGCAGTCCACTTGTAGCAACTGTACTTGTGGTTTACTTTAGTAAACAGAGTCTGGCTAACACACATATAATCTGTCTCCTGGTTGTCACTCACACTCCACAGTGTCATGGAGTCACTCCCTAGACGGGGTGGATCGTAACAAAGCCATTAAAAGAATTAAAATGGCTTTTTCTCTCTCGGTTCACACAGCCTGAAAATATATACAACTGGACTTGGAAAAAACAAGCAGACCTTAGCGAGCTTTAGTGGATGTAGCATCGCTCAACTACACGCAACTTTAAGTTTATGCAAGAAAAAAAAAACAAGCAGCATGCTAATATTGAAAAACAGTATTTAAGTAGAATAGTATGACGCATACATTATTACAGCCCACACCAGCTGGGTAATTATGCTAATGAGCCTGTTCTCCAAATGAGGCTCGAAGGGTTGCCATGTTGGGGAGCAGGTCTCCGCATGTTGGGGACGTACTGTGAGATGGAGAAAGTCTCAAACAATCCTCCACTAAAAACGACTAAAAGTACACTCCTACATATTCCACTAAAAACATACACACTAAAACATATTTGAGTAGAAACATCCCTACCACCTACGAGTAGAAATGCTTACTTACTTAAAAAAAAAACACTAGTAGAAGTGAAATAAGAAACAGCTTAAAATACCAGCCGAGAGTGGTGTATGAAACTGCAGTGTGATGTCTTATTGCTAACCACTATAAAATGTGCTAATTTGGGCTCTTTTTGTGAAACTGTGGATCTAAAAGAAAGCTGGGCAGTGAGATGGTCTTGGCGCTGGACTAAATGTGCTTAAAACAAGTAAAGAACAAATACACATCCAAAAGCTTTTATACAGATGTGTAGAACTGAGCAAATGTTAGTTGTAACTGAGCAAACAACTTACCTACCTCCCATCACTGCACAAAGCCTCTCTCCAGCTGACATTTTGCATGGAAATGATGTCAGCCCTTGGACCAAGCAAGCCTAGCGTCAGCCGAGAAGCCAAACCGTTACGGCTTTAATGAGACTGAGGCCAAACCGTTACGGCTTTAATGACACTGAGGCCAAACCGTTACGGCTTTAATGAGACTGAGGCCAAACCGTTACGGCTTTAATGAGACTGAGGCCAAACCGTTACGGCTTTAATGAGACTGAGGCCAAACCGTTACGGCTTTAATGAGACTGAAGCCAAACCGTTACGGCTTTATTGAGACTGAAGCCAAACCGTTACGGCTTTAATGAGACTGAAGCCAAACGGTCTTTGTCTCAGCCATATGGCACACGTCCGGCTTTTTAAAGGAAGCTAAAACACAATGTTATTGACGCCACGACAACAGGACCTCCTTTCGAACAAACATTCAAACAAAACATCAACCCGATAACGCGAAGGCTTCTATTTTTGCACCACATATTCCACACCACAAATAACCTCCTGCATCCACGTCGTCTGGGATATTGACTTGGCGATCATGCTTCACAAATGCCAGTGCAGTGTTGCCAGGGTGTTTGTGTTTCCGAAAATAACTGAATAAGCGGTTGACTTCACTTCAGTGATTTGCTAACTAGCAATTGTCTAGATGCCGCCTGAAGTTAGACGTCTTTAACTCGCTCTCGCCCGCCTCCTACGTAGCTCCGTATCGCGTTCGCATCGACGCCTGGTCATCACCGCCTCGTTTCTGGCCAATTAGGAGTGTGTGTGAAAAACTCTACTTTGACTCACCAGACTCTCTTGTAGCGTAATTAATTGATTAGTAACCCGCAGTGAGTCTTCAGTTCAAGGCTACAGCCGTTTGTATTAGCCTTCATCGTGCTCTTCGTCAGCGGCTGGTTCTCACCGCAGGACTGGAATTGAGCGCCAGCTTAACAGTCATTACCACGTCTGCGGAGAACAACCCCTCCGCCCGCTGTGTTCTGGTGTTTGGAAACTGACCAGTCGTGACCCTGGTAACGGATGGATGAGCAGCTGTGCATGGGGAGAATTAGTCTAGTCTGCAAGTCTACACCTATATTATAGCTTGGGGGGAAAACAATGTATAGAGTAATATGGAGAGTATGGTGAGTGTAGGGGGATTGTAAGCAGCAGGTACAACAGAGTTAGCAGAGCAGGAAAGCTAATGCTAACATGCCAAGCAGTGGAAAAAGTGATAATTACTGCAGACAGCAGTGCCAATAAATCACCATAAATGGCGCCTTGAACACGCAGATCTTTAACAGCGAGCTCCATTATGTGATTAAAGACGCTGTCATCGGATTTGAAGTTCTCGCTAACTTCCGCCAGTCTTAGCCTTCCTGCCAGCACACCAAACCATCAGCCCCGCCCTCCCGAGATGTCCATGCATAGCGCATAGCCACGCCCCTCACATTGAAAATAACTGGCAGGGAAGAAGTGTCCTGATTGACAGCCGTATCGTTAGCATGTTGTGCATAATGAGCCCGCCCATCTGTAAGGAGCTTCCAGGCAGAAGGCTCAGTAAGCCAGACAGGTCCACAGGTCCGCTGGTGTGGTGGAGGACAGTGTGGTGGTGGTGCTGGTGTGGTGGTGGTGCTGGTGTGGTGGAGGACAGTGTGGTGGTGGTGCTGGTGTGGTGGAGGACAGTGTGGTGGTGGTGGTGCTGGTGTGGCGGAGGACAGTGTGGTGGTGGTGGTGCTGGTGTGGCGGAGGACAGTGTGGTGGTGGTGCTGGTATGGTGGAGGACAGTGTGGTGGTGGTGCTGGTGTGGTGGAGGACAGTGTGGTGTGGTGCTGGTGTGGTGGTGGTGCTGGTGTGGTGGAGGACAGTGTGGTGGTGGTGCTGGTGTGGTGGAGGACAGTGTGGTGGTGGTGGTGCTGGTGTGGCGGAGGACAGTGTGGTGGTGGTGCTGGTGTGGCGGAGGACAGTGTGGTGGTGGTGCTGGTGTGGTGGAGGACAGTGTGGTGGTGGTGCTGGTATGGTGGAGGACAGTGTGGTGTGGTGCTGGTGTGGTGGAGGACAGTGTGGTGTGGTGCTGGTGTGGTGGAGGACAGGTGAGGCAGGGGGTCCTTGCTAACTGATGGTGTGAAAAGCTGGGCAAGGAGCAGACGTTATTCAGACAGGCGGGGGTTGTGTCCCACTCAAACATGCACGGTGACGTGCACGCTCGCAGTGCCACACACGGTCACGGCGACGTGCACGCTCGCAGTCCCACACACGTTCACGGTGACGTGCACGCTCGCAGTCCCACACACGGTCACGGTGACGTGCACGGTGACGTGCACGCTTGCAGTCTCACACATGTGTATGTACATAAATGATGTGAGACCTAAACTTAACCAAACCCATCAATTGAGCTCAGCAGTACACACACACACACTAATATTCCAATCAGTGGCCAAGAGAAAATTATTTGGCTCTTTTTAGATCAAATCTGCATTTTTGGAAGCTGCTTGGTCCTCATGGACACCAGGCAAATGTCACTACCAAATTTCATGTTTTCCCATCTGGTCCCCACAAAGTGCTAAAAACACAAATGTACACACACCCTCACACACATATGACTGCATCAGAGCATGCAGACCCTGTGCAGCTCTCGTACGTGACTCCTCTATCTGTAACTATCGGAGTTCGGAACATTCAGCTCTGGCTCAGCTCCGTCTCTGAGCAAATCGACTAAGATTACTCAGCTACTTAGGTTTGCTTCTGGAGAGATAAATCTTGCACCGGCCTGGTGACTCACACAGTGGTGTGGTGCATAATGGTGATGCAAACTAGATTTGTTAGGGTCATAGAATCAGCTCTGAGGGGGGAAAAGTTTTTTTTTTGATAGAAAATGTAACAAAAAAAGCAAAGTGCAAGAAAGACCAATCTAACCACCTTTCTTTCTTTCTTACTTACTCACGGACACTCTCTCCGTCTCATCCAGACACAGACACGCAGACAGACACGCAGACAGACACGCAGACAGACACGCAGACAGACACGAACGGTCTCCTTCCCTCCAGTGCAGTTAATGAGCAGTAAACCAGGCTCTATAATGTGCTCTATAAGAAGCTGGGTTGTGCTGCTGTTCTCTTCTCAATCTGAGCGTCTACTTTAGATCAAATTAGGGTCTGATTCTCCTCTCTGCTTCTGTCTGTGGACAGGGCTGTCCTCTAACAAGCTCTCTGTCTGTCTCTCTGTCTCTTTCATTCTCTTTTTCTCACTCTTCCTCTTCTCCCTTCCTGTCCCCCCGTGCTCTCAGACAAGGACGCGTCCTCTCCTCGTCTCTGAATGTCCAAATGCAGAGGCTTCATTAAAGACGGGATCGGAGCTCGTCTACTGAAGGCGTCATATATTTTTTTTCCCTCCCAAAAATCTCGACCTTGCCGCACACTCCACATTCGCAACATTCTCGCGGTGGGAATTCGGTTCTTCAGAGTGGTACGTCAAGATGAGTCAGAATGGAACTGATCACTCGTTACTCACTATTCTCTCGACTGCTCACTTTTACTTGCTCTGGCTCTCCTCTGACGTGCACACACACACATTCACACGCACACACATACCCCTCTACTGTTCCCAATGACATCGTGTGACTCAGAGCAGCATTACGGCCGTGCTGTTCATGCCCTGCAGGCCTGGGCCAGAAGCTCCGCCTACTCATACAACGATGGCGGCTGCACATCGGCGCCAGGTCTACCTGTATAGGGCCTGAGGGGCCACCCACCAGCCTGAGGGGCCACCCACCAGCCTCAGGGGCCACCCACCAGCCTGAGGGGCCACCCACCAGCCTGCACGTCAGATCACAGCACAGTCCCTCTGCTTTATCTGCTGTTGATGTAGATCATGTTTGCGTCTGTGTGTGTGTGTCCTTGTGTGCGTGTCTACCTGTCTCCATCTTTCTCCACCCTCCACAGGGCGACTAAGACAGAGGGGCCTCTGCCGCCCTCCCTCCCTGCCTCTCTCTCCTGCTCTCCCTCTCTCCTTCTCACCCTCCCTCTCTCTCTCCCTCCCTCCCTCCATCCATCTCTCCCTTTACTTCTGACTCTATCTGGCATTCTACTGCTAATGCTGATGTTGTTGATCTCAGTGATGAATGATGGTCTATGAGTGTGAGCACCAACAAAAACAAAGTAAAAATGCGTGTGCACGTACGTGTGTATGTGTGTTTGATGACTTGTGTGTGTGTGTGTGTGTGTGTGTGTGTGTTTGTGTTTGGCAGGGGAGGGGGGAGGAGGTGGAGGAGGGGGGAATGAAAAGACCGTGAGTGTGGAGATCTTGACCAGCCATCCATCAACAGTGCCTGCTGCAAACCCCCAGAAATCCATACTCACACCAGCCAACCAATCAGCAGCCAGCGTGGCCGGCGCAGGGCGCAAAGACAAGGGCTGGACGGGAGGAGAGGTTAAAAAAACAGCGTTAAACCACAGCAGGATGGATGGATTGGGCCGACAGAGGGGCAGAGAGGGAGAGAGAGAGAGAACAAGAGAAAGAAAAAAAGAGAGGGACAGAAAGAGAACAAGAGTGATGGAGAGAAAGGAGGAGGAGAGGATGTTGGTTCCAGCCTGTGTTTCCATGCCAGACTAATGCCAGAAGAAGCACCACTCCTGCGCCTGTTGGAGGCCAGAAGAATGGGCACCTGATGTATGGCAGTCAGGTCCGTCTAGCCAATCAGAAGGCTGCGTGAATATTATGGGAGGGGATTTATTGCCTTCATCCCTTTTTTCATACGGTGAAATGGCCAAAGCTGTCATCGCTGCAGAACTGGGAGTTCCAACAAGAGCCTCTAGTGTTGGCTGGAGGGAGATAAGGAGCTGAGCTGATCTCAGAACAGCTCTCATGCTCAGAGTGAGTGCTGGATTGTGGGGGAGAGCAAGGTCAAAGCTGACCCCAGGGGCCCCACTCTCCCGCACTTACAGCAGCTGAAGCGGTGCAGGCAGGGGTCCTGAGTCTACAGAAACACCAGCAAAGGAAGGAAAGGCAGACTGCCCCAGACACACGCACATGCAAATGTACACACACACACACACACGCGCGCATGCACGCACACGCACGCACCTTCAAGCATAAACATCTAAACTGCTTAACTTTACTCAGTCGTTCCCATAATGCCATACACAGGCAAACACACACACACACACACACACACACCACCCGTGGAGTCCCCCACAAGCTTGAGCAATCACCATTAATTAGGGCTGTGATAAATAAATAATGCCAGTTGATCTGAATTTCAGATCAGGACACAGCACCCTCACAAAAGGCATGTGGCAATTAGCGTAATCAAAGCCACATTCCAATGCAAGATAAAGCCTTCCTCCGTGATCACTCTCCATCTCTCTCTTTCTCTCCTTCACTCTCTTCCTCTCCCCCTCAGCATCATCCTCACTCTCTCCCCACCCTCTCTCTTCTCAATCAGTCTCTCTCTGCCTCTTCCTCCACCCTCTCAGCCTCCGTCCCCTGGTGGAGGAGTGGGCAGCGTATCTCCTCACGTGTCCCTACGCACATGCGCCTGTTGTGCTTTCTTCAGACGCACCGTGCGCTTGTTTATTGGTCGGCGCGGACAAGGCGACGCTATTAATCTGCTAACCCCGCTAACCCCGCCTTTAATGGAGAACGGGGAAGTGGGTAAGGAATGTGGCTGATTATGCGCGCCAGGCGCTAAATGGCTCCCTCCACTCTGGATTTAATTAACTGCCCCTGATTGCCTCTCTCCACCCGCATGTTAAAATGCCGCCGTGTCGCTGCTAAATGCGGGCGGTCCTATCAGGAGGTTCTCAGGCCGGCATGGCACAGCCTAAAGAGCCAGCTCAAGGAATGAATCAAGGCTCTCTAAAGGCTGGTGCGATATATCGTTTGTTAATTGTTATCGCAATATTGGCAATCGAATTACCAATATCGTAATGGGCTACAAAATGCAGATGACCCGAACAAATGTGGATGTCTAGCAAACCACTTTGTCTTTGATGAACCATAGCAAAATGGCAAAAATCATTTGTCAAAATAATGTCTAAAGTGATATACAGGAATGTCCTCACAGCAGCCGAAGGCCAGTGAGGTTAACCGGCATCACCCTGATCAAACAGTTTTACAGCCGGAGAGAGCAGAGCTCTGGAAGGTCCTCTGGGTCATCATCTCATTTCCTTTCTCTGTGCTAACCAGCTCGATATGCTGCTCGATACTGCATAATGCTAACAAATCGGTTTGACCTCGTGACCTTTCCAAGGTCAAATTTCATCTCGCCCCTCAACGTCTCCGATCGATCTGTCCACTCCGGTAAGATCAGAGGTCATGAAAGGTCACCTTCGAGGTGCTCCAATCAATCAGAAGTACATCGGGGATTTTGCCAAGAGGAGTCCAGCAGAGGACTGGAGGAGGGCCAGAGGAGCACTCACTCACTCACATTTAGTGACACTACAGAGTGTTCTTACTACAGAAAATGTAAATCTCATAGTAACTCAGAAAAAGTGTCCATCCAAACAGGTTAATGATTAGTTTAACCACAACCCACCCAAAAGTCCAGAAAAGCAGATTCACACCTGACGCACCTTGTTCGAAATGAAGTAAAATAGCAGACACAGAGCACAAAGTGTAAACTCATTCTGCAGTGTTTCCTTTTGGTTCGTACCTTCCACCCCAAAGCTATTTGAGCAGAAACCAGCCACATCCTACAGGTGAGACGACGCGTTTGCTCACACGCTCGTGCTTCTGTGTGTGTGTTCGTGAGCACGCGTTAGTTCCGCTGCTCGGAGTCACTCGTGCTTCTGTGTGTGCGTGTGTGTGTGTGTGTATGAGAGAGAGAGAGAGACAGATGTGCTGGTGTAGGTTTGTGGAAGAGATGAAAGGTGTGTATAACCTGGTGTCCAAGCGGAGTGTGTACTCAAGCCCACCGGCGCATTTAATGCCGTGTTAAGTTACACGTGTGGTAGATGTGTGAACACACACACACACACACGTATGAGAAACATGCGAGTGTGTGTGCGCTTGTGTGTGAGGGAGACAAGGACACACTTCATCTACTTATACACACAGAGTTATACTGAAGGCTTATAGTGTCTCAGGAAAAAACAAATGTGGAAAAACACTGGGCAATTTCTCACACACACACACACACACACACACACAGGTGATTGAATGTGAATTAAAATGCAAATTCGACACTGCTATGTTTCCTGTGGCCAGGCTGCAGATGGGAACCGTTTGAACAAGATAGCACGTACTATTCTGGAACACTCACACACACACACACACTCATACATACCCAACAATCTGTCAAACCAGTGGAAGTCCATCTGCATCACCCCTCCCCCCCACAGGGCCCCCTCTGGTGACTAAAACAGCACAGCTCACAGGTCTATAACGCTCAGGGTTAAAACAGAACAGCTCACAGGTCTATAACGCTCAGGGTTCAAACAGAACAGCTCACAGGTCTATAACGCTCAGGGTTAAAACAGCACAGCTCACAGGTCTATAACGCTCAGGGTTTCACAATAACGCTCAGGGTTAAAACAGAACAGCTCACAGGTCTATCTCAGGGTTCAAACAGCACAGCTCACAGGTCTATAAGGGTCACAGGTCAAACAGGGTTAAAACAGCAGCTCACAGGTCTATAAGGCTCAGGGTTCAAACAGAACAGCTCACAGGTCAGGCTCAGGGTTCAAACAGAACAGCTCACAGGTCTATAAGGCTCAGGGTTCAAACAGAACAGCTCACAGGTCTATAACGCTCAGGGTTAAAACAGCACAGCTCACAGGTCTATAACGCTCAGGGTTAAAACACCTGTAAAGCTCAATGACCAATGCTGCTCCCCCCAGGGGCAGAGACAGCCACAGAACACAGTATTACCCACCCCTGCACTACACTTTCACTCAGACATGCACACTTATGCACACACACTTGCACACGCACACGTCAAAGTCTCATGCGGCAAGCCTACCCACCAGAATGTTTCTATCAAAAGCTGTTTTATGCACGCGTGAGAGAGAGAGAGAGAGAGAGAGAGAGAGAGAGAGAGAGAGAGAGAGAGAGAGAGAGAGAGAGTGTGTGTGTGTGTGTGTGTGCGCCAATTTCACATTGCCTTTCCCTTGTGGCTAGAAATCACTTAAAAGGGCTTTAGAGTAATGAAACAGTGGGGGGAAAGAACAGGTCAACAGTACAAACCCAGCCGTCAATCCCGGCCGTCCAACCTAGTCACTCTCCACTGGTCCCGCACTCTTTACATCTGCGTTCAGCACCAGTGTCATTTACTGAAGCACCACCGATGAGCTCCAGATCAGAGGTTCATGATTAGTGGTGGTGCTGAATTCTGCTGTTAGTGGTGGTGCTGAATTCTGCTGTTAAGAGTTCATCATAGTCTTGGCAGAACTGTTTAAGTTTTGTATGCTTTAATATGAATAGTGCCACTGCCCCCCCCCCTACCGAGAGTGAGTGAGTGAACAAGAGACAGACCGATTCAGGACTTTTTTCCTCCCATTCCCATTACTGAGACCACCACCGATAAACTCTGATTACCCTACGGCAGTCATTTCAAAGGCCAGCCAACGGGACGGGAAAACAATAGCCAGCTAAATAATAATATACTATTATATACTATATTATTGCATACTATATTTAGTTTATAGAACCATACTGTTAAATCAGCAAAGCAAACAACAACCTCCATAATTTAGCATCATCATAACAACAGTTAGGCACAAATAATACAACCGCAGGAGAAAATCAAGATTCTGCCATAAGCGATCAAGCCGCAAAATAAAACAACAAAACGAACATGTAGCCGGCTGCCTGCTAGCTTGTGTCGCGACTGTAATGCTAGCGCTAATGTTAGGCGATGTTAGTGAATGTTAGTGCTCGTGCCGTTATCAGTGGAATAGTGCGCGTTATACATTCATAGGAGCGGGAAATATGGTGAGTAGGTTTCATTTCCCCATGCTACTCATTTGCTTTCAACACACTAGACAAACGGAATCCGACTAAATAAACACAGTGTCAATGATTATCGTCAGAAATGTTGGTCATGCGGTGACCTATAGCTTGTGACATCAACACCAATCGTGTTTCTTCACGTTTATTTACGTCATTACTGTGAGAGTGGACAATTTTCCAAGCACATATTTATGCTGTTATTTTCAAGACAGAATGTTCAAATTCAGTGGTGTGTCACTGGCTAAATGTTTAGTGTCATATACTTAATTTCAGTAATGTTCTTTTGGTCAGGTTCTGATTCTGCAGTACTGAATAATTAGGATTTTCTCTGGTTTAGTAAGGTACATTATAACAAAGTTTCGATTCACTGTTTTATGTCTGCTGTCCGGGGTACATTTTGAGTTTGTGGTGTGTAGGAGTGTAATGTTTTGACCCATTACAATGTCACATTGTGTAAGCTTAGCTTTTTTTTGATTCAGTAGTGAGTGGCGATGGGTGAGCTTTGATTCAGTAGTGTGCAGTAATGGGTGAGCTCTGATTCAGTAGTGTGTAGTCACATTGTCAATTGTGATTTTCACCCCAATCGAAATTTGTCCTCCGCATTTACCCATCTGTGCAGTCAGAACACACACACACACTAGTGATAACTAGGGGGCTGTGGTGCACACGTGCCCAGAGCGGTGGGCAGCCCTAGCCCGGCGCCCGGGGAGCAGTTGGGGTTAGGTGCCTTGCTCAAGGGCACCTCAGTCATGGCCTCAGGCCTGGGAATCGAACCCATGACCCTCCGGTCACAAGACTGGTTCCCTAACCACCAGACCATGACTGCCATTGTGTAGTGGTGACTCGTGCAAGGCCTGTGGGAGTAAGTGCTAGCATAATGAGAAGCGATAATGGAGACATTTCTGTTGCTCAGACCTGACATCGGTGTCATTCATTCCCACACACACACACACACACACCACACACACACACACACACACACACACACACACACACACACACACACACACACACACACACGACTCTGTGCAGACACAGACCAACACACAGCCAACAGACGAACACACCTTCAATAAAAGACTCTTCCTCTTTATGTCTGAACATCCTTAATCTGACCTTCAAAAGCAACGGCACATAATCATTGACCAGCTAGAGGGAAATAGACCAATCTTAAACATAACCACTTAATCATGACAGAGCGAGAATGTGTGTGTGTGTGTGTGTGTGTGTGTGTAAAGGCTTTGGATGGAGGAGAAGAACTGGTACTTCATCCCCATCTGTCCGAGACAGGACCTCAGCCATCTGACCATCTGACCACGTTACATCATTCACTGTGTGCGTGAGCGAGCAGACACACACACACACACACACACACACACACACACACACACACACCACTGCACAAAGTGTATTCAGTCATTTATGGACGTAGACAGCAGCATTCCTACGTCGAGTGAGTCCACTAGACCTAAATCTAAGAGCAGACAAATCACACAAACCACCCACTAATTTAAAATGGCAAACCTCAACGCCCACACACACACACACACACACACACACACACACACACACACACACACACACACACACACACACACACACACACACCCACACACACACACACACACACACCTCTCTTTTGCCCCCACCCTATCAGAAGATCATTCTAACATTTCCACACCAGCCGTCTGTGCCGGGCGTCCCTGGCTACAACCCCACAGCATTCAGCAATCCCACATTCAGCCAGGAAACCCCACCCAAAAACCCTCCACCTTTCTCCTCCAGCTTCTAAAGTGCTGGAGTGGAATTTGGCGGGAATGCTGCTCTACAGTGTTTGGCTGTAGCCGCTGGGACGGGCTTGATTACGGAGACACACGGGGACCATAAATAACAGGCAGGGTATTCAGACTGCATCTTAATTAGGACCATTATTATGGGCTGACTCAGACCTAATGGCAGAACTAACTCTGGCAGCATATAGGGTGTGAGGGTGCACGCGCACACACACACACACACACACACACACACACACACACACACACACACACACACACACCACAGAGATCCACAGATTCAGGCGTGCACACGCGCATCCCAACGCATCCCGTTTGGTTCACAGTGCAGACTGCGATGTGCAGTCGTACCTCTCCCGTGTATTTTAGAGCAGCGATTCATTTTGTCACGCTGGCAGACACACACAAACGCCCACGCGCACCCCCGCAAAACCGCACTCTACCTTTGGCTGCTTTGATTGCAATCAGGGGGTGGGGGGGGAGGCGAACACGTACACCTCAACACTTCACAGTGATTAGAACGCCACCCGTACAGCCCTGGGGAAGCTCCGCCCCCCCGGATCTGCACCTACACCGGGTGTCGGCACACAAAGCCACAGCAGACTCTGGTGCAACCGCTCCTTACGGCACATGAAAGCTTTGTGCATTTGCTGGGGGTCGACCGTGACACGTCAATCACCGAGGGCCGCTAAGAATTCAGCCCCCCGTATTGATCTTGTATGCTTGCTGCTTTTGTTAATAATCAGTCAGAAGTGGCATACGAAGTTCGTCAGAAAACATGACAACCAGTTGGTAGATGAAGTTATATAATATATTATGTATTACGCAGCTTCCTCCCAGCCTGTGGTAATGTTTACTGGAGGCTGTGTGAAACTCTGCACATAACACTGGCCCTCTGCAGGACCCAGGCCAGCCCAGAGCAGAGCCTGAGCAGAAAACCGCCGCCCGTGTCCCGAACGCCGCAACACAACTAGCCGCACGTGCGTTTTTGGGGCTATTTAAATTGGTGCCTGTATTTTTTTTTTTCAAGCTCCGCCCAAATGGGGTCGCACGGCGGGACCGACACGGCAGTCTGAGGTTAACCGAGCCCAGCCAGCTGTTTACCAGTAAAAGCTCTGGCATGTGACAGGAGTCCTGTGGGGGGAGGGGAGGAGGGAGGGGGGGGGTGGGCAACTTCACCACATCATCCGCTGAACTCTGCTGCTAGGCTGGAGTGGGAGAGGTGTGAGTTGGGATGGGGGGGGCTATCAAGCCGGAACCTGCAATTTATGTATTTATTCATCTCCGGGAAAGCGTGCTTTAAAAGGTCGGACAATTTTCCAGGTCACTGGTCACACCCGCCCGACGAGGAACGGCCGGAGGAACAGCGCTCCCGTTGTCACGGTGATAAGCGGGTGGGGGGCTAGAGACTGGGGTGGGGGGTGTTGGGGTGGGGTGGGGAGGCATTAGGGGGTTTGAGGAGGTGTCAGCGGGGCTCAATATCCGGTATGTTCGGGGTTCTCAGCCTTAATGAGTTTGAAAGGTCAAATGCCTTTCCAAAAGATTAATGGGGTTCCACACAGACCAGAGTGCTTCTTGGCGGGCACCGGGGCTATGGGGGGGGAGATACGGGCAAAGCCAAGGCTGTTGGCACGGAGATGCTGGCACGGCAACGCGGCACGGCCAGGGGCTTGCTCTTCACCAAGCGCTCGGAAAAATAAACAAGCCCAAAGCGTCTGTTGGAGGAAGAAGCCTTACAAGCAGAAACCGTGAGAGGCCGCACCTTCCTCCCACCCAAACACACGCAGCGCGCCAAACACGCCTTAAACCACTACTGCAGCGAGTCTGGCTTACTTCAATGAAAAGCCGCAATCAAAATGTGTAATTAAAAGCTTTTTGGTCCATACATGTATCCTTAGTTCTGAAAGGTGAAATATAACAGGCAACCACTCCTGTGAAGCAAACCGCTGAAATAAAACAACTTTTTAAAAACAAACACATTGTAGCGATGTTAAAAGGTCCGGGCATCAAATACATGGAAGCACAAAAGTATTTTGGCATTTTGACAAAAATGTCAGGACCCAAATGGAATCTAAAGGGCTCAGTTCATCCAATAAGAAATAAACCGAGGTCTAATTATTGGAGTGAGGTACAGTGGTGATTTGCTAACTGGGGGCTGTTGGCTTTCAGTTCTTGTTAGGCGATTAGCTACGGGTGCAGCTCCAAAGGTGTACAAAGACCTACACCCAGACTCCATATCTGCAAGGGCAACAGAACGTGGACAAAATGCTATATTGCAAGCGTGTCCCTACATACGGTTAGTGAAATATGCCTTAGAGTGTATTAAAACAGAAACAGAACACTTTAAACATACCGAAACATAATTGGCCTTCTTTATTTACAATGCATTATTTTTGCCAAATTTATTCACATCTGTTAGATCAGGCGAAAGTCAAAAATACCCTCAGGCATTGGTCAGAATGCTCACAGCAAGCAATAAACATGTCTGTGATTTGCTAGAGGGCTCCTATGATGGGTGTCAGTAATGCACAGGCAAATGCCGCAGGAACAACGGAGCAACAATATACTGTGAAGTGCTGAAGCCAAACTGGAAAAGTCCTCACAGAACATTTGTTGAAAGAGAATTTTTTAGAGAATCTTCTAGAATTACTGGCACTGTGGGTAAGGAAAAAAAAAGAGCAAAAACAACTATGAAAAATTCACTGTTCTTCATTGGCTTGAATTTACACTGAGAATAGAAAGAGAAATATGAACAATATCAACATCAGCAAATTATTAAAGTGTTAAAGAAGTCAAACGTGTTCAAGAAGTCAATCAAACGAGTGCAGCTGAGATCACTGCGACACATGGGAAATGTGCTCAGGACAGGCCGTGCAGTCAAACGTCAAACGCATGCATTCGGAGTTCACTGCACGTCACTGAGCTCTGCTTAGGGTTGGATTGGGACCCAAGGTCGAATGAGACCAAGAGTTTGGCAACTCGCACCAGAGGCGAGTTTAGTGCCAAGAGTGTGGAAGTCGTGCAGAAACGGGCACAGTTCCCACTGTGAAGTATGGTGGTGGGTCTGCGATGGTGCGGCATGCCAAAGGCTCTGGGGATCTTGTTAGGACACAGTACGACTCAAGGACGAGAGATTTGTTTAAGGAGGATTGGTCACTTCATACGGACCCTCTCAGCATCCGCGAGGCCGCATTCTACTATCTTGCCGAGGAAGCACAAGTGGTAATGTTCCCAGGTACCAATAATCACACCATGTTTTTCAGATTTTTTATCTTATAAATATAAAAAAATAAACAAGGGCATTTTGCAGAGGCTTTTTTTAATTTATTTTGCCTGACTGTACCATCTTTACCAGGGGTGTACACAATTCTGGAGGGCACGGCAAAGGTCATATTGTCTTTCTCAACCTTCATCACCAGTCGGAGCTGGAGGGATCCGGGGGCAGATTCAAACGCTTCTGGCTTCTCGGGAAAAGTCGAAAGGGCGGCAAACCTGAGCCGCTCCTACCTGGCTGGGCTCCTGGTGGGGGCTCCAGCGTGGAGAGGGTCCGCAACATTCCGCTTCCCCATCAGCATGGCGTCACGAATGGGATACGACCCCCGCGCTTTCACCAAGATTGGAAATGCTCGGTCAGAGTCGGACTGGGTGCGTCACCCCCGGGACCGTGCAGAGGAGGAAATGAAAGTTGCAGAGGTTCCCCATAGGTGATGTCTGGGAGTGCGATATGCAGTGTGTGTTGTACAGGGGTGCAACAAGGCCAGGCAGACATGGAAAACACATTAGAGAGCTCTTAAGTGAGTGGTGTCAAAGAGCACTCAAAGCCAAGAAGTGCAGTCATGGAAGAGGTTGTTCACACACACACACACACACACACACACACACACACACACACACACACACACACAATCTCACAAGTTTGCCATATATTATAAGCACATCATTATTCTCATATTATAACTACCCAAAATCCTGCAGTTAGACAAAAAAATGCACAAACGCCTATGTGTTAGACACTAGTCATTAGTCATTTATGTTTAAATAATAGTTATCATTTTATGTTTCCGCTCATGCCTTTGTCAAGCAGGATATGTTCCACGGTGGTAACGGAGCATGTTAGCTGTCCATCATGTCTGAGCCCACCGTGGTGTTTCCACAGATACTGTTGTCATACACAACGAGACACGAGCTCCCTGCGGGCTCCTGCATGTGCACCTCCCAATGCTGTGGGCGTGCCCCAGCGATGTGGGCGTGTCCAGGAGGCGTGGCTGTGTCGGTTTGACAAACCAAGCAGAATTCTGCCAGGTCCTGCCCTGATCTAGTGCAGGTCTAAACCACTTAAATGGTGAAAGGGGTGTAAAGAGAGAGAGAGAGAGAGAGAGAGAGAGAGAGAGAGAGAGAGAGAGAGAGAGATGGGGGGGGGGAAAAGGTCATTGGAGCTGGAACACATTCATCGGCATTTACCACGCTCGTCTGAGGCCAGGTTGAAATTCACCATGACAGAAGAGATAACCTTTACTTTTGAGCCAATGAACAAATAAACAAATAAAAGAAACAAATATAATAATTAATATAATATAATAAATAAAAACCCTGTTTTGCCAAACCCGGCGTGTGTAAATCGAGCCCATCAGACCTGCTCAGCACAGCTCTGGGGCGGCCGTGTTGGGGCCTGCTGCATACGAAGACTCGTCCGTCAGAGAGAGAAACTCCTCTCAGATCCACAGCACAATACTGCACTCACAAGGTCTTTACAAAGGGCTGCTGGTTTGGAGGATTCGTTCGGGGAAATGGCTCTACATATCGCTACATGTGGTCTTTGACAAACATGAGGACCTCCACCACAGACACAAGAGCCAATATTCACATCACTTCAAACCAGCATCTACTGCAGGTCCTTTCTGATTTTTTCTCTCCTATGCATAGCTGTGAGTGGTGCGGAAATTCATAAACTGCTGATGGTTCTTCATGAGTGCACCTAAAACAAAAGACAGCCCTTCCTCCAGGGAGCGCTCTTAATTGGGGCGGTGGGGGGGGGGGGGGGGGGGGGGGTGGGAGGGTTCTGGTCGCAGCTACAGAAAACAGAAAACATGGCAGTGACAGATGAGGCCATCATCTCTTCATCCGTTTCAACCTGTTTGTACCTCCCTACACGTCTGTCACCCTTTCACTTCACCCAGTCTCTCTCTCTCTCTCTCTCTCTCTCTCTCTCTCTCTCTCTCTCTCTCCCTCCCTCCCTCCCTCATACACACACCAATCAAGCTCCTGGACAGGGTGTAAGTCGCAGCTCCGTCTGCCAGCGACCAAACGCCCGTGACATTCTGTTGCCGTTACGACGCGTCTCCCCAACACGGGCCGGACTCGCGCTCCGAAACCCCTCGTCCTCCATCACGGCGACGGGGTGCGCTCGAAGCCCAGTCCGTTTTTGTTCAAGCAGCTGAAACGTTGCACCGGTTAACACAGACGTTGGCGTGACGAATCGAACATCGCCGAGGACATCTGCGCGTCGCCCCGACCCCGCAGGGCTGTAGTGTGGGCGGAGCATGCGGCGACAACGGGACACGCCGTGAAGCGTATCCAGGTCCAGAGAGTCGCTGGGCATGACGGTAGCGACTCTCGCCATGACAGGGTCGAGGAGGTGGTGGGCATGGCGGTATTGACTTTCACCGTGACAGCGCGCACGCGACAGGCACGGCCTGCACCATAAACGACCCCCAGATGAGATGCCAAAGTGTGTTAAGGCTGAGGAGCAGGGTGACAGAGAGAGAGAGAGAGAGACAGACAGACAGAGAAAGGAAGAGAAATGGGAAAGGAATGAGAGAAATATGAAGAGAGAGGATGAGGAAGAGAAAGAGACGCAGAAAGACAGAAAAGGAGAGAGAGGTAGGAAGAAGGGGAGACAGACAGAGGGAGAGAAAAGGAGAACCACCAGAGTGAAGACAGACACCCCGGGTCCAGGAAGTTGGGGGTTGTTGGAGGGAGCCATTAATGCTCACCAGCAGAAAGGCAGACAGAACAGCAAGGTAATTTACCAATCACCAACACCCCCAGACACACACACACACGCTCAGTAAGTCACACTCATACACACACATATGATCTAATGTGCACATAGCTCACTCACACACACACACACACATCTTATTGAAGCACCCAAAGGAATCTTTAACAAAAAGGATGTGAATGAGTGCAAGCTGACGCATAACAGCCTCACGGGCGCTCTTTACAGCACGAGCAGGACTGTGGAGCACATCAGCACGTCAGGTGGACGAGGCAGTTCACACAGTGCTTTCAGTTTCTATTCACGCCAATTAACTCATGTCACAACATTCATTAGCGAACTGATGGCTGATAGAAGTGAATTGTGTGTGTTCATCGTATCGGTGGAGCAGGGGGGGGGGTGTATAAGATGTGTGCGGTATCTCATAAGTGAGAGTGTACGTTCATGTAACATGCGGAATTGTGTGAGACACAATTGTGGAGCTTTTCTCTCCGTCTGTGAGGCGCAGGGACACTAGTATTCCCTGCTCTCGCGCTACAGCACCGCTCCAGCCGAACCTGAGCCGCGCGCGCTTGCCAGGAACATAAGAAACCGTCCTGAGCTGAGCGAACTATCAAACCGTCACCCAGCACGGAACAGCCCGAAACAACCTCTACCTCATCAACTCCGTGAGAGTTAATACACGAATGGCCATACTGCTGGATTCAATTCTACAGAAAATAGAAGAGTCATGTAAATACAGCTTAAGTAATGAGTGTCTTCATTTTGTTTCACTGGTACGCAAAAACAAATAAAAGACACTTAACATTACACGGGAACGGCAACAATTCGTTTAAGCTACCCACGACCATCCAAACTGAAGTCAACACTGTAACTAAAACAAATAAACTTCCAAGCCTTACTCCCTCGCGTAAAGGAAACGTGTTCGGAATCAAACACGTTAACCAAACGCTCAAACAGCCCCGTAACAAAACGCCCCGTTCCCATCATTACCATCAACAGCAACCCGGTTGCAGTTTCGTCTACATCATGCGTATAGGTAGGTAGATTAGATTTGGTTCGAATTCGTGCAATAAGGGCTTTTATTCGTCTACATAAAAATTAAATTGACGTTGTGTCAGTATAGCATAGTCTTTAACCGACTGCAAAATAACACAGAAAGATCACAGTCAGCCGCTGTAAACTTTGCAGTGTTGGAATCTGGGAAAAAAAACACCACCTGAAACAAGAGACTAGTCGAGACGAGCACTTTCCATACAAGAGTGAAAGAAACAGTAAGAAAAAAAAACCCAACATACCTTCCTCGGCGTAACAATCCTTAATTCCTTTCAGCAATAATATCCAAAGCACCGAAACTATCGCCTTAAACAGCTCCATATTAGACTGGCCACGTTTGCGGGGTTCTTGTCATGTCGCTGCCGCTCGCACTTCGCACGCTCGCGCACCCGTGCAGGAGGAGAGCCGTCCGGGCTAGTGACATGAAGCAGTAATACGTGCCATATTTGGCATCTCGGGGGAGGAGATTAAGGCTCAGATTGACATCAGCAGTGTGCAATGACACTCGAGTTCTTGGCCGAGGGCGTTAGATGATCTCCTATCACATCGCGCCGAATACAAATTCACAACCAGGTGCAACACCTCCGAATCGAGTCAGGGCTGTAAATACAGGTTTCTCGGGGTTTTTTTTCTCTCTCTTTTGGTTGGTTTGAATCGAGGTTATGAATAGGTTATGAACATTAAAGACATCGTTGTCAGGCTATTATGCGCCTAAGGAAAAATTATATTTTAAAATATCTTTCTAGGAGCACAGTAATACTATTCGCAGTGTACTGCGTTTGTCTGTGGTCGCTGTTTTCAGTTCATTTGTGGACACTGGCAACAATGCGGGTAAGAAAGTACTGAAAATAAGAAGGAATCTAAGCTATCTATGAATATTAATATTATGCTAACGACCGCTCACTGGATCTTAAACACTTGACTCTATTTTTGTTCATTTTCAAAATATTTGAATTTTATGAAAGGTGAGCAAAAAAGTTTCCAGTGTGCTAAAAAAGCGAAACCATTCTGGCAATGAATGAAATAAAGAAAGAAAGTGAAAAAGCTCAGCACGGTTATTCTCTTCCTTATACACTGAGGATTTCTGCGGCGTTTAATATTTGTGTGTGTGTGTGTGTGTGTGTGAGGGACACCCCCAATCCCATCACCCATATGCACATGCACACACGATCTTTACAGTGTCCAGGATGAGACGGCCCATTTGTGCCTTGCGGTATTACGCTTACATAACGCCCACGTCCAGTGCCCGGCTCCACACCACACTCCGGTCCTACCCAGCTGAACTGTAATACATATTACAGCATTACAATTTCATGCTAGCTTGGCCTGCACCATGTTCTATCTGTGCTTCTTAAATACAGGAGGTGTGGGGTGGAGGGGGCGGGTGGGGACACACGGTCTCTTGACCTTTTCTCTTTTGTGGATGGTTTCCCAGCCGCTGGGGTAGAAAGACACAGCAGAAAAAGTAGGTGAGGGGGAAAAGGGCTAAAGACTCTGTTAGAAGAAAGTATTTGCTTTGAATTGTGGGTAACCAACTCTGTCTCTTTCGATCTGACACACACACACACACACACATACATGCGCACAACAGGAGAAGGTTATTCCCAGATGTGTTGTAGAGGAAGCGTGTTATTTCTGGGCTCTGAATGCCATGAGTTGGACAGGTGTAAATGTGAGCCAGAGGCGTCTCCGGGGACCAGCACTACAACCTTCCCTAAAAATCACCAATCAGCCTGCCCCTGCCAGAGGAACGGGCCAATCAGGAACGGCCTTTGTTCGCCCCTGCGACACATGTGAAGACTCTCCACAAAACAAAGTGCTCTCTTGAAAACAGAGAAATATGAAGGGCTTTCGTGTTACGGACTCTGACCCTCTGGATGCTTGAGCATTTTCACTCTGCCCTTGGAAGAACGCTGTTGGGAACACTGTGGCATCGTCCAGGGAGATGTGCTGGTTGCCACGACTGAGGGGCGATGGTTCTGTAATTGGCAGTGGGGCAGCATGCCCTGCTTACAGTCTCAGTGTGGTAGCGTGGTGGACCGCAGTGGGCACCGAAGCCCCTGTGTGTGTGTGTGTGTGTGTGTGTGTGTGTGCATACGTGTGTGTGTGTGTGTGTGCATACGTGTGTGTGCGCGTGTGTACGTGCATGCTTGCGTGTGTGTGTGTGTGTGCATACGTGTGTGTGCGCATGCGAACGTGCATGCATGCGTGTGTGTGTGTGTGTCTGTGCATACGTGTGTGTGCATACGTGCATGCATGCATGCGTGTGTGTGTGTGCGTGCATGCGTGTATGGGTGTGTTTGAGTGTGCATGTGCAAGTGCAGGGTGAGACTGTAAATGACAGGTCAAACAAGAGGACACTTTCTCAGCATGTGTGTGTGTGTGTGTGTGTGTGTGGAGGGGGGGGGTGGGCTGTTTAAGGCCAAAAATGACAAGAAATAATACTGGCAGGAGAAGCAGCCAGGTCGGTTATATTTGTCTCTGTGTGCGTGCGCATGTGTGTGTGTGTGTGGTGTGTGTGCATGTGTGTGTGTGTGTGTGTGTGTGAGGGGGAAGATATGCGTGCGAACACCTTTCGCCCCCTCATGGCACTGTAATTAGGCTTTCACTTGTCACAGAGCCCCTAGAACGTAGCCGGTGTTTCTGTTTAATTTCCAGCTTCACATGGGCTTTAGCTGTCAGCGGCCCCGCCACCAGGCCTGAGTCTGGGACGACCTATTAATTCCATCCCTTAAAGAACGGACTAGGCGGGAGACAGGAATCGGAATGGGAAACACCCAGCCAAGGCGTGCGCGTGGCAGTCTACCGATAAGGAGGCGGACTCCATTACAATACAAAATAATAGGCTGACGGACACATTCCGAGACGTTCCGAGACCGTAAGAACCCGCCCGCCGCTTCCGACGGCGCAGTGCCAGGGATACGATTCCTCTGATACCCTTCACCAAAGAGGGTTCTACTTCCCAAACCCCTGCTCCTGTCAAATATCAGCACCGATAAGGCTCTCCTCTCAGAGTTAACATGGATTAAGACACAAAAAAAGACAACGTGGGGGAACAACGTGCGGGCTCGCGTCGTTTTTCGGGGAGACCGCTTTTGTGTTCGAAAAGGTTCCGAAGAGAGCGTGTGGTCTTTATCTACGCCGAAGATTCCAGCAGGCGCTCGCGCACACGCAAATGCACGGGCGCGCGTGGGTAATAGATTAGGGAGCGCTCGCCGCTGTTTCTAATTTACTGTGGCCGGCTCGGCCGGGACAGGAGGTTGAACAACACTACCCCCCTCGTCCTTGATTTGACTCCTTATCAACAAGAGACTGCTGGGTGCTCGCTGCCTGCATCTGGGGCTCCTTCAAACAGAGAGCAGTCTTTTAGCCCTCTAAAATGACAGCCCTGTGAACGATGGGCGAAACAAGTCTTTCAGGTGAGTATCTACTGGACTGGCACCCTCGGAGTTTTGCTGACATCACACAGACGGTAATCAATATGGCGGTGGATAAATAAGAGGCATCGTCTGACTTGAAATGAGAAGCTTTTGTGCTGAAATGTAAATAAATGTCTAAAGGAATATTGCTAAGATATATTAAAAGGACCATGAAGAGCTGTTTAAGTAAAACGATTTATGCTCCAATTTTAAACTGGATTTGAATGGCTTCTGCTTCCTTCTTTAGACTGGGGTGCAGGCACTGAAAGGAGCATCAAAAGCAGAGAGATAGGAGCGAGTGAAAATCAATGGAGGAGAATGAGAGATGGAGAGAGAGAAAGAGGGTAGGAGAATGAAAAATGTGTTGATTTGTCCGAATGGGCTGGATATCTCCAGAGACATAGTTGGGAATTTATCACAAAAGACAAATTACCTTGCTGCAGTGGGTTTCTCCTTCTCGTACGTCCGCAGTGTGTGTGTGTGTGTGTGTGTGTGGATGCAACTGCATCACATGCAACTGTATGTCTGTGCCTATATGTGTCTGCAACAGTACTGCTGAATTCATCATCCTTTGAATCAAAACAGTGGTTAATGCTGATATGGCCGTTTAGAATAAACAAGTTCTGGAAGAGCAGCCTCACCTGTCAGTGCTCTGTGTCTCCGCACCACCTTTATGAATGGGGAGAGCAGATTTGTTTGTCTGTTTGTTTTTAGGCACTACACGGCATCTCTCGGCCAATCCCAGACCGCGCAGGAAGTGCAGATCAGGCTCCTCCAAGCGGATCAGCCGCAACGGCCACTGGCGGCCGTGCGGCATCCCGCTGGCCCGCACGCCCGCCTTGTTGCCATGCTCGTACAGACAAATTCGGCAGAACCCGCCGGCCTTTGATCAGACGAGCCGCTCGGCTGCGTCTCCCCTGGCACCCGGCGGGAGACGCCTGCCGAGAGGGACCCGCGAGGGGCAGGTCGAGGGGAAATACTTTGAATGGAGTGATGGAAAGACGAGTGGAAATATGCAACATGGATCACGGTGCAGGGACATGAAGGGGCTCTGGAAAGAAAAGAGAGAGAGAGAGAGAGAGAGAGAGAGAGAGATGGAGAGACAGAGAGTGAGAGAGAGGAGGCAGATGAAAGTGAGAAGAAAGGTAGCGAGAGGAGAATGTCTTCCCTTGGAGACAGAGGGACACTGGAGAGCTCACTGTGAACTATGCAAAGTGAATATGTCTCCTATGTAGCCTGGGGATACAAACATGAGAGCTTTATAGGCTGCGGACAGTTTTCTATGTATTTTGTTACTGTGCGTAGGAACCATGCTATGAATATTTTCACCCTCTGTCCCCTTCCAGGACACCACAGCCATGCTCATGGATAGTCTGAGTCCAGCAGGACACCACAGCCATGCTCCTGGATAGTCTGAGTCCAGCAGGACACCACAGCCATGCTCCTGGATAGTCTGAGTCCAGCAGGACACCACAGCCATGCTCCTGGATAGTCTGAGTCCAGCAGGACACCACAGCCATGCTCATGGATAGTCTGAGTCCAGCAGGACACCACAGCCATGCTCCTGGATAGTCTGAGTCCAGCAGGACACCACAGCCATGCTCCTGGTTAGTCTGAGTCCAGCAGGACACCACAGCCATGCTCCTGGATAGTCTGAGTCCAGCAGGACACCACAGCCATGCTCCTGGTTAGTCTGAGTCCAGCAGGACACCACAGCCATGCTCCTGGATAGTCTGAGTCCAGCAGGACACCACAGCCATGCTCATGGATAGTCTGAGTCCAGCAGGACACCACAGCCATGCTCATGGATAGTCTGAGTCCAGCAGGACACCACAGCCATGCCTGGATAGTCTGAGTCCAGCAGGACACCACAGCCATGCTCATGGATAGTCTGAGTCCAGCAGGACACCACAGCCATGCTCCTGGATAGTCTGAGTCCAGCAGGACACCACAGCCATGCTCATGGATAGTCTGAGTCCAGCAGGACACCACAGCCATGCTCCTGGATAGTCTGAGTCCAGCAGAGTTCGGTTCCAGCCATGATTTCACTCACACCACACTGTTATACATTCCTGCTTGAGGTATGGTTGAGCTGCACCTTGTGTACGGAATTAGGCTGGATCTAAAACCTAAAGTAGATCTTAAAGTCTTACCTTAAGGTTGAGCTTCTCAGGTGCCCGATCCATAAAGTTCAGAGTGCTTTTAAAACAAAAATAATATATACGTTCCCCTCTTGTGAGTGTTGGGCAGTTTTTAGTGCTGTACTACATCTCTCCCTATCCACATGATATATAAATCTGACCAGCTGCAGATACCCCAGCAGACACATTTGTCACAACTACAGCCAGCATAGCCAAGTGCCTCTATGAGAGCAAAGTTTGGCCAAGCTAATCAATAGCATGCTTTTTGCATCTTCAGAGCTATTCAAGCCACCAAACCATGGAGGTGCCTCTTTCCTTGGGATTAAAAAAAAAGAAAAAGTGAACGGACTTGGCCGACAAACGTGTCGTGAATTTTGTGTTAAAAGCAGAAGGTCTGCCTCACACCACAATTCCAGCCATTATATACTGATGGGACCAATGAGATGAGGTCAAAGGGCGAGAACGCAAAAGCCAATATGTCTTTTCGCTTTCATCTGAGACTCCCCTCTCTGCTGTGGACCCTGAAAATTTGCAGCTGATATTGACCCATTCTCGATGAAAATGAATATGATGGCCATTCACAGTCGAATACCAGCCTCACAGACCACGTTCATACCAATCTTCAGCCTACAGATTACTACCAAATGGGTGCCAAAATGGTTGGATGGATATTTTTCTTTTCTTTTACCAAGCAATATCTGGAGACAGCTTGGGTAATATCTCAGTAAAGAAGTCCCTCATATTTCAGAGTTATCTTACTGTCGTTAGGCTCAGATATGAAACAAAAAAAGTCTATAAATATACTCTACGTTATATAATGCAAATCTGAGTCTGAATACTAATTATAATAATTATTATTATTCCTAATATGCATTTAGGAAGTTTCAGTTGACCTTTTTTTCCACTTCGCTTTTTCACTTTCACTTTTAAATAACAGCAGCTGTAAGGAAAATCAATTACACTTTGGAGACCTTGTGTGCAAGCAAGCAAAGGACAGACACTTGAGACGGCCTTTCATTATTATCTCATAATGGAAGAACGCGTCCACGCGATTGCCTAGCTCAGCGCACACATACTTACCCTCACATAAATAGCCTCTTGGAAACACCGTTGTTTACATAAATAATTACATTCAAAGCAATCAAGGGAGCAAATAAGGCGCTCACGAGGACTGATGGCGTAGGCTTAAAGAATACTGGGTGATGAAAGATTCATGTTCCTTGAAAGGTGAGCAGGCCAAAAGGCAGGAGGGATGCTAATGCGAATGCAAATCAAAGTGGAATATTCATGGATCCGGAACCCGTCCCTTCCTGGGAATTTCTGGAGGTATGCGAATGAAAAATATTGTTTTCAAACTTCGGCTGAACTTTCTTCTCTCTCCACTAGCGTGAAATATGCACGATAGAGTTTGGAGCGCGGGTGAAAAATTACCGTCGCGTCTTCGACACTAGAGCGGGCAGGGAGGCTGGCCAAAGACGGATACCATTCAGGATTAAATCTGCCACTCAAATTACTCCGAGTGCTGTAAATGCCGAGAACCCCCAACGATTGAATTACAACTTGAGGAAAATAAAATCGATTTGCTCAGAGCTAGTGATCGCGTGGCAAATTTCTGTGCATTCTGAGGTAATCCTGTGAGAGACGCTAACACGGTTTGCGCACAACGCGAACATATATTTATGCTGGAGAAACGGCAAGACCACTGTTCCAGTCGAACATCCCCCTCCCGCCCCACATCCCCCCGGTTTTTAAAACCTTTAATCGGTTTGCGTGCTGCGAAAAACATTCCTCACGTGTTATTCTGGTCCCTGTTCCTTGTCCATCGCTGTCACTGTTGTCCACTTGGGACATATGTGAAACACTACTGTTGAAACACTACGACCGCTGTGGGACAAAGACCACAACCAGAAACATAAATAAACAGGAGAAGGAACCCCCTTGTGGTATTTATTTTCAGTTATGATGTTTTTGAGCGAGATAGACCAACCTTGAGCATGGATTCAAAGTTTACTCCTGGGCCCCTAACCCAGTAGTACAGCAGTGGCTTAGGGCTACTGGCCTTCCACGTGTAGTCATGAATATATCAAGACCCACCAGGAACCTTTGCTTAGTAGAGTGTGTGGCATAACTCTTGGCTTTGTGTCAGGGCTTGAACACATAGAGAGTGCCAAAGGAAAACAAGGTGGAGAGCAGGATTACAGGATCCCCCCAGTATCTCAAGGTGAAGACCAGGATCACAGGATCCCTCCAGTATCTCAAGCTGGAGACCAGTATCACAGGATCCCCCCAGTATCTCAATGTGGAGACCAGGATCACAGGATCTCCCCAGTATCTGAAGGTGGAGACCAGGATCACAGGATCCCCCCAGTATCTCAAGACTGATCATAAATATTATGAACTGGTAACGTATATATGGTGTGAGTGCCATGCAGGTGCATAGGAGGCTGATCAGGAATCGTTCTGACATCTTGTTTTGGTGCTAAAAACCTGAGGGGATTTGGCAGCTAATCCACATTTACCATAAAGACAAAAGGTCAGAGGGAACAAGGGTTGTGCTGAAATAGCATGTGCTAGGGGGGGCGTGCGGGGGCGGGGTTGGCTACGGGGGGGTGGGGGCGTTGGGGGTTGGGGTGAGGGGGGCACCTGTTTTCATGCACACAAAGATTTCCCGCTGTTTGCCAAGAGCCAAATGTATGGGTCTGTATTTGCACGGGTTATGTGTGTGCGTGTTGGCATTCATGTGTGTATGCATATTGGTGCATGTGTGTGGGTGTGTGTGTGTGTGTTTGTTTGTGTTTGCATGTGTATGTGTATATATCTGGTGTTTGTTGTGTGTGTGTGTGTGTGTGTGCCTTCTAGTGTGGTATTGACAAGCTGTGGAAAGATCTGAAAGGATCCGGAACTCATGCTGTTGGATTGTAAAAACAGATCAATGCACAGATACACAGCGAACCACAGTCATTGCTGCTCTGCAAGACAACAAAGACTTCAGTCAAACTCAGAGTGGTAATCAGGGCTAAGGGATTATGTGGAACAGTCCAGTGAGACAGTGGGCTAAAGTAGACAGGAACACTCACAGGTCAGTGGACAAGACGCTGGAGAGTGAAACTGTTTTTCGCTGTTTTGAGTCCAAACTGAAGGCCATTTCATTTAGAAATAAAACGTTGCCTTTGAGCTATGAGTGGTGGATTTCTACATCTGTACAGTTTGAAGCGTACAGGAATGATGGCTCATGGCAATGTACACAAGCTCCGTGTTTAACTGTCCGTAACGTTTGGACTTGAGCTACGTTCTTTTCCCGTGGTGTGCTGGCTGCTCGTCTGATTGGTCAACTGTGGTTTGTTACATCATTAATTCATACACAAGACAGCCAATAAAAGGTCTGAGGCTGATTCCAAACACAGCACAGTTAGCACGATCCAGTCGCCGTCGATGATGTCAGTACAAAAATATCCGAATAAATGACATACAAACGACACCGTGCGACTAAATATACGCAGGCAGACATAACGGGGGTGATGGAAATAAGCAGATGGATCGTTGCTACAGAAACAGCACTCTATCACTTCTGCCTCGCGCTTGATGGGTGTTGCTCATTGGCTCCTGACCTCAGCGTTTTGGGGCACGGGGCGGTGCGATGGCGGCTGTGCACACTATGGCCCAAATATAGCGCCATTGCTCATCTTGCTACAAGCAAACATGCGGGAGTCCGAAAGTCTTTTCCCTTTTATGCATGCACACCCACACACACACACACACATCTACGCACATAGAAAGCAGATATGAATCACCAGTGCAATCTGATTTCTCGCTCTCCGGCCCTCCATTACAAGGTGGGATCAGATTAGCTAATCTGGGGGCCGGGGGTGAGGCCGCGCAGTGACGCAGGCCAGATGCAGGAAGTGCAGCCCTCTGGACCGTGTCACGCGTCTCCGGAGTGTGTCACGTCAGTCGAGAGCCAGCTGCTTCCTGTCCGAGGAGCCGGAGCCGTAACCCAGCCGGAGTACGTATCAAAGCCTTCTGTCAGCACGCATTATACTCCTTCTCCCTCTCTCTCCCCTCACCAATCAGTTTGATGGACACTGCCGGTATGACCATATGCAGCTCTCTCTCTTTAGCTGTCAGTCACACATGTTCAACACACACACACACACACACACACAGGTGACATCAAATGAAGCATTTTAATTTATATTAGCTGTACTCTTTAATCCTAAACAAACCTATAGTATTCAACATCAATTCTGCATTACCTAAGACTACTAATCCCAATAAATTTAGCACTAGCAGAGATTGAGCAGATTGGCTGAAGAGATCCACAAAGAAATGAATGAAGCAAAATGGGTCACAGTAGGAGGTTGTAAGGACATTAGCAGTCATTATAGAGGTATTTAGCATGTGTTCGTGAGGAATAGTGAAAGACGTAGCCATTTGCGAGACCCATGAATAAAATCTGGATACGGTGAAAAAAAAAACAAAGACATCTCATATGAAAATAGAAGACAGCAATAAATCCCGTCTTGTCCCATTCTATAGTATATTTGATTTGCTTGCAGAAAAGACACTTTGATTTGAAATTCAATATCCTTCTCTGACGAGCGTCCTGATCAGGGGCACCGCAGGGTTCTGGCTGGCCAGATAATTTCAAGGCCAAGGCCAGAGATGATGTAGTCGCAGCGGCGGCGGTGGAGGTTCACGTGCCCGCGTGACCTGTCGATCCCAACTTCCTTCTCATGCCGTGCTTCTCTGCCAATGTGGCTCCACGCAACCCTAGCAACAGGTTTTGCAAAAGCAAAAAAGAAAACCGTGGAAAGGAAAAGGCGCGATACAGGGTGAAGTGGGAGTGTGCTAGCGCCCCCCGGAGGCAGGAGGAGAGGGCACGGCGCGTGGGTTTTCGCTTCCTCGGGCAGCGTGTGTTCAGTACTCCGGAGCCCCGATGAGGTGAAAAGTTCTGACTAAACGCCATCAAGGTCTCCACAGAAGAGGTCAGACGGTCCGGCACGTTTCCAGCCTGTGTCCAGCCGCGCGCTTGTGTGCTTGCAGGGACGGAGGGGGGTCGCCCCGGGGGTCGGGGCATTGTCTGCCCTCGGGACCAACCGCAGCACGGCTCTGCGGGATTCATTGTGCGGGACCCATTCATTGCTGCCTTATTAGCGCGAGAATTAGAGCGGCAGCACTTAGCCGAGGCTGCCAGCCAGACGGGGTAATGGGGAGGATGGATGAACGGCGTGAGGGGCCGAGTCCCGTCCGCACGCGTGCGGCTTCCCCGCCTTCCATTCCCTCCCTCACACCGCTGTCCACCACTGATTCTGCGTCTGTCTGTCTCTCCCTCTTTCTCTGTCTCTCTCTCTCTCTCCCTCTCTCTCTCTCTTTCTCTCCGGTACCATTTGTTTCTGTCTGTCTTTTTTTTCCTCACTCTGTTGGTGTGTGATTCTCGCCGCCATTTTTAGGGATTTGATGCGTTGGAAGGCCGTGGACCCGTCCAGCTAAGGTGTGCTGCTGTAAAATTGATCAGGTGTGTTTGTGTGTATGTGTGTGTGTGTGTGTGTGTTTCTGGCAGCTGTGTGAGGCTCTTTACGCAGGAAAGTAGCAGATCTTTGTGTCTGGCATAGTGGATGGCACCAGGGTAAGCAGGGTGGGCTACACACGATTGCAGCCTGGCGCACACTGGTATCTGTGCGCTGGCCAAAGCATACCTAGTACTCTGCTACTGTGCCATCGGTGGGCAAAACCCCACACACACACACACACACACACACACACCCTCCCTCCCATCACACACACAAACACACACTCACACATTTCCCATGTATCCACTGTCAGAGTCCAGCACGCAGTCTAGGTAGAATGTTGCCAAAAATTGTGTAACAAGCATATCATGCTGCTTTCTGGTCTGACATGTCAACCATGTCAGGAATGATAAGCAGAAAGGTCAGTCAGTCCTATTAGACAAGCTGTGTGTACCAACTCTCCTTCAGGAGCAGCGTCAGACAAAAGTCCAGGTCCTCATAGAAAATGATGTCATTTGACCATGAAAGTACAGCTGATCTTCTCTCTGTTTCTCTCTCTCTGTCATACTAACTCAGCTACATCTACCCCTTTCCCCATCTGCTACCTTCATGTAACGCCCAGTCAGTGCGTTCATTACTACAGCTGCCCTGAACTGCTTTCTACTCTAGCAGAGACGGAGAATCTTCAGACCTTCATCACTTATGGACTGATTTGATTTCATGTGTCTTTGATTGTTTGTTTGGTTTGTCCGGCAGGTTCCTGCCCAACTGTGCACCCACCAAACGACTCAACACTCCATAATCATAACCATAATCTGGGAGGTGGATTATGAAGAAGTAAACTCATAACTCATGAGTCATCTCCAAAACTCAACTCTGCATTCAGGCCCCCACTTGATCTGACCTCCAGAACTCAAGAAACACCCCCCTGCAGTTTTGAACACGCATGCCCACACATACGTGGGCACTGTCACACACACACACACACACACACACACACACACACTCTCTCCTCAGTCAGCTGCAGAAACGTACCCCTCCCCACAGCGAGCAGCCTGCCCTTGCCACTAACCCCTGTGCCACTAAGACCCAGCATCCGCACTACACAGCTACGGAACGGCTCGGAGGCGACAGGTAGCGCTTCGCTAAGCTGTTGCCGCCGGCGACAGGCAACGCCTCGCTAACTGCACCCGCTGGCCTCCAGACGAACACGGCGCTTCTCTCGCTCTCTCACTCTCTCGCTCTCTCTCTCTCTCTCTCTCTCTCTCTCGCTCTCTCACTCTCTCTCTCTCTCTCTCTCTCTCTCTCTCTCTCTCTCTCTCTCTCTCTCTCTCTCTCTCTCTCTCTCTCTCTCTCACTCTCTCTCTCTCTCTCTCTCTCTCTCTCTCTCTCTCTCTCTCTCTCTCTCTCTCTCTCTCTCTCTCTCTCTCTCTCGCTCTCTCTCACTCTCGCATTCTCTCGTTTCGCTCTCACGTCTCGTTTCACGCAGACGGCTTCTTTTTGCTGGTCATCAGGATGGAACCCCTCCTCCTCCTCCTCCTCCTCTCCTCCTCCTCCTCCTCTCCTCCTCCTGCAGCCCTCCCGCAATTCCGCGGATCGGCGGCGTCAGGCACGGCGGAGATGGATAATCTCCCAGAGGGTGGAGGGAGGGTACATGGCATTCCGACTCCATCCCAGCCGATCCATGTAATAATGGAACTCGCCAAATCCCTTTTAACGGTGGATGGCTGTAGCAATAAACAAGCAAGATGCAGTGGTCAATAGGTCAGATTGTCCTCCTAAAGCTCTGTGCCAACGCTCCTCATCTTGGCCACTTAGACGGCACATCGGTTATTTGGAGGTCTTCGATCTTCTTCATAAGACTCCTTGATGGGTAATGGGGGTTCTTTGTAAAGTGGGTCGAGAAGGGGCACAGTTTACAGCTCAGGGCCTGATATTTTTAGCCGATGGTGATTGAGATCTTTGTGATGCTGTGAGATTCTGTGCGGTGCTCAGCACCAGGGCTGGCCCTGCTGGAGATTGGCCTGTGAAGCCTTAGATCGGTTCGGTGATCGCAGACGTTGACATCCTGCCCTCGGGGGAGATACTGAAGACTGGACTATTCTCTGAGGACTACCTAACGAAGGCCACTTCAGATTAAAGTCTCCCACGAGGCTCCCGAATCCAGATTCTTCCTAAACGTAGGTCGTAGGGTCGTTGGGTCGGGCAGTCGGGCCGGCGCCGTGCTTGCTAGAAGGCCAGGAAGGGCTCTGGTGAGCTGGAGGCCAAGATATGGGTGTGGGCACAGCTACACCCAGCGCTGGTGGAGGAACCACTAAAGCGTAGTCATTCGCTCTGAGAGGATTGGCTGTTTCTCATTTGTTCATGCCTCTATTTGATGAGTGTGTTCACAATAAAGAGTGCATGCACACACACACACACACATCCTTTCTAGGAGCACGTGCAGATGCTGTTTTGGGTGGAAAATCACCAGCACAGAAAATATGAAAAATTAAATCTGTGCTGCTGCAGGTGTGTGTGCATGTGATCATGTGTGTGTGTGTGTGCGTGTGTGTAAGATTTTATCACCATCATTCTAGATTCAGCACATGGTGATCTCTGACTGGCCTTTGCTCTGGTTGAGGGACAATGATAATAAAATTCTCTTAACAAGCTTCTTTTATTACCATCCCAATGTTCATCTCATCTCGCCTCATCTCATCTTTCTCTCACGCTCTTCTGTGCTCGTCTCTTTTCCTCTCTCTCTTCCCAAAAAGGTATTTTCATTCATTCATGCATTCATTCATTCATAAACGTCATTCGCAGCTTTACAAACCTGCTTTTCTAAGCTTACAGGTTTCCTTCCTGTCGACCAGTGATTAACTTGTGCATTGCCCATCATGCTAATGTCTCAGCTGCAGTAATAGCTCCTCTGTCCTCCATAAGCACTTTGGAGCTGTCGGGAGCATGAGTCCATATAAACAGCACCCCTGTTTATGACACACCCTAAATGGTAATCAAGTCCGCCATCCATCCATCAACACGCTGACAGCAGCTCCCGCACCTGTCACTCTCGTCTCTGCCCCGCCCACCACTGAAACAGGGAACTGGTGAGACAAAGGAAGATTAAAAAAATAGGTGTGTGTGTGTGTATGTGTGTGAAAAAGACGAGAGAGAGATGGAGCGAGGGAACAAATGAATAAGTATGAATGAAGGAACACACATACATACACTCCCTCTCTCTATCTCTCTCTCTCTCTCTTTCTCTCTCTCTCTCTCTCTCTCCCAAACTTGTAGACATGTGGGTCTTTGGACACAGTGACTAGCCCTGCCACCTGTGCAGACATTTAAAGCAGAGATAATCTCCCATGAATATTCCATCTCAGCTGCAGCATGTCGTTTTAATTAGCCAACCACACTCCCTCCCCCCTCTATCTGGGATGGGAGAATTTAAGGTCTTCTCCTGCTAAAGTCAAAAATGGTCCAGCAGCATGTGTGTGTGTGTGTGTGTAAGCAAGAGATCAAACACTATTTCTTTCCTCCTCTCTCCTTCTCTTCTGACCCTCTCTCTCTTTCACACACACACACACACAAACATTCAGCAGCATGTTATATTTGAGGAAAATCTTTCACTTTCTTGACTGTAGGCAAGGATAGTCGAGGGCGTTTCCATGGCACCTGAAAAGATAACCTCCAATGGCCAGGGGCTTCGTGGACCCTCACACCCCTTTGTACTACACACACACACACACACACACACACACACATTCCAAACCCCATTCTCCCTTTCATCACATCCATGGCAGCCTGTAATTTGCATGTACACACTCCCCGTCGCCCTTGGCCAGTCTCCAGTGTGTGCTAAGGTGTGAGCCTGGGCCTCGTGCTCCCTCTCATGAGAGCCCTCTCCTGGGCTCCAGCAGCTGAGCCACGCCCACCTCTGGATCCTATCACAAGGACAGCCACCCAGAGCAGCCGTACCGGGGGGTCATTAGCATAATCAGGCCACAGTGGAAAGGTACTCAGAGTCCCCTTAGAGTCCCTTAGAGGGCTAGAGATATGCTCAGAATGGCTTTGATTACTGGACGTCTCGGGTCTAAATGCACTACTTTGTCCGTGTGCTGAATGCTTTTTGAAACCAGCTAAAATTATTTAATCTTCTTCCACCTTCACTGCATTTGAGGTATTGTATTCATATGTAGGAGTTGACTGTGTGTGTGTGTGTGTGAGTGTGTGTGTGTGTGGGACAGATGGCCCTCATGCTTTCAGAAGGTTTCAGGAGTGTGATCAGCAGGAGAAGAGATGAGTGTGAAAGTGTGTGTGTGTGTGTGTGTGTGTATGTGTGTGTGTGTGTTTGTGTTGCTGGATGAACTAACCTCGAGCAAGACTACTGACACACTGAACTGAATATTCAACACACTCTCTTCATTTAAAGCAGGTTCAATGCCTCAGGCACCTTATTCATCCACCACACACACACACACACACACACACATTCATACTCATCTGTATAAATATATTTGGATGCATCTGCACGCTTAAACACACACCAACACACACCAACCGACACCAACAACCTTTTCAATCCTTTCCTTCACAAAGTATCACATGTAATGGAGTCCTGTAGGAGTGAGTGTACTTGGATCCGGCTGTGTGTGTAGACACTCTGTAGCAGTGTGAGCAATGGAATCGTGTGCGGCCGAGTCCATGCGTGTATCACACTGTGTCTTATACATTGTGGGCCTTCAAAGGCTTAACCCCCAGTGAGCCCCAGTGTGTCCCCGGTACACACACACACACATACACACATACACACTCAAACACACAAATACATTCAATACATTCAATTTGTTATTACTTTGTGTAACAACTGTGTGTAATTATTGTGTATAATTACTGTATGTAATTACTGTGTGTAATTATTGTGTATAATTACTGTATGTAATTACTGTGTGTAATTACTGTGTGTAGTTACTGTATGTAATTACTGTGTGTAATTATTGTGTATAATTACTGTATGTAATTACTGTGTGTAATTATTGTGTATAATTACTGTATGTAATTACTGTGTGTAGTTATTGTGTGTAATTACTGTGTGTAATTACTGTGTGTAGTTACACTGTGTAATTACTGTGTGTAATTACTGTATGTAATTACTGTGTGTAATTACTGTGTGTAGTTACACTGTGTAATTACTGTGTGTAGTTACACTGTGTAATAACTGTGTAATGATGGTGAGTAATTACAGTGAATAATTACTGTGTGTAATTGGTGTGTAATTAGTGTGTTATTACAATGTTGTTACTGCTCCTTGCTTTCTTGATTTCTCATTCTGTCATGCAAACATGTATATAAACATGTATATAAACAAAATAAACAATAAACAAAACATTTTATATTGTTGCACATGTGAAGTGCTTTCATGCTGTTGATAATAGTGTGTATATCACAAATGTGTGAAGCAAAAAAATTGAATTAATAAACTGTGGAGTTCTGCAAAGCCACTTAATGGCATTGTGTATATTTCTGAAAAACATCAAACAAATGCAAATGAACTGGAATATTAATTGATTTAATCTGTATGTTTCCAACTCCTGTAGCAGTAACACCACAGCAGCTCACAGGATGCAGAAAATGACTGAGGCTTGTGCTAAGAAAGGCTCCCTCAGTACGAACGGCTCCCTCAGTACGAACGGCTCCCTCAGTACGAACGGCTCCCTCAGAACGAACGGCTCCCTCAGTACGAACGGCTCCCTCAGAACGAACGGCTCCCTCAGAACGAACGGCTCCCTCAGTACGAACGGCTCCCTCAGTACGAACGGCTCCCTCAGTACGAACGGCTCCCTCAGAACGAACGGCTCCCTCAGAACGAACGGCTCCCTCAGAACGAGCTACAATAGCAGGCGAGCTCAGACCGCAGTGCAACCATCTGGAACCCAGAGCTTATTCAACACTGAGCACCAGGGCGGCGGGTGATTCCAGCGTAGCTTTGTGCTTCAACGCTGCACTGGCGGAGGGCAGGGGATGGTGCTGGGGCCGAGGGCGGAGGTACGAGGGCGGAGGTACGAGCGTGGAAGAACGCCGCTCCCGGCCGCCAGGATCTGAGCGCGAGGCTCGTCTCCCGGCTGACGGTAACACGCCGCCGTGGTAACAGCCCCGCTGGGGAAGAGATCGCTCCTTCCACATGGCCAACGAAAGGACGCCCCCCAACACCACCCCAGTCCAATGGCCATGGTGTGAGAAAACGGGGTTAATAAGAGGGTCTGCCCTGAAAAAACGGCAGCACCACTTCACCGCATGCTCTCGGGTGATGGCGAGGACATCCCGGGGTGAAGAACAGGGCGGGGAGAGGGAGGTTCCTCTTCCCCATGAGGATATAAAAGAGAGTGGAGCAGAAGAAGCTTATCTCCCCAGCCTTTGAGAGAGACTTCAAAGGCACGGAAGAGGTAAGAGGAAGGTTATTAGCCAGGGCTGGTGGGCCGGTCACGCGTCCTGGGAAGAGAGGCTGACCCTGTGGATAGCAGACTGTGGGAGCGAGTGTGTGTGTGTGTGTGTGTGTGTGTGTGTGTGTGTGTGTGTGTGCGCTAGAGTGGCTCACTGTAGGAGAGAGCCAGCACGTAATATCTTTACATAGGCCTGATTGGATGAGCTTAAATTTACACACTGTACATGCAGGCAGCACACACACACACACACACACGCCAGCTGCCATGGCTACCAACATTAAAGTATGACAGCAGATGGTGTCCCTTCTTCTACCTTGAACAACATCCTTCATGCTTACAAAAGACTTCTTTACTTTCATGGAGATGAAGCATTTATGATCAGTATTAGACAGCCCGCCTGTATGCAGGGGAAGTCAGATGTCTGCTCAACTTTACAGGCATAGATCAGACACACAAAGATCCATCCACAGTTTTACATCATACTCTGACATTGTACTATGATCAAAGAAATTCTAAAAATAATCCTAAATTGTAGCATTTTACTGGTTTTGGTTTCCTGAGTCAAGCTATGTGCCACAACTGATGATGCAATTATGACATGAATGGTGACTCCACATTCGGCAAGCGTGCGCACTGACATCACTGTTACAGGCCTCCCTGACTACCTGGTGTACACGCACTCGCTCATCAGGGTTATGGTCACACACGTTCCATTACCCTGCGGAAGAACCAACCACAACTGGACTGAGGAATGTGAGGACTGGAGTATTGGAATACCACTGCTGTCTATTGTCCCGAGGTGGACGAGTCAGTCATGTGGTGTAGAGAGGGATGTCATCAGGCGCGTTGAATCCCTCATACTAAGGGACGAGCCATTGAAATCCACGATTGCTTTGTCTCCTGCGATGGTCCTTCCTCGTCCTCACCTATGAGACAGGCTGAATCCTTCCTCATCATCACGGGTGGTGTGTGCTGATGTCTGATAGCGTTCGTCAAGCAGCAGGTTTCTCTGAATGACAGCACAATCACCTACAGGCAGTTTCTTCACAGTGTCTCCACAGTGCTACACAAATGAAGTTGGTTAAAGACGTGTGGTTATTGGTAAAGGAGGCGGAGCTCTGTGCGGTTGGAGCAAAGACCCCACAGACATCAAGCTTTGGTTGGTTGTTTGTGTTGTGTTGGCTTCCTTGATTGGCTCCACTCTACTTCCTATGTAAAACAGGATGTCCTGCTCTGTATATATGCCATAGGCATTTGTAATTTGCCTTCACGCTGTGGCACAAGATGTACATCTCTTCCACACTCTCTCTGTTTCTCCCAGGTGCTCCGCCATGTATTTGCATCACAGATGTCCTGTGGGGCGTCTCAGCAAGCTGTCAGCAGTGGAGGAGCAAACACATTGCGTGTGCAGAAACATGTCAGGATTTACAGAGACTTACGGCATCATTTGGCGACATCACGTTGACAATTTCAGCCTTTTGCTCTTTTGGGTTGGGGGGGATCTATGGGTATGGATGGGGAGAAGTTGGGTGGGGTCGGTCGGATTTGCCCCCCCAGGGCTCACCTCTCAACTCCGCACAGGTTACACAATGGTCATGCTTGAGCATGCAGACCCCCTTTTCACTTTAGGAGTCTGTTACAGTTTTAGCCCCTCACCTGGTCTCAGTCTGGAAGGTTCCACTGGATCCTGCTCCGATGAACCTGCTTCCTCCACGTATGTTCCATGGTTGATTACACTGTCAACCTGCATGGTGCTTATTTCATTTGTAATACACCATCTCCCTCCTCCTCCTATGTGTCTCCCTCTCCTCCTCCTATGGGTCTCCCTCCTCCTCTTCCTATGGGTCTCCCTCCTCCTCTTCCTATGGGTCTCCCTCTCCTCTTCCTATGGGTCTCCCTCTCCTCCTCCTATGGGTCTCCCTCCTCCTCCTATGGGTCTCCCTCTCCTCCTCCTATGGGTCTCCCTCTCCTCCTCCTATGGGTCTCCCTCCTCCTCTTCCTATGGGTCTCCCTCCTCTTCCTATGGGTCTCCCTCCTCTTCCTATGGGTCTCCCTCTCCTCCTCCTATGGGTCTCCCTCCTCCTCTTCCTATGGGTCTCCCTCCTCCTCTTCCTATGGGTCTCCCTCTCCTCCTCCTATGGGTCTCCCTCCTCCTCTTCCTATGGGTCTCCCTCCTCCTCTTCCTATGGGTCTCCCTCTCCTCCTCCTATGGGTCTCCCCCCTCCTCCTCCTATGGGTCTCCCTCTCCTCTTCCTATGGGTCTCCCTCTCCTCCTCCTATGGGTCTCCCTCTCCTCCTCCTATGGGTCTCCCTCTCCTCCTCCTATGGGTCTCCCTCTCCTCCTATGGGTCTCCCTCCTCTTCCTATGGGTCTCCCTCTCCTCCTCCTATGGGTCTCCCTCCTCCTCTTCCTATGGGTCTCCCTCTTTTCCTATGGGTCTCCCTCTCCTCCTCCTATGGGTCTCCCTCCTCTTCCTATGGGTCTCCCTCTCCTCCTCCTATGGGTCTCCCTCCTCCTCTTCCTATGGGTCTCCCTCTCCTCCTCCTATGGGTCTCCCTCCTCCTCCTCCTATGGGTCTCCCTCCTCCTCCTATGGGTCTCCCTCTCCTCTTCCTATGGGTCTCCCTCTCCTCTTCCTATGGGTCTCCCTCTCCTCCTCCTATGGGTCTCCCTCTGCTCCTCCTATGGGTCTCCCTCTCCTCCTCCTATGGGTCTCCCTCCTCCTCTTCCTATGGGTCTCCCTCTGACTCTGGATGCTCTTGTCGCTTTTATCTGTGTACAACATTTCTGTGACCTTTTATACTGGAGACCTTAAGAAAAAAGATCTGACTAATTGGGTTTGTTTAGGTGATGGCTACGCTAGTTTATTAGCATTTTGAGTTTAACCAGGTGATTCGAGTGTTCTTACAGTGGCGGGCGTACTTAGACATTAAGAATTGTGTGTGGTTTAGCAGCCTTAATGAACTTGAAACACATAATTGAATATATGCATGTCTACCTTTTAAGATTAAAATTAAGATTTGTGCTGCTTTATAACACACAGATGGACCCACCACCCACACCTACACACAGATGGACCCACCACCCACACCTACACACAGATAGACCCACCACCCACACCTACACACAGATGGACCCACCACCCACACCTACACACAGATGGACCCACCACCCACACCTACACACAGATAGACCCACCATCCACACCTACACAAAGATAGACCCACCACCCACACCTACACACAGATAGACCCACCAACCACACCTACACACAGATAGACCCACCACCCACACATACACACAGATAGACCCACCACCCACACCTACACACAGATAGACCCACCACCCACACCTACACACAGATAGACCCACCACCCACACCTACACACAGATACACCCACCACCCACACCTACACACAGATAGACCCACCACCCACACCTACACACAGATGGACCCACACCTACACACAGATAGACCCACCACCCACACCTACACACACAGATAGACCCACCATCCACACCTAACACACACACAGATAGACCCACCACCCACACCTACACACAGATAGACCCACCACCCACACCTACACACAGATAGACCCACCACCCACACCTACACACAGATAGACCCACCACCCACACCTACACACAGATAGACCCACCACCCACACCTACACACACCTACACACCCACACCTACACACAGATAGACCCACCACCCACACCTACACACAGATAGACCCACCACCCACACACACACACACCCCCACACACACACAGATAGACCCATCACCCACACCTACACACAGATAGACCCACCACCCACACCTACACACAGATAGACCCACCACCCACACCATACACACAGATGGACCCACCACCCACCTACACACAGATGGACCCACCACCCACACTTACACACAGATGGACCCACCACCCACACCTACACACAGATAGACCCACCACCCACACCTACACACAGATAGACCCATCACCCACACCTACACACAGATGGACCCACCACCCACACTTACACACAGATGGACCCACCACCCACACCTACACACAGATGGACCCACCACCCACACCTACACACAGATAGACCCACCACCCACACCTACACACAGATAGACCCATCACCCACACCTACACACAGATGGACCCACCACCCACACTTACACACAGATGGACCCACCACCCACACCTACACACAGATGGACCCACCACCCACACCTACACACAGATAGACCCACCACCCACACCTACACACAGAAGTAAAAACACACAGTCAATTTCGAGAACATGAGGAGCAGAAACTTCTTCGGTAAAGAAATCCACACATAATATGAATCCTGCCTGTTTAATGCCATTGAGAGTGTGTGTGTGTGTGTGTGTGTGTGCTCTCAGTGTGCTGTATCAAAGTGGGATAACTGCTGTGTGCTACATGAAGTGAAGTGCTGAGGATATGGACCCCATAAGGAGCCCCTTAGAGGACAAGATGAAGTGCGTGTGTGTGAGTGTGTGTGTGTGTGAGAGAGAGAGAGGGAGAGGGAGACAGAGAGGGAGAGGGAGGGAGAGAGAGAGAGAGAGGGAGCAAGAGAGAGAGAGAGGGAGAGGGAGGGAGGGAGAGAGGGGGAGAAGGAGAGAGAGAGAGAGAGGGAGAGAGAGAGGGAGAGGGAGAGAGGGAGAGAGAGAGAGAGAGAGAGAGAGGAGGGAGAGAGGGAGAATGTGTTTCTACTACACTATTGTGCTGCTCACCAAAGGTAATGTATCCCATACCATTCAGGTTTTGGCCTTGTAAACGCAGGTGGCCCCAAACAGTGTCTTTGGTTTGCATACACTTGTAAGTGTAGCCAGGGTAGCCTATGGACCTTATCCATACAATACTTCTGATGACTCACCATATCACGAACTGCATAATTCATCCTTTAACAGTGTGTAATTCCCTTAATGCCAGCCACCTGCTCCACCTCCTAATTTCCCTAATTATGTTCACACCTAATTAGGCTGATTTTTATACACCACACTGCAAAACGATATATTAACAAAATGTAATGATATTGGTATTTTAAAAAAATGACACAGCGTTTTTGCAGCTTTTTAACCCATTTTCTTAATATTCGAGAAAAATTTGCATGTCAAATGACTTCAGGATATTTTGCCAGGCCCATTTTTATACACTTTCTTTTTTTTCTCTATGTGTTTGAATAAGGATTTTCTCTTAGTCTTCATAGACCTAATGGCCCGTTCATTATAAAAGTCTTTCAGCCTGTGTTTCTTTGCGGTGAGACTCCCCGTCACCAGTCGCGTGCCGCTGGTTCTGTTTACCGCCGAGGGGTGCGAGCTAATGTGGTAAGAGTGTGTGTGAGGGGCGATTTTGTGCTTTAAAGCGGATTAACATCAGCATTGCTTTAATCAGGTGTGATCAAGATTCTATACACTGCGTGATTACCAGTGTGCTGGCTGGTCAGACCGCCACGATGCAGAGTTACGCTCTAATTGCTGTTTGGTGCACGGAGCGTCCGTCACACTTTACGAGTTCAGCGTGTCTGTGGCGCATATTTACCATCGCTGATCAAATGTGACGGTGGAGAACAATTGCGGGACTCATGAATGACTTTTTGTGTTCGCATGTACGGGATGACAGCACCACAGACCATCTACATATACAAAGACTTTTGACTATTGACTCTGACTTTAGTCTGACTCTGACTAAATAATTTCTTCAGCATGTATCTTGGCAATGAATACACCAGATTTGATAATGAGTTGTTTAATATGAATTGTAAACTAATTTAGGCTGATATAGAGAAAAGTATCCTACTAAAACAAATACTTTAGATTTATGTTAATGAGTTTGATCACTTGGCAACAAACCCCTCATAAAGATAACAGAATAACGTTATTAGGTAACTGCAAATTCCATTGTCCTTCATGAACTACATTTCCCATGCACCCCTGCACTTCTTCTAGCACTCCTACAGATCAATCAGTGCTGGAACATGTAATCTGGAAAGTGCTTCAGGGACCCCATTAACTCGGCAGTGCCTGTAGTGTACCCAGTGACCAGATTAACAATAGTCCCAGTTCTTCTTTAAACTGGGCAAACGCATTACATGCTGGATCAGGCACAGTGTCCGGAGACACACTTGGAGAAGACAACAGAACGTTTGTTAGTTGGGGAGTGGAAGATCGTCGAAAACAGAAAGAGCTCACAACGTCATTTCTTTTCTTTTGTTTTCTTAGTCTAGGACCATTAAACCGTCGAAAGAAATCTGTACCGTCATGGCCAAAATGCAGATGTGATTAACAGAGGCTGAAGAGAGTAGGAGTGAAGAGAGATGGAATGGTGCAGTTGTGTATCTCTAATCTCAGCTTCCTCACATTTACTGTGAGAAATGATTGGTTATTTGTGAAATATTGTTAGCAAGCATTACAAGGGGCTCAAAGCTCGCAGTGTGGACATTTCCCGGCGAACATTGATCTGTGCTGTCTGCATGGATGTAGACTGTAGGTTGTAATGAAAGCATCAGATAAAGTCATCATTGAGTGTGTGTGTGTGTGTGTGCGTGCGTGTGTGCGTGTGTGTATGCGTGTGTGTGTGTGTGTGTGTGTGTGTGTGTGTGTGTGTGTGTGTGTGTGTGTGTGTGTGTGTGTGTGTGTGTGTGTGTGTGTGTGTGTGTGTGTGTGTGTGGCTTTTTACTGAATAACAGCAGGACAAATCCACACTGCTGCACTAGACCTACTACTATTCATCATATCTCATCGACAGCAGTGAGAAAGGGAAAGAGAGCTATAGAAAAAAGACCAATGGTAGTAGAGAGAGGAAGAGGCTGAGAGAGAGAAAGAGAGAGGGAGAGAGAGAGAGAGAGAGAGAGAGAGTGAGAGAGAGATGGAGAGAGGGAAAAAGAGAGAGAGGGAGAAAGAGAGAGGGAGAGAGAGAGTGAGAGAGAGAGGGAGAGAGGGAAAAAGAGAGAGAGGGAGAAAGAGAGAGAGAGAGACAGAGGGAGAGAGGAGGGAGAGAGAGAGAGATGGAGAGTGAGAGATGGAGAGTGAGAGATGGAGAGAGTGAGAGAGGGAGAGCATGAATTATGGAGGGAGTGTAGTGTGGGTCCAGGGCTCAGTGAATTACTTGCACTTTGCAGCATTTAATCAATGGCTTCTCCTGTATATTTTGCACCTCTCCCTCTCGATCTCTCTTTCTTCCTCTCTTCTTCTTTTTCCATTTCTCTCTCTCTCTCTCTGTGGGGGCTGCAGTGAGAGTTGTGCAAACCCCACTGACAAACCCCAGAGGAATATTTCCCAGCACACACGCACCCACACACACACACACACACATAAAACTTTACTTTCCCCTTCTTTCAAACTCTCCCCTTAAAAGAAGACCAACATGAAAACCGACAGCACAAATTTAAGACAGACCATCTGACAATTTTTTGGAAATGCTCCTACTTTCCTCACTGGTGAGTCTCTCCGCACACAAACACACACACACACACACACACCACTCCACACATACTTCCTCTTTAGAACTTCTGGACCGTCCCTCCTGCCCATGAGAGAATCGTCAGCAGACGTCCTCCCAGAGGACAAGGTTTTGAAAGGCTACGTCTTCTTTTGTCTTGGACACATGCTTGAGGACGTGTTGAGCTACTCCACACTCCCCATCCCACTGTGTGTTGTGGAGCAGGGTTGGACCGACCTTTGACCCTTCACGGCCCACTCTGCTACTGTTCCTTGTTCACCGTACCCGTTTGTGGAGTATCTGCTCATGAAGGACGTAATCACTAGCTGACGTACTCCAAGTATGTAGGGTGTGGCTCTTACAGATGATCAGCCCATTTCACTGACGGAGAACCTGACAGGACTTTGAGAGTTCTGGTGAGCTCTGGGTAGCTCCAGATTCAACGTCCTTCTCCTTACTACCCAGCTGCTCCTGAAGACCCAGATCAGCCAGGGGACGGGTGCTAGAGTCGAGCCAGAACCAAAGTCTGCAAGAGGGGACACTTTTGCAGGAACATGGCTGGAGATACTGAGCCAAGATCTGCTCCAGCTTCGTACTGGTGTCGGAACTGTTCCCAGACCAGTCTTAACAAAGGTCCAATCTCCCCTAACCAATGAGGAAAAGGCTGTGTACAGTGCACTGCAGCTATAGCCGTTAAACCATAGTTAAACAGTAGAACGACTATCAAACTGAACACTCTCTCATTTAAAGATGAACTCAACACTGCGATGCTTTGGGAAACAGAGCCCTGGTCCACGTGGACCGCAGTCCCGTCCCAGTGGGAGGACGTCCTCACCGAATTGGTCCTGTAGGAGACTAATTACCCATGTTTCTCCTTAATGAAGCGCACGCTGTTACTGGTCTCTGGGGAGACGCCTCTGAGGCGGAGCTCAGAGACAAGCCCCGCCCCCTCCTCTAAGCACTCCTCCGGGATTTACACACCGCTGCGACTTCATCATCGTTAGGTTCCCATGGCTGCAGAACACACGCGCTGATACACTCATATACACACAAACACACACACACGCCGTGCAAATGCACACCGATACACAGACGCACACACATGCCAGCGTGTTCACGCATGCACAAGCGCGTGTGCACGTGCAAGTAAAACACACACACACACACACACACACACACAAACACACTGCTTGATCATTGCCATGTAAATTCGTTGTCACACTTGAATGTGTGCAAACATTCAATCAGACAATGGCAACCACATGCAAATGTGCACATCTGTGACAGGTCCATGAAAACACACGCGCCCACCCACACACACACACACACACACACACACACACACACACACGGGTGTGAAATCAGAAGCTAACTACGTGTGTGATCCTCATGTCTGTCATCTTTCTTGTTTCTCTCCCTCTCCCCTTTTCTTCTCATTATTTATTTATCTCTGTAACGGGGGGAGAAGCTCTCGCTGATCCCTGTTTGCGTCTGACACAAACAGAGCAGCCATCCCTCTGGAACAATCTCATTATATCACCTCAGATCCGTTTCCTCTGCCTCTCTCCTTCTCTCCTGTATGCCTCTCCTCTCCTGTCTGCCTCTCTCCTTCTCTCCTGTCTGCCTCTCTCTTTCTCTCCTGTCTGCCTCTCTCCTTCTCTCCTGTATGCCTCTCCTCTCCTGTCTGCCTCTCTCCTTCTCTCCTGTCTGCCTCTCTCCTTCTCTCCTGTCTGCCTCTCTCCTGTCTGCCTCTCATTCTCTCCTGTATGCCTCTCCTTCTCTCCTGTATGCCTCTCACTCCTGTCTGCCTCTCTTTCTCTCCTGTCTGCCTCTCTCCTGTCTGCCTCTCTCCTGTCTGCCTCTCCTTCTCTCCTGTATGCCTCTCTCCTGTCTGCTTCTCTCCTTCTCTCCTGTATGCCTCTCCTCTCCTGTCTGCCTCTCTCCTTCTCTCCTGTCTGCCTCTCTCTTTCTCTCCTGTCTGCCTCTCTCCTTCTCTCCTGTATGCCTCTCCTCTCCTGTCTGCCTCTCTCCTTCTCTCCTGTCTGCCTCTCTCCTTCTCTCCTGTCTGCCTCTCATTCTCTCCTGTATGCCTCTCCTTCTCTCTCTCTCCTGTCTGCTCTCTCTCTCTCTCCTGTCTCTTCTCTCTCCTGTCTGCCTCTCTCCTGTCTGCCTCTCTCCTGTCTGCCTCTCCTTCTCTCCTGTCTGCCTCTCTCCTGTCTGCTTCTCTCCTTCTCTCCTGTATGCCTCTCCTCTCCTGTCTGCCTCTCCTTCTCTCCTGTCTGCCTCTCTCCTGTCTGCTTCTCTCCTTCTCTTCTGTATGCCTCTCCTTCTCTCCTGTCTGCCTCTCTCCTGTCTGCTTCTCTCCTGTCTGCCTCTCTCCTGTCTGCTTCTCTCCTCTCTTCTCCTCTCTGTCTGCCTCTCTCCTGTCTGCCTCTCCTTCTCTCCTGTCTGTCTCTCTCCTGTCTGTCTCTCTCCTGTCTCTCTTCTCTCCTGTCTGTCTCTCTCCTGTCTGTCTCTCTCCTGTCTGCCTCTCCTTCTCTCCTGTCTGTCTCTCTCCTGTCTGCCTCTCCTTCTCTCCTGTCTCTCCTGTCTGTCTCTCTCCTGTCTGCCTCTCCTTCTCTCCTGTCTGTCTCTCTCCTGTCTGTCTCTCTCCTGTCTGCCTCTCCTTCTCTCCTGTCTGTCTCTCTCCTGTCTGCCTCTCCTTCTCTCCTGTCTGTCTCTCTCCTGTCTGCCTCTCCTTCTCTCCTCTCTCTCCTGTCTGTCTCTCTCCTGTCTGCCTCTCCTTCTCTCCTGTCTGTCTCTCTCCTGTCTGCCTCTCCTTCTCTCCTGTCTGTCTCTCTCCTGTCTGTCTCTCTCCTGTCTGTCTCTCTCCTGTCTGCCTCTCCTCTGCCAGCATGCAGCACTTCAGAATCACAATTACACACAAGCGAGGACAAGAGAAAAGTGAGACGGAGACTAAAACAAGGACATGGATGCGTTTCAGAATGGAAACGTCCAACAGACGTTGAAGTTACAGGACACCCATGTGGAAGCAGCCAGGCCCACACTATAGGTCAGGGTGTATTACTGGATTACTGGGAGTGGGGCAGGGCTCCATGCTAGTGATAATGATAATCTGAACTGTGCAGTGAGCCATTTGATATGCTCACATATTGTTTTATATAAGGGGCTGTGACGATGTGTTGTCTATGGTAGCTTGCTGCTAAACAGCGTTAGCGAAGCATGATGAAATGCTATGTGTTCAGTACTGTAATGCGCACAGTATGAAGAACATTAAAATTTGTTCTGCTTTTAATAAAATGTGTCCAATATAGTGTATCCACACACACACACACACACACTCACACACACACACACGCTGGATTAACTGCACAGTGAGCTAGCGTCATTCTACAGTCTTCTCCGGCACGTCCACCACATGTCTGCAGGACTGCAGTGAGGCTGGCCGCCATGGTGACAGGACCGAAACAAGGACAGGACTGAGACAGGGACAGGACTGAGACAGGGACAGGACTGAGACAGGGACAGGACTGAGATAGTGACAGGACTGATACAGAGACAGGACTGAGACAGGGACAGGACTGAGATAGTGACAGGACTGATACAGAGACAGGACTGAGACAGGGACAGGACTGAGATAGTGACAGGACTGATACAGAGACAGGACTAAGATAGTGACAGGACTGATACAGAGACAGGACTGAGATAGTGACAGGACTGAGACAGAACTGAGATAGAGACAGGACTGAGATAGTGACAGGACTGAGACAGAACTGAGATAGTGACAGGACTGAGATAGTGACAGGACTGAGACAGAGACAGGACTGAGATAGTGACAGGACTGAGATAGTGACAGGACTGAGACAGAGACAGGACTGAGATAGTGACAGGACTGAGACAGAGACAGGACTGAGACAGAGACCTGGGCAACTGGAGCTAGTGTGGACCCAGTCACCAGTTATAGGTTAACCTGTCAAAGGTCAAAGGTTACTGGGAGAACCTTCAAGCAACTGTTTTTTGCCCCAGCCCTGGCAACTCAGTGGTTACGTGTCCTGAATAAGACAATAAGAATAAGAAACACTGCCCTAGAGCTTATCCCAATGTGTGTGTGTGTGTGTATGCAAATTATAAGTTGGTCCTTGTAAATTTGTCCTGATGTATGGATCTTTAATACACATGTACTTTAAAGTTACCGTTAGTAGTTTTAGAGAAAAATCTAGACCCACAATACTGCAGTGAAGGTGTTGAATCCAGAGCAGAGCTCAAGATGGCTGGCATTATTCAGGAAGGTGGTAAGAGGAAATAACTTTGTCATTTGTCAAGATGTTTGTAAATAACAAACAAAAGCCTTCATATCATGGCACATGGAGGGTTGTGAGGACGTTGGTGTGTGATGCAAGCCCCTCCAGAAGTGTCTTCAAAAGGTTGATCATCGTAATCATGGGGAAAATCTCATGAGGCTTTTAAAAGCGTGACACAGGTGACTGAGGAATGCAATCACATTCCACCGTAATAAGAAAGGAAGAAAGTGCCAGCACTTTCATGGCCCCACCCCGGGCCCCACCCCAGACTCAGGAGTTAACCAATCAGGTGACAGGGTTTGACTGACGGAATTCTTGCTCTCTCGCCTCGTGTGAGACTGACCCTGCTCCTCCTTCGACTTCTCGATGTCCCCCTCCCCCCTTCCCCCAACTCTCTCTCCTTCAAGAGCCTTCATTTGCTCTTTAGCGGCGCAAATGTGATCGGTCAAAAGCCAAAGCACAGGTTTCTGAACGGCTGTCTCCGAACAGCTGGCCCCTCGTATGATGCGCTGAAGGAGGTGGGCGCTCTCCCATGACCCGGACTTCCGCAGCGACGTGCGGGAAGGAGGGCAGGAAGGGCGGAGACGTCCATAAGCCCCCGGCTGCCAGATCTCTCTTTAATCCTCCTTTCTAGAGCCGGGTTGGCAGGAGGCGATAGGGGTGTTACGAAACATACTTTAACCAAAGGAAAAAAAGAGAGGAAGAAAATATGTGAGGGAGAGAAAGACAGCGAGCGAGACTGAGAGGGAGAAACACAGAGAAAAAAGAGAGAGAGAGAGAGAGCAAAAAACGAGACAAGAACAAGTCAAAAGAAAATATCGCTGCCTAAGCCCTCTCTAAAGGGAGATATGTTCCGCCTGTATAAACAGAGGCCATTTCGGTCGGCTTTGGCACTGGAGCTTTTCTCTTCCTTTGTCTTCCGTCTCCCTTGACTTCTCCATGAACCCTCGGCGCCCGGCGGGCCGTCTGCTCATCTTTAGAGGCGTCTAGAAAACATTGCCTGTTTCACGCCTCCTTCGGCCTTCCTTTTCTTCTTTCCCCTCTTCCTCACGGCTCGCCTCCGTGTCTCCTCGCCCCTGCCTCGCGCTCTCCCTCCGTCCCTTGCCCTCAGACCCATTCCTCTGCGAGTTCTTCCCCGGGGGGCGACGTGAGCGTCGGAGCGGGCTAACGCCAAGACGGCGTGCTGGCGCGGGTAAAGTCTACAGAGCTTCGGAGGGCTCGTTTTGCAGCCGAGGCCAACGCGCATCTCATTCCACTTTGTCTCCGCGTTGCTCCTCTATCGATTAAAGTCGCTGCTCCGTGGTCCAGGCAGGCAGTGAAGGAGTGGGAAATTAGGAGGGCTGAATGCCTTTGTTTAATGATGCAGGGCTGGAGTCCTGTGGGAGGGAATAGCCAAAGTGGTATGGGTGGAAAATTAGCCGTCGCTAATGCTGGCTAAGCCCTTAAGCTTCTCATTTCTGAGATTTTGTTACCTTGGAATTGTAATCTGTTTCTCTCACTCTCTCTGTCTCTCTCACTCCCTCTTTCTCTCCATTTCTCTCCCTCTCTCTGTCTCTCTCACTCCGTTTTTCTCAGGCTCTTGCTCACACTCAGCGAGTTCCTGGAGAGAGTAGGGGGTGGCTCATGGCTGCAGGTTCGGGGTAAGGTGAAAGGCATGCTGGGATATCCCCAGGCAGTTTGATATGATAGCGGATGAGCTGGAGAGCTGAGCTGAGGGCTCGCTGGGAGAATTTCAGGAGCAACAGGAGCTTAACACACACGCACACACACGCACACACACACACACACACACACACACGCACACACACACCATTCTCCTCGTACCCTTTCAAGCTCCATCAAAGTGTAAAGAGAGACAGACTCGCTGGTGAACAGTGGGACAGCTGAGGACAGTGGAGAGTTTGTGCGCACACTGCATGATGAAGAAGAATCAGTCCCTCAGTCTCCTGCCCAATTCTGGCCTGTCAGTTTCCCTCCGCTCAGTCCTTCTCTCTCTCTCTCTCTCTCTCTCTCTCTCTCTCTCTCTCTCTCTCTCTCTCTCTCCCTCTCTCTCTCTCTCCCTCTCTCTCTCTCCCTCTCTCTCTTTCTCTCTCTCATTCTCAGAAATACAGTAGGTTCTGTGTGAGAGTTCATCACTTTTAGAACGGGCAGGACCGATGGTGGGGTGTCAGGGGGGACAGGGACGATCTCCGTAACCGTAACTCCTCCGAACATCCTTCCTGACGTTATGGGTGCCTGATGCACCAACCCACACAGTTAAACAGAGGAACGGAGAAAGCAAAGACGAGACGAGGGACAGCGCGGGACAACAGCAGCGCTTTGGAAGGTAATGTCAGAAGAGTGTTGAGCCGCATCATCAACAAAACAACCCCACCAATCCCCCCCCCCCCGAGCATCCCTGATGTGTCCACTACCACTAATGTCATCATGTCCATCTGCTGTAATTGCTGCCTCTCTCTGTGCCTCGTGACGTCCCTTCACCTCGACCCCTGTCACCTTCACAGGCAGGAGGCTAAATGAAGGGAGATGCCTGAGAGAGAGAGAGAGAGAGAGAGAGAGAGAGACAGTGAGAGAGAGAGAGTGAGAGAGAGAGACAGAGAGAGTGAGACATTGAGCAGTCGTCTCCCCAGCTGCAGGGGTTCTGAGCTGGGACTAATTGAATGAAATGAAGAGAGGGATGGTTTGTTTTGGCGTGTCACACTGGTGCCACAATTAGAGCTGTCGATAGCCATTAGGGTCACAGGGAGCGTTGTATCTAAAACTGCGTGCCCGGCAAACTCCGCCTCCCTTCCCCCGTGGCCACGGGTTGACACAGAGGGACGCTAGCTAGTTGGAGCATTAATTAGCATGTATGAGTGAGGACTGCGTTAGCCGCAATTACCTGCCTCACGTGCTGCACCGCTAATGTCTGACGCTAAAACCTGCCAGCTCTTTGTAAGCTGATGGGCAGTAGAGAGAGCACGGTCTTCCCATCATCACACACACACACACACACACACACCCTGCTAACTAACCACTGGCATTTTGCTGTGAAATCGTCTGTGCTGCAATGCACTGTGAACACAGCCAACTTGTATCTGGGGGGAGATGGTCAAACCGAAGTAATCCGGACACGTCCAACACAATCAGACACAATCAGACACAATCAGACATACAGCCTTCTGCTGGGGAACAGACTCCCTTCCATAGAGGAGTCCGAAGTAAGATTGACCACCACTGGTTCAGTGCTGAGAAAACTGGCTCAGGAAATGTGATTAATGTAGTGAGATTATCTCCACATTAAAGTAACATAAAGTCCATGCGCACAGCCCACAACCGCCATGCTACAGTTCCCAATGAAGAGGGCTGCTGGTTCGAGTCTTGGAAGATCACGCTTGAAGTGTCAGAACAAATGGACCAACCGGCACGAGAAGCAAACCTCACAAGAGAGACCGGCACGAGAAGCAGACCTCACAAGAGAGACCGGCACGAGAAGCAAACCTCAACAGAGAGACCGGCACGAGAAGCAGACCTCACAAGAGAGACCGGCACGAGAAGCAAACCTCACAAGAGAGACCGGCACGAGAAGCAGACCTCACAAGAGAGACCGGCACGAGAAGCAAACCTCAACAGAGAGACCGGCACGAGAAGCAGACCTCACAAGAGAGACCGGCACGAGAAGCAAACCTCACAAGAGAGACCGGCACGAGAAGCAGACCTCACAAGAGAGACCGGCACGAGAAGCAAACCTCAACAGAGAGACCGGCACGAGAAGCAGACCTCACAAGAGAGACCGGCACGAGAAGCAGACCTCACAAGAGAGACGGGCACGAGAAGCAGACCTCACAAGAGAGACGGGCACGAGAAGCAGACCTCAACAGAGAGACCGGCACGAGAAGCAGACCTCACAAGAGAGACCGGCACGAGAAGCAAACCTCACAAGAGAGACCGGCACGAGAAGCAAACCTCAACAGAGAGACCGGCACGAGAAGCAGACCTCACAAGAGAGACGGGCACGAGAAGCAGACCTCACAAGAGAGACCGGCACGAGAAGCAAACCTCACAAGAGAGACCGGCACGAGAAGCAGACCTCACAAGAGAGACGGGCACGAGAAGCAGACCTCACAAGAGAGCCGTGCGGAGAGCCACGACACGGACACAGCTGCCCGCTCGTGCACACGCACGGCAGGCAACAAAGACGCTCGTTTTTGTAGATTTTTTTGTTTGTTTTTTTTTTATCAGCTTTGCACACGTGGCGCACGCACAGCTGCTGGCACCGCCGGCACACGCGGGCGCGGAGGCGGGGCCCCTGCGTTTAGCGGCCGGGCAAGGCGCCCGCGGCGCGAGCTGGAGGGAGAGTGGCGGCCCCGGTGGCGACGGGCGTCTGGCTGCAGAGGCTGGCCGTGCTGTGCCAGGTGCGCTGGTGATTATGAGCTCAAAAAGGGGTGGGTGGAGCAGGGTGGTGCAACAAAGAGTGGCAGGGATGCGGGGGCGGGAGGGTGTAGGAGGGAGGGCGGGGGGCTATTTCAGGCAGCTCCAGATTGAATTAAATCCAGTATTAATCCGATGAGAAATTGTGCGACACTCCTGAGCAGCACAGAAATGAAATCAAATTATTTGCCCTTCTCCCCCTCTCTCTCTCTCTTTCTCTCTCTCTCTCTCTCTCTCTCCCTCTCTCCCAGCAATCTCACACTGCATGTCTTGTGTTAATGAGCGTTGTGGCTAATTTCTCACAACCCTGGTACAAGAGCTGGGTGCAGAGAAAAAGAGCCAAACCCTAATGGAAGCTGGGTGGTTGGAGGTAAGAGTAAAAAATATATATTTTAGTACTGTAATCTGCAAAGACTGTAATCTGTAATCTGGGTTTAATCTGGTAATGAGAATTCATATACTAGCCAACAACTCAATGCTGCCCTCAGGGGACCTGTTCATAGAAAAGAGGATGAGTGCATGTGTGTGTGTGTGTGTGTGTGTGTGTGGGTATGTTTGTGTGTGTGTGTGAAGGAGCGAGAGATCTTACATCTTTGTCATCATGTTGGAAGGTTATATTTGTGCAAGGAACAAACGTGACATACAAAATCAATCTCTAGTTTCTAAATGCAGAGACTAGCATTCTCTCTCTCTCTCTCTCTCTCTCTGTCTCTCTCTCTCTCTCTCTCTGCTATATTGGAGACATTGCAGTCAAATGGAATGATTGCCCTCTTGCATCATCTCTGCCACCCCCCAGTCAGCACTGAGACGGAGGGGTGGGATTTTATGCTACTCCTGCACACCACGGACACGTCGCAGCATGGCCGAAAAAACTCAAAGCAACCAACTCCGGCAATTTAGGCCTGACAACCAGGCGCAAGGAAGGATTTAGGTGAAACAGGCAGAGCCGGGAGCGACACGCTATGCAGAGCCGTGTCGGCGGCGTGTCTGGGTGGCGTTTATTATTCATGAACACAGGAATGACGCATTACACTGGTCAAATAAGAGGATGTTTGAACTTGACACATTCGTAGAAAGACTCTCCATTTTCCAGTGCTTGCATGCAGATTTAGGAGTATGTCAGGGGAGATACTGTAGAGAGTAGAGGGGAGAGAGAGAGAGAGAGAGAGAGAGAAGGAGGAAGAGCTAGAGAGCGAGGGAGGGAGAGTAGGGAAGGAGGGAAGTAGAGGTCGACGTGATGGAGTTAGAAAATCACCTCGTAAGGGACACACTTGCAGGCATGACCTCCCATCATCAAACCGAGACATGCACAACAGAAGCGGACAGGAACCTCACGCAGTTGTGGGGGCATGACCCCCGCATGGGGGCTTAACCCCCCTCAACCCCCCTGCACCACGTGGACATGTACCCATAAAGCCCCACGAAACCCCGCCCACTGTAACAGTGCAGCGCCGAGGCCCCTGAAGGCACGGCTGACCCTGGACACGCGGGAGTGTGTTAGCGTGTGCGTGTGTGTTTTCATGTATATGTGCTTGCACACGGGACTGTGTATTTGCACTAATGTGAGCAGGTCTGTGTTCTGACTTCATGCATGAACCAGGGTCCCTGTGCTCGACTGCGTGTTGCATCTTGGATCTGGATACAGGTGGACTGTAAGCTACAGCCGATGGTACCGCTGTTCCTCCCACAGGCCCAGCACCCCGTAACCCGGCCACTGAGCTGACTGCTCTCCCCCAGCCCGGGGCTGCCTTCGTGGGGGAGAAGGAGCGGGTTGTCGGGTCGGAGCTCTGGAGCGAGTCACTCCCTGTGGAGTTGGGTAGAGATGGCACAGCAGAAGGAGGAAAGGAAGAAAGAAAATATCCTGTCAAATTATGTGCTTGAGACAAACCTGAACAAAATGCTGACAGGGAGAAAAGTGTGAGGAAAAAGTGAGAGAAAGAATGAACAAGAGAGCAGGAAAAAGAAAGAAGTTCAGCTCCCCAGTTACATGTGTCAGGTCGTTTCTCCATCTAGCAACCGTCCCAGAGCAGGATGGGAAGCACTTTCATAAACGAGTGCTCCACCGGTCCGTCGGTCGCTCCTAGCAACAGACTCCGCCTCTGATCTCTCTGCCACTGATGAACTGACCCTGTGGACGTGGACGTCGCCCCGCGAGGTTCTCCCATTCAGAGCTGCAGTCCCCGTGCAGAACACACCTCCGAAGTCATCCCTTCCATTACGCCCACCTACTCCCACGCTCTACAAATAAGCCAAAGAAGCTTATATATACTGTATGTAGCTATAGGTTAGCTGGTAGAGACTTGACATTACTGTTGGCGTGTCTGGTATTCTCTGCACAGTTGTACCACAGTAACCTCTTTCATGGATCACCAGTTTTTAAAAACAAAGCAAAAGTGTTGTCTGGATATTATGTGCACATATCTTTAAATATAAATATTTAAATCAGTTTATTTTTTATTCATTGCCTTTGCATAAACGCCATGTACAAGTGCATTTACACAATAAATGCATATTTAAATCATCCACAAAATGACCCAGGTGACTTGTAAAAGAGGCTAATAGAGGCTCTGATAGGGTTTGCCAACAGAGTTCAGGCTGGTGGATTACAGCTTACAATGAGGAGGGGATGTCAGGCGGCCTATAGATACAGCTACAGAGTGGGTGGAACTACAACACGGCCACAGGGGACTTCAAGGGGCTCAGACGCACCAAATCCAGCTGATGGGGTAAGTATCCAGACCTCCAGGAGCTGAGTGAGGTGTGTACCTGCCCTGTTAGGGATCCGCCACGTCACGTGACTTCGTTGTAATTAGCTGACAAAACTGACAAGTGGTTGCAGCGAACGACTCAAGCATTAGATTAAAATCCTCCGGATATTTAACGGTACTGCTCCCCCCCCCACCACACACGCACACGCACACGCACACGCATACACGTGAACTGACGGCTGCTCTAATTGGTTATTATCCCTACGCTCTGCCCGTGGGATGGAAAGCTGATGAAAGCGTTTTGGTGCCAGCTCCGTAGACCCTGACTGCCCTCTCGGTGCTGCCTGGCCTGAGAGCTCTCGCTCTGGCCCGGGAGGCTAAAAGGAAGAGGGGGGGGGGGGTTCTGGTTCACCCTGCTGCTCTGCTCGTATTAGTGGGGGTGGGTAAATTCCGTCGGCTGGTGTGTGTCGGCTAATCATGAATTCACGAGTGTCTCATCACCCATGATGGGACGCATATAGCCTCGGGTCTCACCGAATTACCAGAAGGACAAACTTACATTTCCTCTGCGACATGTCAGTGACGCGTTCATGTTTCCCAGATAAGAAATGCCCTATATGTCAAAAAAAAAGAGTAAATTGAGCAAAGATTGCCCTGGCCCATGATGTAAGTGCAAGCAGTGAGCTGTAACCACTCATTCACTGCAGGAGATGCCCACTGCACAGCTGCTAAGAGGAGCAATCTTCAGGAGGAGCAGCACAACTTACTGAACACGCATTTTCTTGCTCGAAAAAAAAAGCTCTACGGATTGAGCGTCAGCACTGGTCGTCGGGCCGGGTCAGAGGAAAAGCCGCACGCTGGCTTACCTGTCACGCTGGCATTGGCACGAGGCCCAGCGTCAGCTCTGAAGCCCTTTCACTGCTCGAGCTGGACGGAACCGATCCAATTCCACTCTGCTCGATTCCAAAGTGAAATTGAGCTGTAGCAAGGAAGGACTTCGGGATAATGACTGCGATTAATTATTTCGGGGTGAGTTCGGGTCTGTTTCGCTCCGTCTCGCAGCCTGAGTGGCTGAATTAAAGGGGAATACAGCACGATGTGCATTACAGTGCATCGGTACAACAGCGACAGCAGGTGCACATGGAGAAAGAAACACCTCGGTGATACACACATGTGTATGTACCAGACATTTGGGGGGGGAAACAACGTACAATAAGTTTTACATATGCGCACACGCGCACACACACACACACACACATCTTACATTATCCCATGCAATAACCTAGAGGTAAGTGTGGTAAGCAGTCTGGCTTGAACATGTGACACTAGCCTGGGAGCTGTTGGGAGCTGGACGCTGAGATGAAACATCTGCTCTCCCAGACCTCTCAGAGCTCCTGCCTGACCGATGTGTGCGCAGATGTGGCTTCATTGCGCGGTCATACATGTCCAAGACGTTTGGGAGAGTATTCACAGACAGGAGCCCCTCACTCCTCCCCACACACACACTCTGGCGTTATGCTAATCACTATCTTCCCTCTTTTGGCACCTATCTTGCCCGTCCAGCTCTAAACTGCATTCTCAAGCGTGAATGTGTTTTTAAACCTGCTGCTGGCAGCTGCCTTAAACATATCCAAGGAGATTTCAAGCTATATGAGATTATTCCCCATCCCTCCCTGCTCCCGAAACCTGCCCCCTTCCTGCCCCCTTTCCTTCCCCTCTCTTTTCTTTTCTCTCGTCTTGCCCCTCTCTCAGTCTCCCATGGATCGGGAGGGGTGGGGTGTGTGGGGGTTGTTTTCTGGTTGCATCCAGGCCAGAAGGACCCACAAGGACCAAAAAGGAAATTTCCCTCCATCTGTCTCTCAAGCAGTCTGGGGAGGGGGGACGTTTGCTTGGGGCTTGTCTACCGCGTGCAGGACCAGGCCAGAGATTATGGCGCCGTACGGCGGGACGCAGATGGCCCGAAGGCAAACTCTCACGCTGGCAGACCGTAGAACCTCCTTGGGATTTGCCTAAAGGTCCGAGGGGGACATCTTCTCTTCTCTGCCTCCCTGGGTCTTTGAACAGTAGCGTCGAATCTCCCAAAACCTTCTCAGGAGATTGCGGCTTGGGTGATGGTTTAATTTAGTTTGTATTCTGTTAGAAACAGACGCAGCGAGCTGAAGGAATCGTGAGTTGAGAAGCGTTGGAAGTGACAGTGGAGTAGAGGCGTGTCTGTGATCAGTGGCTACATCAGGTGTTCAGGGCCCCATTGCAGCATCGGGTATCAAAACCAACACAACTGTTATTCGGAGATGCTGACAAGCAACATCCGTCCCCAAGTGAATCACAAAGTATGTCACCGCTGGAAAGTTGGTCTCCAGGCAGGTTGTGTAAGTCTTGTCAGAAAGTCTAATGCTAGAACAATATCCTAGCATCTTCATACCTATCTTCCTGCCCTTTCTGAACTTCATCCCAGATCATTTGAACAACCTACTTGAACAACTCTCCTATCTCTGTCTCTCTCTCTCTCTCTCTGTCTCTCTCTCTCTCTCTGTCTCCAGAAACAAAAGAGTCCTTGCATCTGACGACGGAGCCTGGATTACATTTCCTACCAAGCTGAATTCCTTTGTGTCTTCACTACTAATGCGATTATGGGGAAAGGGGCTGTTTTATTGTTAGGTTTTACTCCACTGTGCCCTCTGAGACAACAAGGCATCAAAAGCCAGCAAGGCAGCAATACTTTTCACAGAACTGTTTATGCACATCAAAAGAAGGAGTTATATCAGTTGTCAGGAAGAGAAATATAGTTTTTGCTACATTTCTTTGTTAGTCTGGCTGGTATTTGCTAACACTGAAAATAAATGTGGTGTCATTTAAAGGGCCAGCATCCCTTTTCAGGCCCGGAGAAGCATCCCCATTAACATGCTCTTCCTTCTGCGGAGACGAAGTTGCTAACGTTGAGAGGAAGCGGTTACTAACTGGGAGGACGCTAGTGATGGTACCCAGTCCTCACGCAGGGCATGCTGGGTTTCGTGCTGCTTGCAAAGGTTGCTTTTGATCCACAGCCTGTATCCAGGCGCAAGGATCAATAGGCTCTCCACCTCTTCTCCATCCTCTCTCCACCCTCACACCACCCTCCAACCTCCCATACCCCCACTCTCTCACCCACACCCTCTATCCACCCACTCTCCACCAGCACATACCCAATTCAGCTGGCTTTTTTTTCAAGCTAATTGCAAAAACAGTGACCATCAATAGCCACCATTAGCCAAGTAAACAGCAAGAACATAAAACGGCCATCTTGGAGGAATGGTTATGGCCTCCGTGAGATGAATGTTCTGCTTTGAGCCTTTCGTCCCTCCGAGGAGATTGGTGGTGTCTTCGATGGATTACCCGTTAGCAATCAAAAGAATAACGAATTCAGTGTTGTCAATCTGAGTGAAGTATCTCGAGCAGTTACACCTCCTTAACGAACGACTCCAGTGAGGTTCTAGGGTAAGGGTGCTAAAGACGGTACTGTTTCATGGACGTTTTCTTCTCTCTTCCAGTGTCTTCATCATTTCTTGTCCCTTTCACACAAACTCTGAGTAAGACATGCAGGGCTGATAACAGGAGAGGCACAAGACGCTGTTTGCAACAATCACCACAACGCCCAGCTGCACAGGGAACAGCGGCCCACTCACCATTTTGTGTCTCGGCACCGGCTACTGGGCTGGGAATTTAATCTTTTTAGAGGTCCATGGCCATTTGCTAGGTCTCGCTGCTCTCTGATATGCTGTGCGGACGGATGATTATAGTGTTTGTGACATCCAGAAGGTGGGAGAAGAAGGAAAAATAAAATTAGAAATAAATATATATATAAATATATATACACCTCTGAACTGAGTGAATGACAGATGAGAGGCCTAATAATAATATAAGAGGCAGAATAATTTGCTACACTTGTGGTCTGAAGAGGTTGAGCATGTGTCTGGCATCCAAGTGAGGATGTATTCATTCTGCATGCACTCCAGTTGCATCTGTGACCCTTGATATCGGGCAGATTCTTAGACATGTCCTAATTGGGCGGGTATACTTGAAGGACATGGCAAAAACGAATTGCAATGTATTGCACGCTTTATAGCCAGCACAGTTGTAGCCATAGGCTGAGGATAGGTTTATGACTCCCTCACTCACACACACACACACACACACACACACACACACACACACACATTATTGTAGAATAAGCGACATATATGGCATTCAAACCTTGGTCAAATTTACAATGATGTAATGCGAGCCACCCACCCCCTTCAAGAAAAAGGCCCATTGATAAATAAATGGTGTCAGGTGGCTGTTAGCAGTGGAGGTGTCTGCGGCAGCTGTGGGGAAGCGCCTGGCGATAAACGTCCGTGATGGCATCGCTCATGTGTGAAAGCATGCTAATGCTATTCATCCTACCTGCTGATCTCCCTCAGCGAGACCCTGCCCGCCACCTCCGCTTGCTCCTTATGCATATTTCATAGCAGCCACTAGAAAATCACATCTTTAGATTCACAGATGAGTACACCAGGGACAAACAGGCTGTTGGGCGTGCGCGTGCGTGTTGTAGGTGGGACGGGCCGACTCTCTCTGCACCTGTGCAACGCGGAGAAGATAGTAATTTTTCCGGTATAACCTCTGTGCCGCTGCATTTCCGTAAGAGTGGACAAACAAGCACGCTCGTTTTTTTTATTTTAGACGACGGCAACGTATAAAGCAGACGGGTTTGTGGATGCTTTAGCTAGTGCCCGGTGTTCTCTGTGCTCATAAAATAACCTGCAAATAACTTCAGAGAAGTGTTGCTTGCTTCAGTAACTTGTCTAGCGTTACAGACAAAAGTATCTAATGTCAAGGAAATGCGCTCGCTGGAGCTAGCAGACGAGGGAATTAAGAGAGTGTTTACAAGTTCAACGCAAGGTCAGCGCGACTGGGCATTGGCATGTTCATTCATAACTAGTGTAAGATATTGATCGCCAGCTAGATATACATAACCGCGGTTTGCCCGTTTCAGGCACGGATACAGTATGGTGCCGATAGAGGCAGGCGCGTGGTCTTAATCTGACAGTGACATGTGTAATTTTCACCAAGCAGAATAGCAGAATAGAGTGATGCTAATCGACTTCCATTTGTGTTTTGCCCATGTTGCTACATTTGTGACAAACTGTTACTCTAATCCCGAACCACTTCGATTGCTCCTGCGTAAATGCAGACGCAGAGATTACACGGCACGGTCGCTTCGAAGAAAGACACGCCGGGCGAAGAACCGGGGGCGATATTTACTGGTTTCCTCGCTGTTCGCGTCTGTGAAACAGGGCGGCAAGAGATAAAGGAAGAGAAATCGGATTTCGGTGTTTGATGAGCAGGGGTGAACTGAACCCGCTGCTGAACGTCTTCCGCTTGGCTAGCTTTACGCTGGGATCTCAGGAATTTGGAGCCAATAGCCTGTTTTCCCCACACACGTCTCCGCATTCACTCACTATATCACAGAGAGATAGCAGACTTCACACAAGATCCAATGGCTATAGTAGCCTACGCGTACCACTCAAAGCACCATTTCTTAGCATAGGCACCGCGGATGCGGTAAGGACAGAGAGCCGCGTGACGTGTCCCCATGGTACATTAACAGTCTTATCTGTTTTATGTTAACCGTGGTCTCCGACATAGTCACTTTGATGTGTTATGTATGAGATGGTAATTCCAGTTATGCCCCCAACCACCCGCACACGGCGTTGGTAGCCTGTAGTCCATCTTTGGGAGGACTTTACCACCATGGTGCCTTTTCATTCCACGTTCTCACGTTCAGCTTTCATTTAGCTGTGCAGGCTCCTGCTTTGAGTAATTGCTTTAAGTATTCGTCTACTTGTTTTGCTTTAGCAGGGCATCCAGTCACAGAGAAGACCCATAATATTTAACAGAACTGACCTCAGTACTAAACGGTTGGTGCTACTGTAATTATGTCTACAACTCCACACACACTCTTGTGCATTACAAAATCATGTAGTAGACATTTAAATGAATGAATTCTTTAAGGTTTTGTCTATAGTTCAGACTTCATCTGCATGTGCTCAGTAAACCCAGACAACCTTTAGCAATCGTGTCTACTAGACTTCCTCACTGAGGTGCTGTCAGCCAGCTCTGAGTCACACGAAAACAGAGATTTTGTTATTTAAATAATTTTCTTCACCGCATCATAGCGCACTCATTAAATAACAGTCTTCCGCTGTGCCGCGTCTTTGTATAAACCATGTATCGGGCCTGAAAGAAAGGGCATCAGGGATAATCCTTTAATCTGTAGCCACACTGTGAGAGCTGCACTTACAGGGCACAGAATTTCTAGAACATTCTCTGTGCTGACATCAGCGTGATCTCATTCAGACCCACTGTATTACACGGCATCACAGTCGCAAATGGATGCCTCACAAATGTCAGATTTTGTTCCCTTATCCCGTCGCTTTCATGATGAAGAATAAATTATGTAATCTAAACCAAATGAGGTTAGTCCCCTCGGAGATTACATGGGCACAGAGGAAGTGATATAACAAGGGCATCAATCAGCCAATAAGGGGACAGCATTGATTATAAAGCACGATGGCATATTAATAGATTAGCTGTGCTGTGGTGTTCGTGAAAGAAGTTCAGCAGGGAGGAATCGCGCATCTCCTGTGTACCACAATTCCTTTCTGTATCAACACTACAGCACATTACTGCAGGTCAGAAGTTCACATATACCCATTTCGCCTGTGCCTAGATATCCAGTGCATGAGAACATTGCAGTGACTATACATCTAAAAACATGACCAGACTTTCTCGTGTCTGCTGGGGTACATCTGTCTGGGCAATAAGCCCTTAAGCCTCACAGTGAGTGCTGTCAGTAGTGGGCCTGGTTGGTGAGACCTTGGAGAAGCCAGTGTGACTAATGAGGCCTTTACATCTCAATCTCGCTCTGCTCGCTCCCCGTGCTCCCTTCTCCCTCACTTCTCCCTCACTTCTCTCTGATATCCTGAGCTGAAGTGCCGTGGCCTGTCGCCCCCATAGCAGCCCACCACTCCCACTTCTAACAGAGCTAAAGCTGCTCTGCAAGGCCACTTTAACAACTTGGCCTCCCTCAGATGAAAAACGAGGTCACAAAGGGAAGTCCCAGTCTGAAGTGAGCTGGTGTTGTGCCCCCTGCTGGCCCGAGGAGCTGCTTGCACAGGGCATTGATGCCATCGCAAACCTTAAGGTGTGCGCTTTGAAAGCATACAAATGTTTTACATCTCCATACATTTGTTCTAAAGTTACCCACTTGAAAACTCAGGACCAGAAGTTGGGTGAGGTGGGCGGGACAGAGGGTGGGGTGGGCGGGACAGAGGGTGGGCCCCAGGTCAGATGCCCCAGCTCCCCTTGCGCCTGTGTGCCTGAGCCCATTGCCTGAGTGTCTTCATCCTCCCTCTCTTTTCCTCTTTTCCCCTTTTGTGATCCGTGTCAGATGAAAGCCCCTTGTTAGGTGGTTTCACAGGGTCGTGAATATTCATGACCTTGATTACACGCAGGGCCTTTGAAGACAGCACTCTCTCTAGCTCCTTCAGCTCACAACCTCTCCTACACCTTAACCTCATTGTACACCATCTTCCTCATCCTCTTCCTCCCCTCCCTCGTGTCACTCTGTTACCACTTTATCGACACAACGTCTAACAGGACAACACGCTTTATTAAAAGCTACATCAACTATCCAGAACTTCTTCTGACATGATGGGTGACCATGCAAGACATCTCTAGATTGCCAAAGAGAAAATGCTTTATGTCCTCGTTCTGAATCAAATATGCATTAAATATACATTAGAGCCCCCATGAGAAGTTCCACTCTCCAGTTCTCCTTCCTGTAGATGGCTGTTGGCGGTCTGCCAGTGGTATCATGAGGGAATTATCCCTTTCAAACTTCAACTTAGCTCACTCCAATTTCCATATCGCTGCGAAGATGTGCCGTTAAAGTTGGCAGCTCTCACCACGGCGACGGGAGCGGCTCAACGCCGGGTGCCGCGCTCTAACCAGCGGCTGTGATTAGGCACAGCCGGCGAGGAAGTCGGATCTCGCTTCAGTTTGGGTTGCAGCGGAAAGCCCGGAAAAGACGGCAGCGATTCCCGACGCGTTGCCGGAGCAACCGCAGTCCCCGGATTGGCTTGCGTGCGACTTGCTTCATTCCTTCTTTTTTTTTCTTTCTTCTGTCATTTCGCTGCAACACGTGGGTTGTTCGTTCCGTAGCCGACACACACATTCTTCCGCCTGTTGAAATAGAGGCCTGAGCAGCTCTCGGGATGAGCAGAGAAGTGTCTGTCCTGGCCAGGGTTTAGAGGTGCAGAGAACGGCTATGCGGAACAAGCTTTTCGCCATGACATGGGACTCCCTTGGGAACAGGACCCAAAATAAGTGCTGGCCAAGAGGCCTTTAGTGCCTTCGCCAGACTGAGCGTTTAGGACTCAACTGCCATGCTTTACCCCCTGGGGATCCATAAAAAGAAGCAGATGAACAGCCAGCTCCCTCCCCTCATCCCCAGAGTGGGGCAGTTAATCAGGGGATTGGATAGCGCGAGGCCTCCCTGGGGTATACGGCTCTCTCACAGGACTGGCTGAGGTCACCCAGCTCTCTCGGGCCGATCTTCGGAACTGCTGAATCCTCCTGCCCAGCCGGGCCGATCAGTAAGGGGGGAGGAGGAGGAGGAGGAGGTGGAGGGATGGAGGTGGGGGGGTGGAGGAATCAAGAGGGAGCAGGTAGGATTAATCTCTGCAGGCTGGAGTGTCTGCAGCACCAGACCCGGGGGTGCGGACAGAGACAGTGATTAAGTTGCCCACACGCACATCAATGCGGGAGCGATGCCCAGTACGGGCTAACGACCAAGAGTTGATCGATCGGCGACTAGCGCGAGGAGCGCGCCGGGGCCCGTGAGCCGCATGCTTGTGTACTCGGAGAAAACCTGAAGCAGGGCTTTGTCGAAATGCGGTTCCTGCCAGATCCTGTTCCAGGAAACATCTGCTTTGAGCGCAGGGTACACTGCAGCGGGCACAGCAGGTAATATTGCAATTAATTACATGTGGTTAAATGTTAAAGGAGGTGACAGAGGCACACGGGAAAGTCAGTAACGTGTTGCAAGTTTTGCTCAATACCTCGGCATGTTTGGACACCGGGTGTGTGTGGAGGAGAGGTGGGCGGGGCAAAGTGGAATCGTGTTTAGCAGTTCATTATTCGCAGTGGGCATGTTTTAATCTGCATGTGTGAGGCTCATCTAGGCCACGGCTAACGCATCGTCCCAGAGCGAGTTTTATACAGAGGTCTGCAAGAAGGAAGAGCCGACGAACACACACACACACACACACACACACACACACATTCAGCATCAATCTGGCGTTCCTCTTCAGGGTGTGGGATGAAAGGAATTCTTAAACAACTCACTGTCTGAAGGATCATTCATGTATATTTCATGCTGCAAAGCACACAGTGATATCATAACGCAGATTAATTGGACGTTTACTCAAACAGTCATTGATGTGTTAAATCCTTACGCTTATTTATATTTATCTCCATATTACTTCCTGCCTCACTTTCCTTTTCCCAAGTTGTTGGGCTCATAACATTTGTCAGAAGCTCTTTCTTCACCTCCCTGTCTGCCTGTCTGTTGCTCCCGCTCTCTGTCTGCCTGTCTGTTGCTCCCGCTCTCTGTCTGCCTGTCTGTTGCTCCCGCTCCCTGTCTGCCTGTCTGTTGCTCCCGCTCTCTGTCTGCCTGTCTGTTGCTCCCGCTCTCTGTCTGCCTGTCTGTTGCTCCCGCTCTCTGTCTGCCTGTCTGTTGCTCCCGCTCTCTGTCTGCCTGTCTGTTGCTCCCGCTCTCTGTCTGCCTGTCTGTTGCTCCCGCTCTCTGTCTGCCTGCACACTGCTGTTGTGTGTATCGTGAGGTTGAGATTTGAGCGTTCTGATGGGTTTTTCACCCTGGTCTGGCTGGATGGACAAGCTGGCACGAGTGAAAGGAGGAGAGGAAGGGAGAGAGAGCGGCAGAAAGAAGGAGAGAAGGATGAAGAAGTGAAAAGCTGTTTATTTGGATGGCACAGTAGCATTGCTTCATTTAGGACCTCACCATCTGTGTCGCACAGGCCCCTGGTGTACAACACATCTGCACATCTCTCTCTCTCTCTCTCTCTCTCTCTCTCTTTCTCTCTTCCTTTCTCAATGCTCACGTCAGACAAGGCCTACGGGTAGACATGTTTTTCCATCTCCAACTCCCCTTTCCTCGTTCCTCATTTCACTGATGGGGAAAGCATGGACTCATTCTGATTGGTGCACACCGGGGAGCGTAGCCGAATACACAGCCATTCGTCTACCACTGTTCCACTCGTTTATTCTCTCTCTCTCCAACTTGCTCGTCTGTTTCTTCTTCTACTTCTTGGTCGTCTTCTTTTTTTTATTATCTGTATGGATATTTTTCGGATTTTTTTTCGCTGTGCATAGTGTAACTTATTGTGCCAAATTTCGAGAAGGAGAAGAAAAAGAATCTGATATTAGATCAGAGGTTCTGTAACAAAGACGTGCAGCGGCGGCCCTGTCTATTGACAAAAAAGTAGAAGTTAAATCTTCTACAAAGTAGAAGATTTTAAAAAATGAAAACCCCTACACCCCTGGGCTTAAAAAACGGGTTAATGTTCTTCCATTTTTAAAGACGCTTTATCTCGCCTTTTGAATGAGTCAACATAGATACACTTGATATTCATACTGCCTAGCAGCTATGGAAGTATGATGATATAATACCTAGCATAAATATATATGACCCTCCCCCTACCCATACAAACACACACACACACACACACTGATCTGCAGAAGTGCACTTTCCAAGCTAATTGCAGTAGTTAGAGCATTAGGTAGGGTGCACGCAGGTAAAGGGTTTATGTGGAGGCCAGTGGGGAGGAGGAAGGAAACAGGGGGAGACGGTGCTCTCACTAATGTGCCAAAAAATGAATATTCGCGCTAGGGTCATCGACGACAGTGGAGTGTGGAGACTGTGAGAGGTATCCTAATGGAATCTGTCAGAGTGAGAAAAAGGTGTGTGTGTGTGTGTGTGTGCGCGTGTGGAAAAAGAACAAGAGAGACATAGAAAAAATACACTATATATATATATGTGTGTGTGTGTGTGTGTGTGTATCTATATACATTATATTATTACTTCTCACCGTTGCAGTGGGTGGTCATATCTTTTTCTCACACACACCCCTTTACAAGAAGACAGGGAGTTTCAGCATTCTTCACAGTATTAAGCTGAGAAACCTTCTATTTTATTTCCTCTGTTTCACTCCCTGATATTTTTCTTTTTGCATTTCTTCCCCAAGTGACGGGAATTTTCTTGCTCTGGATATTTCCGACACTTGAGATTGCCATATCTATTAACCCTGATGCTTGTCTATGATTCGTTGTTCTGATATTATCTGCTTGTCTTTTTGAATATGGAGGTTTGGATATACTTTCGTATAGATTCAATACACACACTGTTATGTTGGCAGAGTGACACGTGCCGTTCACCACTGTCGCTGTCACACGTGCTCCAATCACAGACTCCAATCCAAGGCGAGTGCCGCCCAGTTGGCCACTGAAGTTGCCAGTCAGGATCTTCAGGTCGTGATTTGTGATGGAGATGAAGAGTGGTGAAGATGAAGGGATGTAGATGAAGGGCTTCTGTTAATCCACAGTTCTCCTGTGTCCTTCATTTTGTCTTGTGAGATTTTCTTCTTTCCTTGGACTAATGCTGTAGAAGCATTAGCTACATTAGCTACATGTTCTCTGACCTTGTTTGTCTTGGTCCATGTATTGCCAGATTCTCCTTCAGTATTCGATATATTCTCTTCAGTATTCGATATGTGGACTTTGCTAATCCAGCTGATGTTTCAGGCCATTGAGGTTTTCATGTTCGATATGGAGTTTGTATTTATGAATGCATAGATTAAGCATTTACCATGAGCACATCACTCAAACAAGGCCTGTAGGGATGTGAGTATAAAACACATTTTAGGTATCAGCACAGCTGTAAAAGCCCAGTGACAGATGACAGAGCATCATATCATCAACAAGTAATGTCACACGAAAGTGACAATGGAGTGATTGAGGATGTCTGAATTCATAAATCCGTTTAGCTTTGATTCCTGTCACATCTTTTCCTCCTTTCCCCCCTTTTTTTCTCAGAGGGAGTTAGAATGCAAATTTAGAAGGCAAGGAAATGAAACGTCGGACAGTTAAAGTTATGATGTCCACCCAGTGTGGGGACAGGGGGACGTGGTCACCTTGGACAGTTAAAGTTATGATGTCCACCCAGTGTGGGGACAGGGGGACGTGGTCACTTTGGACAGTTAAAGTTATGATGTCCACCCAGTGTGGGGACAGGGGGACGTGGTCACCTTGGACAGTTAAAGTTATGATGTCCACCCAGTGTGGGGACAGGGGGACGTGGTCACTTTGGACAGTTAAAGTTATGATGTCCACCCAGTGTGGGGACAGGGGACGTGGTCACTTTGGACAGTTAAAGTTATGATGTCCACCCAGTGTGGAGACAGGGGGACGTGGTCACCTTGGACAGTTAAAGTTATGATGTCCACCCAGTGTGGGGACAGGGGGACGTGGTCACCTTGGAAGCAGAGTAGATCCTATGGCACGATGAGACGCTCCATAGACTGCACCACTGACACACAGTTCAGGTGGCTGACATAAGACAATCCTGGAAAAGCCTTTGAGATAATCCGGCATGTAGTTGCAGGATATAAGATGGTGGCAGGGGAAGTAAACCATGACAGACCCAGTATCATATTATACAAGAACATGTGCAAAGCATATGAGCTGTATACGCCCAAGTCCAAATGGGAGGAGCCACAGAGGTCGGCAGAGAACAACAAGGCAAAGATCCTGTGGCACCTCCAGGTCCAGACTGATAAGCAAGTGGTAGCGAACAAACCAGACATTGTTATAGTGGAAAAGATGCAGAAAGCAGCAGTGGTAATACATGTGGCAGTCCCAAGTGGTGGAAACACACAACACAAGCAATAGAATGGAAAAGTACCAGGAACTGGAAGAAGAAATGAGAGACAGTGGAAGGTTCAAACCAGGCTTGTCCCAGTGGTGATGGGGGCAGCTGGGGCGGTGACCCCTACGATGGAGGAGTGGATCAAGCACAGTCCAGAGGAGCACAACGTGAGGAACAGCGAGACTGCTGCACCCTCAGACCCACAGGAGGAGACACGAGTGTGAGGGAGAAAGATCTCACCATCCACTGCAAAGGTGAGACTGGAATGTTTTATGCATAAATAGGAAGAGAGAGAGAGATTATACAGCCTCTGTGTGTTAATGTCATATGTATGTAAGGACAAAGAGAGACAATATGTAAAACAGCAAGTACGTATGTGTGTGTGTGTGTGTGTGTGTGTGTGTGTGTGTGTGTGTGTGTGTGTGTGTGTGTGTGTGTGTGTGTGTGTGAGTGCACGGTGTTAGAAAAAGTATCTTGCTTGAGATGAGGAGGTGAGTCATGCCGAATTAATGCAAAAATTAGAATGCATAATTAATGTATGGAATACAGAAGGTACAGGACAGGAGCGAATGGGAGAGAGAAGACGGAGAGAGAGAGAGAGATAGAGAAAGAAGAGGGAGAGAGGAGGGAGAAAGAGAGAGAGGGGAGAGATGAGAGAAAGAGGGAGGAACAAGAAAGAGAGAAAGAGCATAACATAAGTGCCGAGCACTGGCTAGTTAGCGATAACTTTAGCCAGTGCTGGCAAAGAGGTGGAGGACATACTGATACAGGTGAAGGTGGAGGAGGAGTGACATCATCTGTTTATACAGGTCAAGTTAAAGTAGATGGGATAGAGGTGAAGGAGGTGGAGATGTTTATATAGATGAAGTTAAGAGTAGGTGAAGTAGAGGTGGAGGAAGAGATGTTGATACAGATGCAGGTGTAGAGGCTGAGACTCGGACAGAGAAAGGTACATACATCAAACACAGACGGTTTATAACCACATACATGTTCTCTTCACACACACACACACTCAGATGTACAGAACTCAGACAGTAATTAAAATAAAACATCTGAATGAGATAATAATAAAACTATATAACTGTTACTGAACTGAGTAAACATCATTTATTGACCTAAATTCCAGAGTGAGGAGATTGGAGAATTTTGCCGTGTGAGATTTTGTACAACTGCTCTAGAGCAAAACCAGCTGGAACGCCAGTGAAGGGACTGAATATTCACTACACTGTGTGCACCCTCAATATCCAGGACCCCACAGATAACAACCTCCATTACAATCTAATTCCATATGATAACTAGCTCAATAAATTGCATCTCTCCAATTTCGGTATAATTGTACCAATTAAATTCAATTAAGCCTATCAGGCCTGTGGAGGGAGAGACTATTGGAAATATAGCAGTTAGACTTAGAGTATAGGACTCAGGCTAGAGAGTGATGTAGCACAAATAGGAAGATGAGAATGCACACACATAAAAACACATACATGCACACACACACACATGGCCAAGCATACACACATACACACATACACACACATACACACATGCACAATCTTTTGGGACTCTGGAGCTCTTATTCACACCTGCATGCATTCTGGCACCATCTTGCTCCCTCACGGAAGTGTGTGTGTGTGTGTGTGTGTGTGTGTGTGTGTTTGTGTCCGCTTCCTTCTCCTGCCACAACAACAGAAGGTGGCTTCGCATTGCCGGGGGTGATAAACACTGCCCTAATTAAAAAGCTCTTTGATAGCTCTCTTCTGCCTTTATCCCCCCCCCCCCCCCCTCAATTAGACTTGTCATTTACCTCCCTCTCCTGCAGGCAATCGCTCCAGAGGCCCAGCAGCAAACAAACAGACCCAGAGACGAGGAGAGAAAATAGCAAAGGAGAGCGGCATTAAATCATAATTGCATGCCGTGTTTGATGTGTGTCACTGGGGTTGACGAGAGGGACTTTCTGGAGGAGGAGACATGGGGGACACGCCAGCACTCTGTCACGCATGTCTGACCTACACACGCTCTAACACTCTCTCACCCAGGTCTGATCTACACACGCTCTAACTCTCTCTCACCCAGGTCTGATCTACACACACTGTAACACTCTCTCACCCAGGTCTGATCTACACACACTCTAACACTCTCTCACCCAGGTCTGATCTACACACACTCTAACTCTCTCTCACCCAGGTCTGATCTACACACACTCTAACACTCTCTCACCCAGGTCTGATCTACACACGCTCTAACTCTCTCTCACCCAGGTCTGATCTACACACACTCTAACTCTCTCTCACCCAGGTCTGATCTACACACACTCTCTCACCCAGGTCTGATCTACACACGCTCTAACTCTCTCTCACCCAGGTCTGATCTATACACACTGTAACACTCTCTCACCCAGGTCTGATCTACACACACTCTAACACTCTCTCACACAGGTCTGATCTACACACACTCTAACACTCTCTCACCCAGGTGTGATCTACACACACTCTAACACTCTGTCAACCAGGTCTGATTTACACACGCTCTAACACTCTCTCACACAGGTCTGATCTACACACACTCTAACACTCTCTCACCCAGGTCTGATCTACACACACTCTAACACTCTCTCACACAGGTCTGATCTACACACACTCTAACACTCTCTCACCCAGGTGTGATCTACACACACTCTAACACTCTGTCAACCAGGTCTGATTTACACACGCTCTAACACTCTCTCACACAGGTCTGATCTACACACGCTCTAACACTCTGACATGCAGGTCTGATTTACACACGCTCTAACACTCTCTCACCCAGGTCTGATCTACACACACTCTAACACTCTCTCACCCAGGTCTGATCTACACACACTCTAACACTCTCTCACCCAGGTCTGATCTACACACACTCTAACACTCCCTCACACAGGTCTGATCTACACATTGGTGTAGTGGTACTTCTCCTACTGAAGATGTATACAGCAGTTTGCTGTCTGCATGTCTGCCAACCAAGTGTTTCCCATGCAGAGTCTAATGAACACTAACTCATTAGGCCAGTTCATTACATACAAACTCTAATGAACTCTAATTTGAACAAACACCTTTTGAGATTGTGAGTGCTGTGTTAATACAGTGGAACCGAAGTGTCTTTTCCTTGATGTCTTTGAGCTCTTGAAGGATCTAAAAGAAACACTTTATCTGTGTTAAACAAAAAAACAAATCTCAACAATCTTGAAAGATCCACCTCGACGCTTCAGATGCGTTTGTATAATTGAAACGGGTCGCATATTCAGTTTTGATTCATTGCATTAGGACACCATTAGAAACAACTGTACACGAAGCTAAAACCAATGTGGTCCACACACAACAGCGTTATGAGTGTGTGCAGACTCGGAGCTCTTGTAGAAGCCTATAGGACACTGGGAAGCCCACACTTTTGTGTTGTGTCAGCAGTGTGTGCTGGCAAAATGATTCAGTTCTTCTAATTAAGTGCTTTAAGTTGGGTAGATAAGGGGCCGGTGAGGTGAACCTGAACTGCTAAAGAGTTTTTTCCGCTGTAATAGTGTGAACATGCTATTAATTATAGTCCATTATAGTCAACATTAAATTGAAAAATTGCCACACACACACACACAGCACACACTCAGACACACACACACATGAGGATTAATCAAAGACAAAGATACATCGGCTGTCGTTTGCTGTCATTCCGATGCAGTGTGTGCTAAATGGATTCGTTTCTGAATTATACACCAGCGGAAGTGTGGAAATCATGTAACAATCTAGAGGCCTAATTGCATGCAGAAGAACTCTGATGAAGGATCCAGCGTGTAGAGAGAGTTCGTTTTATGCTGTTTTCTTATCTTCTGGTTTAGTAGGCTAGGATGGACCTCACTGATTAGCCATGTCGACAGTGACAGGGACTGCCACTGTTTTGAGACACCCAGCAAGGGATGGAGAGACAGGGAGAGATGGTGTGGAGGGGAGAGGGAGAGAGAGGGAGAGATGGTGTGGAGGGGAGAGGGGAGAGAGGGAGACATGGTGTGGAGGGGAGAGGGAGAGAGAGATGGTGTGGAGGGGAGAGGGAGAGAAGGAGAGAAAGAAAGAGGAAGGGAGAAAGATTGAGATCATGTTTTCACAGTAGAACACACACAACACACACTTATGTCTAGCACTAGCAATCACACACACACACACACACACACACACACTGGGCAATGGCAGCACAGATAACAATACACACTAGTTATGGAAACACACACAGACACACACACACACACACACGAGGATGCCAAGAAGCTGTGCACAAAACCCAAACTCTCTGCTTCTGAAAATATGGGACAGATTCGACGGCCATCTGGCCTGCGTGATTATTAGGGCCACTGAATCACCCCTAACAGGCTTGTTGTCCGCTCCCCTCTGCGTGAGCCGGAGCCCAGCCTGCCGCTCACGCGCCTACGCCGCCCGGGGCCTCGCACAAGACGCCGATGACATGTGCGTGAGTCTAATAGTGCTTTGACCTGCCTTATTAGAAAGGTGCCACGTGAGATTTCCTGCAGGGACAGGCATATAGGAGATACTGGCATTAAATGGGATTCTCAGTCATGGTGGTGTAGCGATAATGAGGTACCCAAGGCCTCACACACATACATGGACACACACACACACGCGCTACACACCACACGCATGTACACACACACACACACACAAATGCGTGCGTGCGCATAATATTGTAATAGGGTTCAGAAGCATGTTAGGGTGTCTCCACCATGAGGAGATAATGAGGTTTTACAGTATAAACTGGTTATGTAAAAAAGCTAGACAAGCAGACCAGGCTCTACAGAGACAGACAGACAGACAGACAGACAGGAAGAAGAAGACAGAACAGGAGAGTCACAGAGAGGCCACGAGCAGCGCGGAGCTGGAGACAGGGGAACTGCTACACTCTTCTTTCAGTTCTCCTCTTTTTGCCAGCAAGCACCCAGAACTGGATGAATCTCACAGCAAAGTCAGAGTGAGAGGAAGGCTGAGAGCAGGAAGCATGCCATCAGAGAGAGGGAGGGAGGGAGAGAGAGAGAGAGAGGGAGAGGGAGAGGGAGAGGGAGAGGGAGAGAGGGAGAGAGCGAGAGAGAGAAAGAGAGAGAGGGAGAGAGAGAGGGGGAGAGAGAGAGAAAGAGAGAGAGATGGCAGAATGAATGAATAGCTTACAACATGCACTCAAGAATCTAGAATGACATCGGACATGCAGGCACAGAAACACACACGCAGAAACACACATACACACTTGAAACTGAATTCGTGTGCACAGGGACTATAAAACGTCATCATTTGCAGTTACCATAACCTTACCTTAGCATTCAGAGTCACGAGTGACATAAAAGAGAATCCTTTAGAATACTCTAAGAATGAAGACTATAACAAATACATACATTCTGGTCATTAGGACCTTCAGCTGACTGGTTGATTAAATCCAAATAATGATGCCAAGAATAAACAACATAAGACAAAAAAAATCCATTAGAACTGGACGCAGTTATATTCTTCCTTTCTTTCTTTTTATTATTCCTCTGGTCTTCCTTCCCCCCCCCCCCCCCACCCCACCCCGACACACACGCACACACACACACACACACACACACATTCATAAATGCGTTTTTTGCAGTCAGAGTTAATATGACCTTTAAGAGCTGTCAAGCATTCCAAGCAATGTCAATCATCTTTTCCCATTAAGAGGATGACTCTATCACATGCTGTCACATGCTGGGGCCTGCCCTGAGAGTACACACACACACACACACACACACACACACACATGTTCTTGTATTACTACGTTTGTGGGGCCTAAACCTAATCATAACCATAACTGCAGTAACAACAAAAAAACTTTTTTATATATCTGCATCTGTCTCCACAAAAAGTTAATGTTTTTTCTGCTGTCACACACACACACACACACACGCACGCACACACACACATTGCAGTGACATCGTTTTCGCTACCATTCCTTCTCTTTCTCCACTCTTAGCTCCTCACTATGCAGATAACAAAACACTTTAGTCCAGGTGGTGTTGGCATCCACCCCAACGCCTACGCCTTCCAGCGTGCTCCAGCCATGGTGGCCGTGGAGGAGTGGAGTTGTTTAACACTTCCCCACCCAACCAGGCTGTCGGTTAGGCTATGCTGGGAAGACTGATGTAGAGCCGTGCGTGGACATGGAGTTCCCACAGGCCCCTGTGATGGGTGCTCACACATCCCAGGCTGATGACCAGTCAGTTCATCCTCAGGCATAAGAGAATTGCCTCATTGAGTCTAAGAGATGAAAACTCTTGTGTGTGTGTGTGTGTGTGTGTGTGAGAGAGAGAGACAGAGAGAGAGAGACAGACTATGTGAGTGAGAATGTGGGCAGGTGCTTCCTGTTGACCTCACAGTCCTGCTGGGTAACTTCATCGGCCACGGTGGCTCCTCAGAGCTCCTGCTCCACCACCAGCCCAAGCCACTGACGCTGCTGCCTTTGATCAATGCGTTTGTCACTCTGGCTCCCTTTAACCTTCAGTCAGGAACAAACACCACGAGACTCCGCTGGGTTTAGATCATGAATACCAGAAGATCATGAATACAAGCAGCAGAACTGAGGTTTCTCCACAGCATGACTGGACTCTCTGTGATGGTGTGCAGGGCTCTGCAGACCAGGAAGCAGCAGCTGCTCCTCAAGACTGAGAGAGCCAACTGAGCAACTTTGGGCATTTCGTAAAAATGTAGCCTGGCCGGCTCCCCCTACAGGCGCTCGGGGCACATTGCACAGAGGCAGGACGTAACTCGCAGCTGGCCAGGGAGGGTCTGGCAGTCCCACAGGAGGAGTCTGTGACAGGGAATCTGTCACAGGAAATAGAAACGTTCATGCCGATCTTCTCCACCTGCTACACCCGCAGATGACGGTGACCTTCCCCAGGAAAAGTGCGAAGAAGAAGAAGAAGAAGATGATGATGACATCACATCGGGCTGTGCTGAAGCTGACCCTCACACACACACTCATCCACGCACTATGCTAATTACCAGCTCTGTATGTGACAGTGAGCAGCAAAAACTTTCCAAGGCTGTCACCAATCTTAACGGCCAAGCTTCTAATATCTGGCCAACTAAATAAATAAAAGCAAAAAAATATATATATATATATATTTATAAATATATATAAAAAATGACAAATGGTGTGCTGCTCACTGGGCAAGATGATTAAGGGAAGGACAGAGGGAGACAGGCGGGACACATGCAGGGCCCTCGGAGAAGCAGGGAACGCCAGCGTGATGGAGATCAGAGGTGTGATGTATCAATCTGCCACTGCTCTGTGGCCAGCTATGTCTGACAAGCCCAGTACACTGCTGTTGATGTGAAGGGAGACGCAGAGAATGGACAAGTACCTTGACCCTGTCTCACACACTCACACACACACACATATTCCAGGGTTCAAAGCTTGGGCACAAAAGCGCTGAGTCTCCTCTTCTGCCAGGAGTTTTACTGAAGTCAGATGAGTGCACGGTGCAGCTGCAGGAACCCATGGCAGAAAGTGGCAGAGTGGGAGACGCTGGGGATACGCTGGGGAGACACTGGGGAGATGCTGCGGAGATGCTGGGGAGACGCTGGCGAGCAGGCTACAGAACTCTACGGGTCATCCAGAGTTTTCTTCCCTACCCATAATACTGTGCACAGAGAGGGACTCTCAGACCTGCTGTGACTCACTCTCTCAAACGGACATACTGTGGTCTAACTGCGCTAGGCTGGTTTTGACTGGCTTTTGGAAAGATTTGGTCCCCCAACATCCTGGGTTAGAAGAGGCTTCTAGATGGGAATGAGAGCAACAGATCTCAGAACACCCAGGAGTTGGTGGATGTGCGTAGACAGTAGCAGTAGTAGCAGCAGGGTAGTTCTAACTGGTGTGAATCTCTCTCTCTTTCCCTTCACATATCTTTCTCATTCCCTCTCTCTCTCTCTCTCTTTGTAAACTAGTTCCTCAGGTCGGCGCTAACCATCACTGCCCGGCAACCTAATTAGAGGGCAGCGTGAGTATCGTTTCCAACTCTAACATTAAAAATGATCATCGCCCGAGCATGAAGATTTAGCCAACTCCCTGCTCCATCCGCTCCCCAGATCCCTCTTCTCATTAACTCATTGTGTGTGTGTGTGTGCATGTAGGAAGGTGAGTTGAGGTCAACATGGGGTGTCAGATGAGAGCCGCTCCCTCTTGGGAACCATGAGTTAATAGAATGAGTCTTAATTAATTTTACCTTGTCAGAGGAGAAAAGAAAGAAGGAATGTGTGTGTGAGAGAAAAAGAGAGACAGAGAGAGAGAGTCTGTAGGTCAAATGATCAGTACTGACTTTCACTCCAGAGGTATGTGGCAGAGCAGAGAGAACACGGGTGAACTGTGAACTCCAGAGGGAATCAACTGTGACGTCTGTTCGAACCAGGAGTCTCTCATTCACACATTCACACACACACACACACACACACACACACACACACACACACACACGCACACACACACTTTCTACATCCTGTAATCCTAACATTTGCCAGTACAGAGCTGTCATTGTTGTCGCTCCCAAACGCCCAGTCTACTCGCTGTGACCCAAGTGTGCTGTTTCTCTCATCATGGTCCTTACGCAGCGTCCACGCTCACCCAGACCCGCCCTGGCAAACCTCCAGCTGAGCTTACTGGCCAATCAGAACAACCTTACTGGCCAATCAGGACAAGCTGACCTTGATGGCGTTACTGTCCAGCAGCAATTTTTGTTGCAAGATCCTCCACATCATGGAGGCAGCGCAGTAACGCGCAATGCGGTGCCAGCAGTTAAAAATGCTTACAAGTCCTTACAAATTCTTACACAGAAGCCTTAGTCACTGCGTCCAAAAGTACAGAATGAGCTGCCACACTCATCAGTGTGAGCTACCTCACAACACTGTTGACAGGACAGAAAAGATCTCCAGTCTACATTCTATCTGACCGTAACTAAAACCGTTTTAAGCATGGAGTATTTACTTGTAACTAGGCTTTAGTCAAAGTCAAAGTCAAAGTCAAAGTCAACTTTATTGTCAAATCTGTGATACGTACAGGACATACACAGGATTGAAATTACGTTTCTCTCAGACTCCATAGTGCAGCTGTAAACATTTACTCTTAAATTAACATTTACTAAAAACAGTAGAAAACTATAGTAACGGTAAAAAAATGTATGTATATATATATATAGACATATATGATAAAAATAAAACAGGTCTCTGACATTTACATTTAAAGTAAAGTGGCATATGCAGCAGAAAATTATATAGATATAGATGTGTGTGCAAGTGAATGTATGAGATATCTGATGTATTTAAGATTAAAGTGAACGTATGCAATGAATTATAAATATAAATATCAAGTGCAGATATAAACAGGAGTGCAATTGAATAGCATATAGACTTGTACAGTGATGGGTGTAAAACCAGTTTTTTTTCAGTCCAGAGTTCTTTGTTGTACTTGTGTGTTATTGACATTTGTTTGAAATGTGATTTTAATTATTTTTAAGGATGAAAAAGAGGCAGAGCAGGCAGAGAGTTAATCCTCCTGACTGCCTGGTAAACGAAGCTGTCCCTCAGTCTACTGGTTCTGGCTCGTAGACTTCGTAGTCTCCCTCCTCCTTTAGGCCATCAAGATGTTATACTGTTTATTATCACCCCAGTATGTTTCTCTTCTGACGGAAGATGATGTGTGTGTGTTTTCCTGCATCAGTTTTTGATCAGTTGCATCATGTTTGCTTTAGTCCTGTTTCTGCTTAGCCCGGCTGGGTTTTAGGATTCAAAACAATGCGTTACAGTGATGTTTATTCAAATTGGGCCCAGATGAAAGAGATGGAAACAGAGAGAGAAAAGGGAACGCACTTAATTATCAGTCATAATCAGTTCATACGGCGGAAATTATAAACACGCTAGATTGCGTCCAGAATATTTTGTACATTTAAGAAGCATTAAACGGCGTGAGGCTGTGACGTTGTAACATTCAGTGCCGTGTGCGTTGAAGCTTGTCCTTTGTAATATAGAAGAACGGGCGTTTTCCCCACCGCCCTCCACCGCCGAGTTCCGAAATTAAAGATAACGAGCTCGCTCACGTTAAGAGCACAATTAGCTTCGAATGGAAGCAAAAGTTGTCCGGTTTGTTTGCGTTCGTGCCGCGTGACACGTGATCGTCGGCTAAGTACACGTCAAGTGATTCGGAATGGTTTTAAAAAAGCTTTAAAAGCCACAGCAATGAGATTAAGTGACGTATGAAGTGAAAAATAAACAAACGCAGATTTCTAACGGGCGACTGAATGTGAACAGCCCTTCTGTAATTCAGACAGATTTATATTTTTAAATGAATGTTCACATCCAGTTATTTCAGCCATATTTCCACATCTACTTTTGTCTATACCTGCATGTATATTTTGACACCTCATCACCACAGAACCTGTAATGCGTTTTATGCATATGTCCTTAAATGCATTTATCATCACCCAGGTTTACTGTATCTATTTTTGTGGGCGCTTAGCATAATTGCCCGTTTATTATATTTCGTTCTGTGTCTGGGACAGTTATGATCAATTACGGCAGCAAGAAGCATAACTAATCAAATTATACTAGTCTATTACTGTTACATCAGATTAGCTTCAATCACACCTGAGTTTGGTTGTCATAGCTGTGTGTGTGTGTGTGTGTGTGTGTCCGAAAAGCTTGTGCCTGACTAATGTCCCCACCAAGAGATTAATACAAGAATGTGTGAGCACATTCCTCCTTAGTGGACACTGCACAGAAGAGGCTGCACTGTTCCTGTGTCCCACGGAAGGCGGAGCAGTGGGCCGGCTCCCTCTGCACCAGTGGCCTATCACACCCTGCTGGCTTCAGCTCCGCCTCCACGCCCACGGGCCCCGCCCCTTCTGGACTCAGCCAGAGCTAAATGGAGAGCAAGCTCACTAGGTAAATAAAAGCTAAGGGCCTTCGGATGGGGGACGGGAAATGGGCTCTACGCCGGCACGAGCGCAAACACTCAGGGAAGTGACGCGGGACGGCCGATCCAGACGGTGGTGGTGGGACAGGATGTGCCGAATGTTGTTTTGTTGTCAAGCAGGCCTTTGAGGTCAAAGGTCTTGCAGATGTCCATTAAATGTCAAAGGTCAAATTCGGCTGTAGCGTCGGGATGGGAAGGGCTTCCCTGTGACACAATCTCTGTGCGGCGGAGTTTTTTAGCTGACTGCGTTCTGCTTGAGTGCGCTAATCACGTTATTCATCTGCCAAGTTTCTTGCAGCAAACCTGACCCCCGGCCATCCGACACCAGCTGCTGTGGGAGCTTCACTGGTGCCGCACACCACCTGTGAAGCATCATGGGAAGAATAAAGTTCTGCGCCCAGAAGGGAAAAGTAAGAGTTGTGATGTAGGGCTGAGTCAAGTTCCTGGCATCTGGCACACTGGATCAGTCAGCCCCCAGCCTCCTAAACACTAAAGCACCACCTACTACCTCCACACTAAAGCATCAGCCTCCACGTCCACACTAAATAACCACCCTCATACCTCCACACTAAAGCACCACCTCCTACCTCCACACTAAAGCACCACCCTGACAGTCGCTGAATGTGAAGGGTGAGCCTCACAGTCCTTCCACTCAGAAGCGTTCTGTTCCCCAGTGGCGTCTCTCTACTGTCTGGGAGAAAAAAAATCTCCTGTAATGCACTTCCATTACTTCACATGACCCCCTCTCCCTCTCTCTCTCTCTCCCTCTCTCTCTCTGTCCTTCTCTCTTCTCTAACTAAAGGCAGCCTCTTGACAGAAGAACAGAACTATGGCTCTTCAGGGTCATCGCTCCGTAATTAGTTTTGCTTTAATGGCTGCTGGGCAGGTCGGGGGAGGGGGATTTCTGTAATCCCCATATCTGTACACCTTTAGTTCAGCTCTTACTGGTAATCTCACCAACCCATCTACAGCCAGCACTTTTCCCCGCAGTGGGACAACGGGTAGCGATAATGAGGTACACAAGGCCTCCTGCACACACACATATGCAGACACACACACACACGTACATATGCAGAAACACACAGACACACACAGTTACACAAACATATGCATGCACACATATACACAAACACATACACAAACACATATCCAGACACACACACACCTACACCCACACCTCTTTCAGCCCAACACTCTGATAGATGAAACACTCTCTCTCTCTCTCTCTCTCTCTCTCTCTATCTGCATTGCTCTCTCGCCCTCTCTCCCTACACTATGACCATCATACACACACACACCATCTTCCATTGCGCATCACAACACCCAGCCTGTTTCCGTACGTGTCCCTTTTAGCTTCTGTGGTCTTTCGCTGAAGGCAGGAGGGGAAGCTCCAGCCCCCTCCCAACGCTCTCTGGCCCACCTGCCTCGTTAGGAAGCCTAGATTATCCCTAATTAGTGCCTAATTACAGCCAGCCAGAGCCCCGCCCTCAACAGGTGCAGGTACTGAGCAGCCTCATTAATACGACAAGCGGAGCCCAGCAAGACAGAGAAGATCAAACAGGACTTAATTGAAGCCAGCTTAACTGCACGAGGAGGGATAATTGCAGAGGGGTGGCCTCCATACGAGCTCCCGAAATGGAGACAAATCCCCAAATATTTAATTGAGGCTTCAGGTTGCCGGCAGAGTGGTTGTCAGTGAGACGGTCGTGGAGGCAGAGGCCCTGGAGGGGCAGCGAGTGCGTTTGCGTCGGGAGTTATAGCTTCCGAGAAAAAGTCCTAATGGCTGGGAAATACGCTGTCTAACCCTCTCCGTGCGGTCGTCCCTGATGCTGCCGCGTCTCTGTCTGGCTGGCTGATTGATCGCGTTGTTCGCGTAGCATTAGCGAACTAGCCTCGGGGGAGACGGGAGGGGTCTGACGACACCACGCGTAAGTGCACAGAGGAGTCCGATTTTCTCTTGATCGATATTAAAGGCTCAGTATTAAAGGCTCAAAATGTACCTGGTCAGGTGAGTCAGTGGCAGTGTCAAGAGGTGTTGAATTGAGCAAATGCAATAGACAAGCAGAATTACATTAATGGGAGGTGTTGAGCGTACAGTACGGTGCCTCAGTCAGGAGCTTCGCCCCTTTGAGGAGTGAAGAAAGCCACAGAAATAATCATTTAGTTATGCTATGACCTTCTTGAACCTAAACAAGCAAAGCCTCATAGAGACACCATGTAGGCTGTGTGTGTGTGCGTGTGCGTGTGTGTGTGTGCACCTCCAGGTTCAGCTGGACGGCCAACACCAGGAAACACAAAGAAGGTACTGAAGGAGAGAAGATCACTCCATCTTGACGTTCTGTTAATTACTGCACAAAAGATAATTAGCTAGCAAAGGTGATACGTGAGCTTACATGGAGATGAGGGGTGAGATGAGGGGTGAGCTGAGGGGTGAGCTGAGGGGTGAGCTGAGAGGTGAGCTGAGGGGTGAGCTGAGAGGAGAGCTGAGAGGTGAACTGAGGGGTGAGCTGAGGGGTGAGATGAGGGGTGAGATGAGGGGTGAGCTGAGGGGTAAACTGAGGGGTGAGCTGAGAGGTGAACTGAGGGGTGAGCTGAGGGGTGAGATGAGGGGTGAGATGAGGGGTGAGCTGAGGGGTAAACTGAGGGGTGAGCTGAGGGGTGAACTGAGGGGTGAGCTGAGGGGTGAGCAGAAGCAGAAGGGTGAACTGGCACGCCGGCTGCACGCCTCTGAGACGGAACAGCTTCTCCAGCTCTCCGTTCTCCCGCTGGCCTCCATTTGTTTGGTCTCAGCTGTGCCCGACCTCCTGACCTGGTGGAAATAAAGATAAGAAAGAAAGAGGAAGGGGAGAAACAGAGAAAAAAACACTGAGAGAAAAAGAATAATAAAAGGAGAAGTTGAAGAAAGGTGAGAGAAAACAACATTAAGATGTGGGGGGAAAGAAGCCAAGGAATAAAGGAAGTAAAAGCCCCTGCTTTATAAACCGTCCACATCCCACCACCGCAGCCGTCAGACTCGGCCGACAGAAGTTCTCTCGTGGGGGCTACTTAAGGCTGTTTTGGTGGCCATGTTGCACAATGCTCTGACTGCTGGGATTCGGTGCGCGAGTGCACTTAGAGGGACCCTCCGTGCTGGGTCTTTGTCCTGGGGTGGCCTTCTCAGTCCTCCGTTCTTGACGATCGGTAGAAGTCTGTCCGTGGTACGGTGGGGGTTGTTCGGTTTCCTTAAGTGGACTCAACAAGACCTGAATGGGGACGTCCCTAAATGGTCCTTCAGGAAGAGGAGAAAGGACACAGCATCTTCCCATCACTGCTGAGGTTTTGCACTTGGTCCAGGCAACTTCTACACGAGCTGAAACTGCTGCTGCACAGATGCATTCTGGGCCTCGGTGCTCTGGGTTCAGGCACCGACTCCCAGGACCCCCACCAATGAGTGCACCACCACCCCAGAGACTTGCCCCTCCACCGACCCCACCCTCCCAATCGATTTCCATCTCCATACCTGCCCCACCTTAATATGTTTTTGCCCACTGAGGGGTGGTTCGCATGGGCTGGTGGTTGGGGCGGGGGGGAATCAATGCTAGAAAGACATGGCAGATGAAATTGAAATTGAGCGACACGTGCAGCCGCCGTGGCGAGGATCGATGGAGGGATACGGCGAGGCTCTACCCAGATTAATTAATACATTCATACACTCTCCTTATTACTTAAGACGAGAGCAATGGAGGGTCATTGGGGAGACACTCCCCCTTTATGAGGGGGAGGGCCGGTAGGCGGGGTTATAATGAGGCAGTCAGAGGTGGGCGCAATGATGAGGACAAAATCGACTGAAGGGAGAGCAAGGCATCATGGGAGGACAGTGAAGTCTGACATTCAGTGCTGTCAGAACATTTGAAACATCCTGCTTATACCGTGTGTGATACTATTTATTATTATCATGGTGTCAGCTATTTTTTTTTCATACTGTTTATGTGTTTATGTGAATTTGTTGGGGTGCAATGGCCTATAATGAATAATAATAATGAAACTAAAGAAATAGTTCAGCTGTGGAAGCGGAATGGTAGTAAGTGGAAAGTGGATTTGGACAGTAATGTCAAATATACAATAGGAGTCTCTTCAGCATTCCTAGATTCATAGAGAAAGGCAAGTCATATCTAATTTTTCACAAAGAAAATTAATTGGTAATGTTGTGAAACCGGTTTCTCTTTATTTGTGCATATATAGATAGTTGAAAAAGTGTCTTGTCTTGTATTTGCGTTAGATTACCTGCAGTCACTACCTGGCCCTGCATCATTAGACTATCTACATCACCACTACATAAATCTTCCTCTACTGTCTGTTAGAGTTTTACAAATAAGCAAAACAGCTTAATGTTTACATAATGTGGCAATTTAATGGTGCAGTTTAAAGGCTGGAAGCTTTTTGATTTGTTTTGTTAAATGATGCATCACTCACGGTGTTGGAAGGCCAGAGTTTGCCAGTTCGTTTTGCCACCTGGTTTTTCATATGAAGCAAGAAGAGAATCGCGTGGCCACATGTTGGAGACAGAGTCTGGGGAGAGGACGTCCGTCACCGTCACACCTCAGCCGGTATGGCTCACCGTAACGTAGCCAAGATCAACATTTTCTTGATCTCTTGTGTATGTTTGCGTGTAGGACATGTCCCGATGAAATAATTTATTGATGTGTACAATTGTACTGAGATTTTGACTGAAATATTTTTGACCAAATCTACCTGCAATAACTTCTAAAACCCTTTCAGCCTTTGTGAGGTAGTCTCTCTTGTGCTACGGCTGCGAGCTGTGGATGTTAACTATGTGCTACAGGTGTGAGGTAGTCTCTCTTGTGCTACAGCTGTGAGCTGTGGATGTTAACTATGTGCTACAGGTGTGAGGTAGTCTCTTTTGTGCTACGGCTGTGAGCTGTGGATGTTAACTATGTGCTACAGGTGTGAGGTAGTCTCTCTTGTGCTACGGCTGTGAGCTGTGGATGTTAACTATGTGCTACAGGTGTGAGGTAGTCTCTCTTGTGCTACGGCTGTGAGCTGTGGATGTTAACTATGTGCTACAGGTGTGAGGTAGTCTCTCTTGTGCTACGGCTGTGAGCTGTGGATGTTAACTATGTGCTACAGGTGTGAGGTAGTCTCTCTTGTGCTACGGCTGCGAGCTGTGGATGTTAACTATGTGCTACAGGTGTGAGGTAGTCTCTCTTGTGCTACGGCTGCGAGCTGTGGATGTTAACTATGTGCTACAGGTGTGAGGTAGTCTCTCTTGTGCTACGGCTGCGAGCTGTGGATGTTAACTATGTGCTACAGGTAGGTAAAGATCGCTGGGGCATTGTAAGTTATGTTGTAGGTTAGGCTGGATGATGTCTCCCGTACGATGATGTCACTGTGTTGGTTATTTTTATTCGTTTCCTTTTTTAAGATTTCAATTCTTAATCCAGGATTAATTTCAGAGCCGTAACCCCAGCAGATGTGAACTCCTCAGCTTCTGTGCCAGACCTCCATGTCATTTCGTCATGGACACCAGATTTATGTTCTGGTTCTGAAGCCCCTGGAGTCCTCGGCAGTGCTGAGGTGAGCTGGGCAGGGAGGAGAAGAACCAGTGAAGAACGCTAAGAGCAGGCACGGAGGAGGAAGAGGCTGGGTGGGGGAGGGGGTAATGTGAGTGAGTGAAAGGGTGAGTTTGAGAGATAGAAGAAGACATTTAATTGGCATAGCAAAAGACATTAAAAACAACAACAAGGATGTAGGGATGAAACACCAAGTAGGGATGAAAACTGCAATTTTGCATGTAGTCTGATCACACCACCTCCAGTCTGATCACACCACCTCCACAGTCTGATCACCCCACAACCACAGTCTGATCACACCACCTCCAGTCTGATCACACCACCTCCAATCTGATCACACCACCCCCACAGTGTGATCACACCACCTCCACAGTCTGATCACACCACCACCACAGTCTGATCACACCACCTCCAGTCTGATCACACCACCTCCACAGTCTCTCCACTCATCTGAGCAGTGGAGGTCATGGGTCATAATGTTAGTAGCTGCACTGGAGACACACAATTGGTCACTATACCCAACATAGTTGGTCACTATACCCAACACACTCTCACACATACTCCTTCCCAGGGTTCAGTGCTTCACTGCCACAAACATTTTCTCGACCATTCGAATTCTTGTATGTGTATGAGAGTGTGTGTGTGTGTGTGTGTGTGTGTGTACAGTGCGCACATTCAATGTCTGTGTGTGTGAGAGACAGCCTATTCCCAGCACTGGGCTGGAGGCTCACAGGACTCATCACACTCAAACACTGCCGCTTCAGTGTGAGATGGAGACACATTTTTGCGGTGTACTACAGAGGGAGAGGAAGTCAGACAGGCTGACAGGGTGTTGGTGCACACGGAGGCGCATGTGCTGAGAGGGTGAGACAAAGTCCAAGTGTGTCTGTGGGGTTTGCATGCAACTACTGCAATTACTCTCCATCTCTGTCCCTCTATCGCTCTCTCTCTCTCTTCTATCCAGCTTAGTCTCTGCAGTCTTTCATTCTCCATCTTTCTTTCTCCCTTTCATTAGCATTTCACGCCTTTCATTAACAATTCTCGCTCCTCATCTGCACTTATCCCTTTACCCCACCTCCCTCCGACCCTTGCGCTCACACACACACACACACACACGCACACGCACACGCACACGCACACGCCCTAACAGCATAATCTGCCTGTGACATAATCCATCTGGCATGAGTGATGGAGCACGGAGGTGACAGTCAACCTGCCGTCGAGCTCCTCCCCCCCCCCGTTCCAAAGGCAACACACTCCCATCTCTTAGTAACAGAGGGACGTGTGGAATGGACACACGGGCAGCAAATCATGTGTCCTACGTCTCTTTTATCTTGCTGATCAGATTAAAAACTGTTGTTTTTTTCCGTTAGAATCACAGCCACCAACACTGCCACTCAGACGTACGTATACACGCGCGCACACACACACACACACACCTTTTTATGCCGAGTCACGTGTCGCATTCATAGAATGTGTCTTGGTACATTTGCTCTACCTCGCAGTGAGGCACAGCAGCGACAGGGGAACAGGCAGAGAAAAACATATTACAACAGACACCAAATGTCTCTTCATGACAGGACGGAGCACACAAAACAGTTCACGGCGCTAATGGAGGTTCTGTGAGATGCTCCCACTCTCCTCTGTTCCGTCTTCCTGCGCCCGTGTGGCTCATTTGTTCTACCAGTCCTCTGTCCCGGAGAACCATCTCTGTCTACATGTGGATGTTTTCCACCAGGAAATCTCTCGCGGGCTCCAGCGACCTTTCGGTGACCTCGTCAGCACAGAGAGCCGTGTTTGTTATTGAAGAGCCGGATACACCGTAGAAATGGGAGGGGCCTATTTATCATTATAATTATTTTGATCTTTTGACATAAATCCAGTTCGGTCGATCAGTTTGATTTGAGTGTGATTGGACCATGATGTGGACTGGTTTGAAGGACTGCTGCTGGACCGGACCATGATGTGGACTGGTTTGAAGGACTGCTACTGGACCGGACCATGATGTGGGCTGGTTTGAAGGACTGCTACTGGACCGGACCATGCCAGAGCCCAAATGTCGTTTTAAGTCCACAAAGGCAAACCTGCTTTTATTTATAGCCTGTTAACATTACAGCATCACAGACAACACATACAAGCACATATACAGTCAGGCACCTGCTTATACAGTAGTGTCCTTCAGCTCGCGGACGCACGCATGCCGCTTCCCCTCGGCTGTCAAAACCTTCCCTGGATGCTTGAGCCCCTCCCCCACCCCCTGGAGTTCCCTGGCTGTCTAAGCCCCCTTCCCCCCCTCAGTAGGGTCCCGGGGTGTGAGGGCAGCCCACGCCCTGGTGTTCGCATCCTGCTGACGGCGGGACGATAAACTCAGGCAGGCGGTCTGCGTTACGGCAGATTCTCCAGGCACTCTCGATGCTGCACTGCAATTAAGGTCAGATGTTTAAATATGGGCGAGCGAGGCCTCCGCCCGAGATGGCGACAGTCTCCGTCAGCGAGCCTGTCTGGGTGGCACTTGTTTATGTTTTACTTACTGTCAGCCTCGCATTTGACTATTTTTATCTCGCAATGTGTCTGTCTTTCTATGTCAACCTGTCTTTCTTCTTCCCTCTTTCTCTCTCTCTCCATCCCTCCCTCTCTCTCTCTCTCTCTCCACTATCTCTTCTATCTCCGGAGTGCAGCGCTGGGCCTCCCAGCAGTTCCCACACGGAGCAGAATCCTAGCGAGTAGTCAAATATTCATGGTGGAATATATCAACAGGTGTGTTATTGCTGTAATGCGTGTGGTGCAGCTAGGACATCTCATTTAAAGTCTGAGTGCGTTAGCTGTACAGCACATTCTCCAGGTAATAGACAAGCCTCCTGCGTCTACTCATACTGCGCATGTTATACGCCGAATTCGTATTCATGACTCGGTGTGACCTACACACACATGCATACACCCACTTATGTACATGCGTGCACACACACACACACACACACACTCACGCGGAGCTGTCGGGGTGACTTTGGGTCAGCACGGTGTCTCAAACATGGCAATTTTAGCAACTGTATTTCAATGACAGTGTATTACCTCAATTACTGTGTGCCAGGAAGATCTAACTCAGTGTGTGTGTGTGTGTGTGTGTGTGTGCTTTCAGTGCAGTTGCTCTCTGTTTGCTCCCTTGTTTACTTTTCGGTCTGCTTTTGTAAACAGGCCCACTTGTAGTATTTCAGGTGAGCGGGCGTTTGAAGAGCCAGCAGTGGTGGCAGCACTGTTGGAGGAATTTTAATGAACAATGCCACAGCCGTCTTCACCCTCCCCTAGGGGAGCGCGTGTTTGGAAATAATTATCTTCTACAGCTGCTAAACTACACTGTGTGCATGGCACTGACTCAACGGGGCTCGCGCGTCTTGGCAAGATGGCTGCGACACCTCGCAGTAGCATTCATCTACAGTAGCGCGTCAGACACCCCCGGCCAGCCCAGCGATTACTGCCGTATGGGACTGCACACGTGCATTGTGGGAAACAAGGAGCAAAAACAAAGCATGAAAGTGTGGGTAAGTGATCACAGGCGGACTCAAAGAGTCATTTAAAACACATAAAAAAAAAAGATTATAAAGAGCTCACGTAAAGAGAGAGACACTGGGCTAAAAGGCGAGTTGTGGCATTAGCAGCTGGGAACCAAACGTAGAACGTGTGTATTAGCACATCCGTGGGCTTCCTAAGCACCCTACACCTTTTGTTCATGATGCAACCTGGTGGCAACAGAAGGGTGTGTTTCTGGGTGTCCCCGTCGGCCACCGCTGGTCTCCGTGCCAGCGCGGCGAAGATCTCGGCGCTCGGCTCGGCCGCTGCGTCCCCGGAGCGCTGCACTCCGGGTAATTTAAGACGCGACGGCCATGTCGCCAGGAGGACATAAATCTACCGCGTCAGAATTAAGGCAAGGGCGCGGCGAAGGGCTGGACGGAGCGGGCTAAAAACAGAAGTGGCGAGGGAAAAGTGGCGGGGAGGGGGGAACACGAGAGGTCCGGGCAGAGAGGGGGGTGACTGAACAGCAAATGGACACGAACGGCGTGAAAAATGGCGACCTCGACGCAGATGGGCTCACGTCGGCAGCGCGTGACGACCCGGGCAACCAAACACGTCGGCCGCCGGAAGGTTCCAGGGACTCTTGCGTACAGGTTCACCAGCATGGTACAGCGTTGGGGATCTAATTAAGCACCTATGGGTAGGGCAGACGTGCTTCGGCACACAGGAAAGAAGCATGCGAGGGCATGTGGTTTGCCCCCCCAGGAATTACCCCATTCCCTGCTGCATCTAATGGAATTTCTTGGATGCTTATTCTATAAAACAGTCGCGTTTGTTAATCTAGACATGGGGCAAATGAAATTAAATCTGAGGAATCAGCGACAGAATTTACAAGTGTGAACTAATGAGACTGGATTGGCTACACAGAGGTGGGGTTCCTCCTTTGAACATGCAGAAAATAATCAAATGATTACTAGCACTTGTTCTATAGCTGTGCCTTAATTATCTGCAGTACTGTTTACTAAGGTAATCCACAAAACGGAGAACACTGGCTGTAAATGGTACAGCAGCCTTGTGTGGCTGTAGAGTTGGTGTACCTAATGAAGTGGCCAATGAGTGTATTTTTTGTGCCGGAGGTGGATGATTGACAGGTGATGTCACGTCAGGCCAGGATGGCTGACCCTGGGTGATGGCCCATCCAGACAGATGATGATGATGTGTGGAGACAGATCGAGGGGTGGAGCTGCAATGGATGGTGAGCCTGATTTGCTTGATGAGTGTCTGATAAAGTGAGCTCAGGAAAGGGCTGCGCTCGTTTGACAAAGCCGTCCCCACGTGAATGATTACTGCCCAGTGACGAATGTGGACCTGCCACTATCGGCGGGGAATCGGAGGAAGACAATTAGTGGCATGCCGACCTGCCTGTGGCTGCCACGCCCCGCTGCGTCCCCCGTCCGCAGTGGGCAGATCCCTCTCCCTCCCTCCATTAGCCCTGATCCGGCCGGCCGGCCGGGGGCCTGAACAGATGATGAACAAAGACAACAAACAAACAACAGGGGAGGTGGGAGGGGGGGGGGGGGGATGTGAATCCAGCCCTCACCGCTATGTTATCATCAGCGTTAATGAGCAGGAGGGGAGCGGAGACGGCAGTCGGGGGGGTTGGGGGGGCCAAGATCGTAGCAACCAGGTCAACTTGATGAATGAACGTCTCACAGGAAATGCCAGGATGTGGCACATGCTCGCGTGTCATCAGCGGTGGCCACAAAAAGGGGACCATGGAGGATAATTAAATAGATTGAGGGCGGACGCGTCCCAGCCCCTCAGAGCAGGACGGGGGAGGGGAGAGAACAACGGGGCAGGAGGGGGAGGAGCCTGGGGTGGACTGTGTTAGCAAGAGGTGTGTGTTAGCATAGAGTACTCTCTCTCTCTCTCTCTTCTCCTTGCGTGTCTCTCCCCCCCTATTCTTGCCCTCTCACTTCCCTGTGTGGCGGGGGGCCAGACTGCGTTGCATCATGGAATTACTTCCTGAATCCTGCCTCAGCACCATCACTCCTCTCCGAACAGGCAGCCGGAGAGAACACGCATGAATAAAACACCCAACACAAGAGACGGCCGGAAGATCATTTAGGTCAAGAGGGTGAAACCAACTTGTCCTTGGAGAGGCTCTCTGGTCCAGAAATCCAGGTCAAGCATTTCCTCCTTATCAGTCACCGCCAGGATGTCAGGTCACGCAGGCACGCTGTCAGCAGTTCACATCTATCTAGAGGTCCTCCCGTGTAACGTAGCAAACCGGAGCAAATATGCATTAGGCCTCAACTCACAGGACATAACGTTTTTAAACCCCCCCCTCTTTGGCATAGTGGCAGACAGTGACGGCTCCATGTTGACGCTGGCAGGTCCTCTGTTCTCATCAAGGGGTCTGCACGGACCTTAACATTAAACAACTCTAGGGGCTTCTTTGCATATCCTGCATGTTGGATCGTCCTCAAGTGTGATGGACAACCTACAGCTTAGTGGTTGATTTTGTGCCACGTGCCGTGATTGGTGTGCTGTCCTCCAGCCTTGCCTTTTTCAGCCTTTGGAAGGATTGTCTTTTGTCAGCCATCTTTTGGTATTTACATTCCACGGAGGGGCTTATCCTGTCTTAGCACCGCCTCCTCTTCCGTGGCGACCGTGACCTCCATATGACCAAGCCAATCCATTCGTCATCAGCTCATCCTCAGAGGCCGCTGATTGGATGTATTCATGGATGTTTCTCGTCTCACCCTGGAGAATGGATCTCACACTTTATAGGTCCATCAAACCCCCACCCACCCTCCTCCGTCGGCCTGCGGATGATGGACCTTGGGTGGAGCGCTCCATGCATTGGGTGGAGCTTCCTGTTCTTCACATGGCCTGCTCATTGGACCGGCTGGGCACTGGGTCTGATAACTAACAGGGCATGTGTGTTTACGGCTTCTTACTGTTCCCATTCAACTCTTCATGATTTGCCGTGTCGTATGGAGGTCATTGGAACTTGCTAGTGCAGTTGAAATCTTGCCCACTAAGTCACGTGACCTATAGGCTGCTGTCCACTCTGCCTGCTTGGTATTCCGGCACTGGAATGTCACTGTCCTTGTGGTTCCGGTGTGATTGGAAAATCCCCAGCTATCTGTAGGTGTTTTCTAGGTCTGTTATATAACCTTGAAGTTAAAGGGCAAGTTAAATTGCTGACGGCTGTGCTCACAGTTTTATAAATACTAAAGCCCAAAGACTGAGCTTGCTAGCAGGATTCGGGGGGCATGTCCCTCCCCTCTGTCAGTGGACAATAGCATACATTATCTGTTAAACAGTCATTCATTAAAATCAGGTTAAATGTTGAAAAGAATGGTTCACAGTACAATCTGGAAATATTGAAGAGGCTAAAGTGATCACTAAACAACTGAAAATGAAGACACCACTAATCAGTATCTAATCATAACTAAATATGGGAGCAATAGATCAGTTTGGTATGCGTTCGTGTGGATTATCAGTAGACAGGGCAGAGGACATAATATGAAGAGAGGGTTCAAAAATGTCTATATAAACTATGTCTATGTAGTCTATATCTATGTAGACTATATCTATGTAAACTATGTCTATGTAGATAGTAAATGTTGAATAAATGTTGCAAGGATAATTTTGCATAATATCACCTTTCTATCAAATAGCAATGCAATCCTTCTGTTTCAATTAAAAATGTATTTGCAAATGTTAACTGCACCTGCTAGGATAATTTTGCAATGGAAATATAAACATTATGTATAGAGGTAGCTATAGCTAACTCTATATATTCCTTGTGAGGAACTCTATATATTGCAATAAAGGAATATATAGAGGATAACTCTATATAGAGCAAGAACGCGATAACTCACTAGGAATTTGGACACACCCAACATCTGGGGATGAATGGTTTTGAACCCTGCCTGGCAACTTTTATTACATACGCCTCTGAAAAAACTGGTCAGTGGTCTTATTGACTGTTTACAGGGCTACGTATTCAAGCATCCAGGACTGTTGCATTGACGCAACACTTCGGTTGGTTTGCCTGCTGTTGGAATCGTTGTCTACAGCTCGGTCTGTCGGTAGGTTGTTTTGAGGTCACGGTGTTGTTACCAGTCCGCTTCTGACCAGTGATCATGTACAGGCACATATGCTCATTCAGCTTGGTGGATGGTCTTCCTGACAGGACCTCCCATGTTGTGGACAGGCACGTTATTGGTCAGCTGTAGTTCTACTGGGGTCCTTTCTTGACCAGTATTACTGGAGGTGGTAGTTAGCAGCTGGTCCCTTTGTGCTGTTAGCCGACCGCGTTAGCCTCTGTAGCCGGTAGGCATGGATCACGCCAGATCCAGGCGCTGCCCGGTTCTTCTCATTTCTGACCGGCTCTTGGGCATCTGCTGTTGTAAGGCTGTCTGGATCCTGCACGAGGAGATTGCTGTGCTCTGCGTGTAGATCTCTTCACCGCCGTGTAATGATTCGCCCTCCCGCATGATCTTCCAGTACTGTCCTGTTTCTCAACTGGGTGGATCCACAGTCAGGGATCTGTTACACTTTCAACCGGCATGGTTCAGTTGGGTAAAGAAGGCATTTACTCTTTTGGCTTCTTCCACGTACGTCTGCGGTCTGGATGTCGGCGCTGTTAACCTTTGTTTAGCAGACTCCAGGGCCTCACTTATGGGACGCCCATCGTATTTACTCTGGGCCAGGCCCCGTCTTTGAGATTTATGCCCTCTGTCAGTTCGCTGACTTCCGTCTGCATTGTCTTCATCTTGGTTTTCCGGCCACGCCGTCTCTCGCTCGCCTGCCGCTACGTCAGCAGTGCCTACAGCGGCAGTAGTTAGCCAACGCGCGATCATTTCCCACGGGCCCCGCGGTACATTCCGGAACTGCTGGATTCCGGTTGCATTCTGACCGCTCCATCTCAGACGCTGTAGTTCTGGGTTTACCCTTAATTTCATCTGTCTCTGTTTCTGATAGGAGGCACCATTTCAGCACTGGGTTACTAGTTGCTTGTGGATGAAGACCTTCTCCTCATCCCATAGTCCCCTCCTGTGTTTATGGATATGTATATATGTATGTGTATGTCCTGTATGTATGTATATATTATATATATATATATATATATATATATATATATATATATATACACACACACACACACATATATATATATATACATTGTATATCTATATATAGCGGCGCCAACAGATCCCAGGAATGACATCATCAATCTGAGTGCAGAAGACTGCAATCCAAGGGCATCAGAACTACCTTGTCACTCCCCTCAACTCTCTTGCCTCTGGGAGAAACTCCCAGTGAGGGCAAAAAGATTTGATCACCTCACTGGTAGAGGAAAACAAGCATTTATATATATATATATATTGGTGAAGTGTGTGTATGTGTGTGTGATTGATTTTAAAAAATTGTTGACTCCATTTTAAGATGAGTCTGAAATATGCAAAAATATGGTAAACAGTGTGTACACACGGCATATGCTGTATATGCAATGAGCTGCAAGTTTATTATGTAAATGCATAAAAAAATCACCTTGGTACATTCAAACAAGTCACATATCATCATATGAATGTGATGTGTGGTATAAAATGGCATAAATCAGGCTGATAAGTGTTTCCAGCATCAGTTCATCTGAGACTGGCTGATCTCAGTGACTTTGATCTCCTGATCAACTGTCTTCCTCAGTATTTTATACAAAACTGGGTTTAATGTGAACGGAAGAAGAAAAGAAAAAATAAAATAAACCTACCAGTGAGCTCAAAGCTGGCAGGAGAAACGTCAGAGCGAACCACTTACCGCCTCGGCCGTGAACGGGAAAGAGCGACTCAGGCCCATGCAGGGAAGCTGATGCTGTCAGCGGAGACCAGGAATGATCATCTCCAGTGGACACCAGAGCATCAAAACAACCTGTCGGAGCGGAAAAGATTGGACGGTTCGGTGTTCCTTTAGCACCACGCTGACGGGAGGATCAGAGTCTAGTGGAAACACAGCAGTCCCCGGGAGCGTTTGAGAAACACCAGCCGGCAGTGAGGGGAGTGTTTCCCTGGTGCACGCCGGGAGCCTCTGATACGCACAGAGGGACGCCTAAATTGCACTGTGTGCCTGACCGAGGCCAAGACGACCAAGTTCACACCTTCCTGCTGACCCCAAGAGCAGTGATGATGTGACAGGAAGAGCTGGAATGATGTTGAGTGCTATACACAGTATTGGCATATGTGCATGGGTGTGTGTATTGTATTTGGAGTGTGTTTGCATGCTGGGACTGGGTGAGATGGGTGAGAGAGAGAGAGAGAGAGAGAGAGAGAGAGAGAATGAATGAGAGAGAGAGAGAGAGGGAGTTTGTATAAGCGTGTGGTGTTTTTTCTTCCACTTGATTGAGGTGGTGATGGAACCCACAGACTTTTTGATGGACACTGCAGGAAGAGACATTGTTGTATTTCTGAGTGTGTGCGTGTCAGAGATGGGGACACTGCATTAATGGAGTTTACACACAGGGAGTGTATCACGGTGACAGACATTATTCCCCCAGAAACTGTGGGAGTGTAAAAGAACTCATTCACTGTGGGTGAACCCCTGGGAGCATGCACCCCCCCCCCCCCCCAAACACACACACACACACATACATACACATGTGCACACATACACACACAAACTTACACACACACACTCAGAAAGATCTATCAGGCAACACAGAGAGAAACGGTCCCTATATTCCACATACATTAATATTCCACAGAAAAACAGCAAACCCACACACAGTGAGAGAGAGAGAGAGAGAGAGAGAGAGAAGGAGCAACAGCCATCATGCAATACACACACACAGACACACTCACACACACACATATGTGTGTGAAGCCTTTGTATCTCTTTTGAGACCCATCACCTTGACAATTAGCTGCGGAGAAGGCCGACTCATTAGGAGTTCTCCATAGGAGTACTCTCTTCACATAGCGTGTGACAGTATGAATACTCTCCTGACACCTCCTGTCCTTTTGAATGATAGCTCTTTATTACAGTTCTCCATATCACTTCACAAGGCACTCGGCACTCCTCCCGGCTGCTGGAGACAGACATTTGCTAAAGACTGACATAAGAAAGATCTACCCGACCTATGAAAAAGTCATGAGCTCGGAATTCCACTGCACTTGTGTCTGGTACCGTTCCGCAAGCAAAAACACATTAGAGAAGCAGAAATACAGACTGTTTTGTTCTCTGATTTGAGTGTGTGTGTGTGTGTGTGTGGGGGGGGGGGGGGATCTACATAAATGGCTTTTCTGGTACCTGATCCATACCTCCTCCTGAAAGGTGCTGCCTGCATTTCTGTAAAGCGAAAAAGAAAAATCAAAAAACATTTGAATGAGAGTTTCGGTGTGAGCAGTTCAATTCAGCTGGGTGCAGCATCACAACGGTCTGTGGTTAACGTGTAGAGATCAGATTAGACGATTCATTTCGGGACTGGTTCCCATGCGGAACAGTGGGCCCCCTCTCCAGATGGCCCTGCAGGTTGTGGCTTGTCTTGTGAACAGGCTGTTTGGTTTAATATGCACCATCACATCACTACTGATATTAAAAAGATACACACGCATGCGTCAGATGAAAGGGGCAGATAAAAGGGTCAAAACTGAAAAAAGAGAAATAGTAGACTACACACACACATTCACGCACGCACGACAACACACACACACACACACACACAAAAGGATAAGGACCAAGATACATCTGTCCATTGTATACCTGTTGAGACATATCTGTATGTCTGTCATATCTAATCTCATTGGATTAGAAGATAATGGTAATGCACATGTGTTCAGTCACAACACACAATCACAAATGACCACATATATCAGGAACAAAGACAGGCACACAATAGAATCAAGGTCATATGTAAATTAACACACACACACACACACACGCACACACACACACAGGTGCTTCTTCGTAATTAGAACGAGTATAGGGACAATCAGACTACAGAGCCATATCAGCGGAGAGCAGACGAAATGACTCCTTCAGGGAGGTGGAGAGAGGAAGATGAGCAGGCCTCTCCAGAGGAAGATGGCGGGGCGAGCAAGAGGAAATAGAGTGGCTGGTTTTTAAAACATTCATTTTGTTTGTGTCTCCCAACACAGCTGTAATGGCCTCTGTGGGAATTCTGCCATAAACAAAACAGCAAAACTGGAGACAAGGAGAAAAGGGGGAGAGGTTGTGTTAGAGAGCGAAAGAGAGAGAGAGAGAGAAAGAGAGAGCATGAGGGAGAAAGAGAGAGAGGCAGAGTCAAGAACACAGACAGAACAGGGAGACATAGACAGACAGAGAGAGAGAGAGAGAGAGAGAGAGAGAGAGAGAGGATTTGTAACCCTGATATAATTGACTTATGCACATCACAACTCATCATTGATGACCAATCTATAAAAGTGGCACTTCTACGGCTCTGACATTAACGCTAACCCCTGGACCAGGAGCTGAAGAGGACACACGGTACACACAGGAGGCCTTAAAAGGAAAACTCCTCCTGAATTATTGAACCCCAGCCCACTAATGGGAGCAGACGGTGACGACTCTGTATTGATAAGGTGTCAGGTGTGATGCCGAGAGTGAAGGGACAAGCGTAGGGGGCTGTGGGACTGGTTCCCATAGACCCGTGAGAGGCAGCCACATCAGTCACCTCACCAGCACACACTGCGCGACTTGGACATTGAACACGGGGGCAGGGAGAGGGGGAGAGAGAGGGAGAGAACTGGGGAAGAAATGAAGAATATTGCAGAGAAATATTAAGAGAGTAAGAAAGACTCAGCAGAGCGGCACTGAGCAGACAGAGGCAAAGCACCCGGAGTTGTGTGTGTGTGTGTGTCTCAGAATCTCACAGATTCTACGTCGTGCGTTTATTCGTGTCTTCTTTCAACATCACACACATGCCCGTGTTTGTGTCTCGGTCTTTGAGGGTCCCTCGGCAGAACTGCCCCAGGATGAGGCCCTGAGCAGCGAGAACACGCAAGCACGCGAGTGCAGCTCTCCTCCTCTTGCGCTACTCCACCTCCACATTGATCAGACCGTCACAGCCAAACAAAACTCTCCAGCGTCGACGCAGGCGGCGGCAAAAGCGCAAAAGTCGTTTTATTCGCATATGCACGTTTCTTACGGGTCACAAAGGGCTATTAAGCAGGAGGTCTGGTTGCCTTTATGGTCGCTGCCATATTCCTGCCCTGGATGCATCATCAGAACTAAAGCAAATGTTGGTACCTGGAGATTCTGCACGAAAATGTGACTTACTGCTCCATTTAACAATATTCTCACACATACCATATCCTGTTGTATTGTTCACCTTCCTCATCTCTCTCACTGCCCTCATACACACACGCACACACACGCACACACAGACTCACTCACTTGCTGGCAATGATGGCCCAATAAGGTCAAATCAGTTCTTCTCTCCACCTTTTACCATTTCATTTTTCTCTCAATCACTGTCACCCTCTCTTTTACACACACACACACACACACACACACACACCTATCTTTCTGGCTCTATTTGCCACATTCACGAACTGGACCAGTGGCCAATAGAGTCTGAAAATGCCGCTACTGTCTTTAAAATTGCCCGGCTGTCACGCGGGCAGCAGTGGACCATGTAGGGTCAGCAGCCTTTACCCCATTGAGAGCGAGACAGCAGGGTCATCTGGGTCACCCAGGGGAGCAAGAGGAGGATGGGGAGCAAGGGGAGTAAGGGGAGTAAGGGGAACAAGGGGAGCAAGGGGAGCAAGGGGAGCAAGGGGAGCAAGGGGAGCAAGGGGAGTAAAGGGAGCAAGAGGAGCAAGAGGAGTAAGGGGAGCAAAGGGAGCAAGAGGAGCAAGGGGAGGGGAGCAAAGGGAGCAAAGGGAGCAAGGGGAGCAAGGGGAGCAAGGGGAGCAATCCGTCCCCAGTGCCTGAGGAGTGCGGACGCATCGGTGAATCTCCCAGTTGAATCTACACATTGTTTGGCTCTCCAACAGGAGGCGGGTGCTCACTTCGTGAAAGATTTTCGCACAAAGAAAACAAAGAGTCTAAAACGAAGTCAGGAAACCTCAGGAAACTGAATTTGAGGCTTCCTTATAGCTCCGCCCAACACGTGGTCTCCAAACACCGTGTCATCACTGCCGTGCTGATGCTCTTTCACTGCTGCAGTGCTTTGTGAGCGCTGATGATAGCGGCCAGCCGAAACATCTGCAGCGTTTCCTGACTGACGATTCTACACCGCTTGGAATAAACAAGTTTTCTGGCTAGACTTTGTCCCTTCCTTGCCACAGTGTGTGAGTGATGCTCTTTCATTCTGTGCTACTGTAGTGTTGCCACCATGCCAAAGGCAAAGGGCCCCTTTCTGTGTGAGTCGGACGCCCCCCAGCGTTAATATGCGGACTCGATCTGCCCGAATGCTATTTGAGCCGGCCGGTCTCGGGTCGGCACCGGCACAAGGTTTTCGGCAAAGTGTGAGGGAAACAGGCCGGCACACGCAACCCCCATATTCTGCCTGGTCTTCCTCTGCAGGCCATCAGGCCCTTGCAACTGATCCAGAATGCAGCAGCAAGGCTTGTCTTCAATCTACCCAAGTTCACTCATGTCACTCCACTGCTGCGCTCCCTTCACTGGCTTCCTGTGGCTGCTCGCATTCAGTTTAAAATTCTGATGCTTGCCTACAAAGCCAAAAATGGACCAGCTCCTCCATACCTTATGGAAATGGTCAAAAAGTCGATCCGCACCTCGAGCCCTTCGGCTTCTGGGCACGGCTCGACTTGACCCGCCATCCCTCAAGATTCAAGGAAGACACGCGACAAGATGCTTCTCTGTCCTGGCACCCAGATGGTGGAACGAACTTCCACTGGCTGTCCGAACAGCGAACTCTCTCGCGGTTTTCAAACGCAGACTGAAGACCCATCTCTTTGTAAAGCACTTATAAGCACAAATCAACTGAAGCATTGGTATAAAGCGTAATTGCACTTTATCTTTAGGAACACTTGCTAAGTATTGCACTATACTGCATGTAGTCTTGTAGGTATTTCAGTCTTGATAGGTATTGTCTAATCTTATATTTTGTTGTCTTCTTTCTAGGCATCAGCACTAGCAACGGTTTATGGCAGTGCTTGACCTCAAGTAGTTTGGACTTAAACCTGTTTATACTAGATAGAGATGCATATTCTGACTGAACACATAGTACTTTTGTAAGTCGCTCTGGATAAGAGCGTCTGCGAAATGCCGTAAATGTAAATGTAAATGTAAATGCCTCCCAGCACAACACACCTGCAAGAATACAAACTTGTACATTTGCATACAGGAAAAAAAAAATGTACATCCTGTGTTTTTGGGTCGTCCTGAGCTTTGGGTAATACCTCTGTGCCTGTGAGGATGCTTCAGACGTCCTTCAGTGACCCACTCAGCCCTTCGCTGAGTCACACCGCCGGGCCTCGGTGTGGGAGGCGCACTGCAGCTCCTGTCTTTATAGGCAGAATATAAGAAAACAAACACTCTGCTTGGAAATCGGAACTTCGCCAGTGGATTTGCTTTGCTTGTCTGACAGAATCCATCCAGCTAAATAAGCTTCAAAACTACCTGGAGACGGTGCAGGTTTCGTCCAAATTGTCGAGGCTGTATAAGAACGGAGGCAAACGCGTCTCCACGTAAAGGGCCGAGGTGTTGGCAAAGTTTAACCATCTCCACCCAAACCCAACCCACCCGTCTGAAGAACCTTTATTGCCCACCAGGGGAAATCCGAACAGGGTAGATTTTGAGATGGTGATAGCATGAGCAAAGTTATACACTGAAATAGGCCATATCTTTAGTTTAACAGCACTGATATTTACGTTTATGTGCTGTATATGTGGGGATCCTAGAGAAGGGGTTATGTGTAACTCTGGAGAGACTACAGAAGGTGTTATTCATCACTCTGTAGAAACTAGATCACAGGTTATGTGTCACTGGAGAGACTGGAGGAGTGGTTATGTTTAACTGGAGAGACCAGAGTAGAGACTGGAGTAGAGGTTATTTGTGATTCTGGAGACTCTAGGGTACAGGTTGTCTGTGACTTTAGAGACTAGTTTAGGGGTTCTTCATGTGGTGAATCTGCTTGAGGTACATCGATGGCCCACCAAGCTGGCAACTATCATTTCTCCTTTTGTGAGTCTAACAGACACATTTTACAGAGGTTACCTTAGATACAGAAATGTTAGATACGAAGCAGCAGAAATATGAGCAACCCGCTCAGTACACTCAAAGCAAAGTTTGGAAGAGGAATCGTAGTTTGTGAACCACGTTTACATTTTTCTCAGGGATGGCCCAATATACCTAATGCAAATCAGAGTTCAGATCTTTATCTTTATCACTCTAAGACTGATCCTAGACCAGCCCTCTTTATACCCTGTTTCATTCGACCTATACACTTGCTATCCCTCTACAGAGGCAGAGACAGGTCAGAGGTCTGTGTGCAATAGAATGACCCTTCTATGGGCTAGACCACCAAACAGATAGCAATAACCCCTAGATCCTTCATGTCTGACTCAGGATGGAAAATCTACGAAGGCATGTAAAAATAGAAAAAGCAGAGAGAGAGAGAGAGAGAGAGAGAGAGAGCATACAAATGAGAGAGAGGTAATAGATCTTTTAACATTTATTTAAAACTTTCAGGTGTGTGTTGTGTAAGGACATACACGTACACACACACACACAAAAGACTCTAGACCTATATCCACACGGTACATTGGAGCCAGAGGCAACGTCTTGTTTATGTCTACATTACCTATTCTCTTTAATCGTAGTATCTTAGAGCAAAGTACAATAAAAAGCACATATACATGCTTACGTACGCACACACTCAGAGAAAAGAAGCTGACAGCAGGGAAGCTTCTTCTAGCTCTTCCCCTGTTCCACAACCTCCCACTGGGCTTTGAGTTGTTGCTATCCCCTCTAAATTCTCCCTTTGCTGTGTGTGCAACTCTTTCAAAGTGTGTGATTGCATGACCAAGTGGTTATTGATGCCGACACATGCACACACTGCCTCCCTCTCTCCCTCTCCCTCTCTCTCTCTCTCTCTCACATACACTTACACACATCACAGTGTTATCCAGAGGCTTCATTTCAAATCAAATGCACACACACACACACACACACACACACACACACGCGCACACACACACAAACACCACTCCATTCCATTTCACACCCCTTTTGTGCATACAAACCCACTGTTTCACACACTTAGACACAAATGACAGAATACACAGCACAGCATACAGCACAGACCCATGAAAATATCCAGACTGAAAGCTCAGATGTTCAGTAATTGCTCTGCCATTTGACCCTTGAACTGTCCCTCCATGTTAGTATATGTGTCAGACTGTGACAGTACACAGCATTCTATACGATCATAGACACACGAAGCCTTTGCTTTATTATAGATTACATTTACTGTAATGGCACTCTTAGTCAGGCCTGCTCTAGCGTTTAAAACAGACCGAACGCGTCACCTTTCACTCAGTGGTGGACAAAGTACACAAACCACGTACTTGAGTAAAAGTACAGATACCCATTACTCCAGTACAAATAGAAGTCCTCCCTTTAGATTTCTACTTCAGTAAAAGTACAAAAATACTGGCCTCCCAATGTACTTAAGTATTGAAAGTAACATACCATCAGTTAATAAGGCTCTACTCTAATATCCTGTTATCTCTATACTTATCTTATATCTATGTTATCTTATATCTCTATTTACATTTGGTAGCACCAAGTGGCTATGAAGTAACTTTTTGCGAATAAGCAATATTTTGGTTAAAGATTTATTTGCAATTGCAAATCCAGATATCAATCTCCTTCTGTTTGATGAATAAAATAAACATTTCCTGTGTTTTACTGCACCATACAAATAGGATACATAATAATTTAGTTATTGCAGAACACTTTAGAAAGTTTTAGCATAGGCAAAAGCAAAACTTTAAGAAAAAATATCAACTACCAGCTAACTGTTTTAGCACCATGCTCTGCATGTAAAACCTACCAAATAGAATTTGTTTTCTAACACAAAGTGCTATGTTCAAATCTTTATTATTTCACTATATCAATGCATTTAGCTGGAAGCTCCAAATACCATGAACTATGGTCAAACAAATAACTAGCTAGCTAACTTAGCTAGCTACACCCGAGTGCGTTGCTAAGGCAGTTTTCGGTTGTGAACTAGCAAACGCCTACTTAGCTAGCTAGCTAACTAACCATGTATACAATGATAATGTCGGATTTATTTTAACATACACAAAGAAACGGTTTGATGCAAGATATTGTTAGATTTCTTCTTCTTCTTCTTCTTCTTTCGGCAATTCCCGTTTAGGGGTCACCACAGCGGATCAAACTCCTCCATCTAGCATATTGTTAGATTTCTCATTAAGGTAAATGACCAGTAGGGCTATAAAATTATCTTACCTCTACTTGCTTCCTTAAATTGGATGGGGAATTTTTGGAGGAAGAAATCGTAAGATACTGAGGCAGGGAGAGAAGGCGCTTGGAAACGACGTCTTTTTTCCTCGACTACTTCACAAAATGTGCTCAAATAAGGCAATGGATTGTGTGGCGCGTTACAATCAGTAGATTCATCCATTTTAAGTAGGTAAATTTTCTTTCATGCTGTTGTATTATCGGTATTAACTTGTATGCTGTTACCTTACCGTTGAACCGAACGCTGATTGGTGCACGTGCTTTGCGCTTCTTTTGTTTTGACGTTACTTTGTTGAACACATGAAGCCTGAAGTAATGAGATTTCGCATAATGTAGTGGAGTAAAAAGTAAGACATTTCACTTTCAAATGTAGTGGAGTAAAAGTAAAAGCTACAAAAAAGGGAAATACTTGAGTAAAGTAATAAAAAAACAAAAACACACACAAACATTTTACTTAAGTACAGTAACGAATTACATTTACTTCATTACTGTCTGTTCTTCGGTTACGAGGTAAGACTTTTGCAGCCAGGTCTCATTTTTGTCCCCAGGTGAAGCAATTACGCAAAGTGATGAATGACAAAACTCTTCCATCTGGCCGTGGATTATACCTGTTTCTCTGCTTGTATATTCATCTTTATTAATATCACGTATGAATATGGATAATAGCACTCTGGGAGAAATCAAAAGTTGGAGTAAAACAAAGTAACCCATTCTGAAACATCTGTCTGTATAAGAGAGAGGAGAGAGGGAGGGAGTGAGACAGAGAGGAGAGAGGGAGAGAAGGAGAGAGAGAGGGTTAGGCTAGATTCCAATATGGTGCCACTGTGTTGTCATTGGTAGCAAAAGAGAAAGGGGACAGAGAGCTTGATAGACTTTTCTAAACAGCATCTAAGGAAACAGCATTGAGACACACACACACACACACACATACACACACACACAGCCTGCCTTGTGGTTTAACACAATGCAAGCAGGGTTGTGACCCTAGTGAGTTAATGTTTCTCTCTAAACACTAATGAGTGATTGATAACTCCAGAATCCAAGACGAAAGTATTTTAAGGCAATAAGCATCTTGTAGGAACAACAAAGAAATATTTCTTCAGTTTTTGCTTTGATATATCTAAGCAAATGCGTATGTAATAACAGCAATATTTGAGTAGTTGAGTTGGTTTTCTGAAACTGTGCTTCAATATTAAACCCTCAAAGACCCAAAATATCAGTTGCAGCTTTTCAGATGTTTTGTTTTATTTTATTTATTTATTTATTTATGGAGGCTACAAAAGAATGTTGAATAAAGTTTTCACAGTGGGTTTATTTTTTTTGTTTGTTTGTTTTGTTATTTTTCATGCAATTTGCATTAGTAATTACAGACCGCCATTACCACGAAAGAGATCTTGAGTCCAACTGTCACGAATTTCACACTGACATCTGGTACTTGGGATGTAGATTAGCAGTACACATGTGACAGAAACTGTGAGTCATGGATGCTTATTTCATTTGGTAGAGGAGAAGGACTCTGGCATGCTTCGGGAAGCCTCCTGTCTTTCATCGTAGACCGGACCGCAAAGTGCATGATGGAACACGGTGATACTGATGTCACCAGAAAAAAACAAACTCAAATGCTTTTTTTCTCCCCATTACCAAGTAAACAGGTTTTTGTGTCTTGGTACAAGACACACATTGCAAGTAAACATTCTTCTATTAAAATTCATGATTTCATGAAGCAGAGTCATTGAAAAGAAGGTTGCATATATAAAAAAGGATTCGGCTGGCACATAACAGTTAATCAAAACATTTAATCAACTGTGTTCCGTAATCCCGTTTAAAGCAATAAGAAACATTTGAAATCCCTGAGCTCCTGAACTATGGCTGTAACAATGTGCCCTGTTCCGTTTCACTATTTCTGAGTTGCAACTTTGTCAGAAGCCTCTTAATAAACACTAGCAAAAATAATAAAATTAATAAAAATTAAAGAATATATTTAATAATAATCATTTTTAATAATGAGTTTTGGTTTGTTCTCTCAGGATCTATATATTAGCAGGAATTTCTTTCAGCAAAGAGTGACAAACTAGCTTTAAGAAATCAGATTCCAAACACACATGGGGTATATACTATAAAATAGATGTTTTTTTTATTTTCCTTGGTCATATCATTCCACCCTCATTTCTTCCCAAGTACGGTTTCTTTCAAATAGAAAATACCTTCAAAGTGATGGCACTGATGCTGAAAAAATCCCCATAGTTCAAAGGTCCAATCAGGACCAGCAGAAACAGGGCCACAGTCTGTCTATAATCACCTCTGGTTTAAACAACAGTGAGCACATCGAACGTACATTTACTGTGATGTAGTACAAACAAACCTTTTATTCCACAGGCCTGCTGCAGAACCAGAAATAGTTGCAATGATTCATGAACTGGGATCTCGGGTCCTGAATTCCGTCTCCCTCTGCACGAGGGTTAACTCAACTCTGGCAGTTTTACTGTGTTAGCACTCAACAAGGAGACAAAATCTCTTTTGATCTCTCATTGAGTTTGCTAATTACTGCAAGGAAAATCACGACTCTCATTCTTTGCCTCTCTCTCTCTCTTTCTCTCTCTCTCTCTCTGCCTCTTTCTCTCTTTGTTCCTTCCCAACTGAATGTTGAATGTGCAGCATCACCCAGTGTCCGTCTGACCCCCCCCCCCCCTCCCCACATCCATTATTCCCGTGAGCTGCGAGACTCCTGCTGGATCTGGTGATTAGTGAGTCATTACACCAGGACGGGTGGGGGGGGCACAGAGCAAGAGAGGGAGAGAGAGAGGACGTAAACACTGGAGGCCCCCGCAAGGAACCTAGAACTGAACAAATCTGCCTACACACCTCACGGCGTTAACGGGGCTGTGTAGTCAGCAGGACAGCAGTCTATAAGCACCGGTTCACATTCACAAACACAAAGAAAATAAAACAGATGGTAGCCCTCTTATACTACATACACTTTGCAGCACCTCCCTCCCCAAAAAATGAATGTGAAGCTTCGCGAAAGGACATTTCATTATTGTTTAATGTGGTTTAAGGCACCTAATGGTACCACAAGGTACATCTGGAAAAAGCAGAGCTCACTCTTAAAGCACAGGCTGTATTTCAGTGGAGGCTCTGCTGTCAAAAGCGCTTGTGGTTGTAGTTCTACAAGCCGGACAGCAAGTCGCAGCTAGTCCCCTTCAGGAGCTCGACGTAGCTTGATGTCGCTGGGGTTATTTGGGTATGTTTGGCTTTAAGAATGCTATTTGACATACCTTCCCCCCAAAGTGCTTTTGATGTCCTAAAACGGGCTGAACGTGGACAACACCTGTCATAAATATTTCACATGGCTCATCTGTTATGAGTGAAAACACAATGGAGGCTCCACAGCCCCAGTATGTCATTTCGAATCCATGATACTGGAGTAAAAAAAAAAAGCAAAAAGATACTTCAGGGGGATAAACGGGCGAGCGAATCTTTTTTTTTATTATTTTCTTCACAGTTTCATCTTAAGTTACCAAAAATAATTATGCAATTAATACACTCAAAGGAAGACCAATGGGAGAACAAAGACTGGAGGGAGGTGAGATGAAAGACATAGGAAGCTTCTAGAAAAATTTAAAGACTGACTTTTAAAGCCTGACTTATGTGCCCTGTCCCCCCCCCCAAAAGACGTGTGAGACTGCTCAGTGACTATCAAATGGAGAGGACAGCAAAAGGACAGCAAGGGGACAGCAAGGGGACAGTTTTCTTTCAGGCTTCTTGGCAGAAGCTGCTTCAAACCGCAGTGTGCTCAGGGACAGCCCTCAGGAATGTCCCCGGGTGTCTCTAGCAACTTTATTTTATGCTGCTGCGTGATTATTATTATCAGCTAATTCCACCGTGCTGACTTCTATCTGACCCCAAAAAAAAGTTGCTTGAAATATGCATGATCCCTCTTGTATCTTTCCTGCAGACACACACACACACACACACACTCCAACAAGCACATCCTATATCCTCCTGCTTTAAAGAAGATGATGATAAGAAGGGGAGACAGATAGTCATAACCCTGCTTTATGCCTTTTCTCTCTCTCTCTCTCTCTCTCTCTCTCTCTCTTAATGCCACTACTGTAAAGTTTCATTGCCATATATAACTTATATAAGTAGCAGTGCAATTCAGTTCTCACCTTCTAACCAGCCCTCAATCAACCCTAGTGTCTAAACAAAAAGTCTGTAGGCAATTTTAGCCTACACTATAATTAATACAGTATAGCTGTGCTGCACACCTTAACAAGATTCATGGGAAACAGGCTCCATGAAGAGTAAAATAACTGGTGTGTGTATCTGCACATCCTTCAGCGGAAAATACACAGTATGCAAATGAACACTCCATAGGTGTGATAGAGGAGACTCAAACGGATGTTTAGCATCCGTATACAGAATTTATCGGACAATAAAAGCCCAGCCAAAGCCAGCAGACTGTGAAAGTTGTGTTCAAAACGGTGTCTGAATTTCAAATTAAATAAATGAATCAAATCACAGATCAAATAAGGGGATACAAACACAAAGGGCATCAAACCAAAACAAGATCACAAAGACAAAGAACAAAGAACAAAGCCAGGACTGCGGAACACAATAACCATGGAGACGGTGGGTGGGGATTTCACAGAATGGAACCATTGTGACAGCCCCCCGCCCCACCCCCCCACCCCCAAAAAAAGGCCACGCTTGACGCCATGATGACTTTGGGGTTTACCCCTGGGATGTGGATCATGGCGATGGGGGAATCCCACGAACAGGCACGGATCAAGCATGCCCTCAGAGGGACACAGGGGCATCCTTCAGCACCATACCCCTCCCAGTACAATGCATGCATTGACCCCTGTGCGGAGAGTCCAGCAACCAGTGGAACCAGTTCCTGCATAGAGGTAGATGTCCAGTTACAGGCTTTAAGAAGGACACACGGAAAGTGGGCATTACCCCGTAAGACAAAGGAAGGTTCTTGGCAATATATGACTGGATCAATCTACCTCAGAACTTTAAAGACCGTAAAAACACAGACAGCTTTTAGGGAGGGAGACACGGACACAGTTCCCATGTGGACAACCAGACAATTTGTTCCGGTTTGGTCTGGGACTTCGGTGTCAGTCAGCCTGATGCTTCTGTCACCAGGTGGCCCTTAAATTGGATGTGTAAGTCAGCCGCTTCACAAATCTGCTAGCTGTGCCTCAGTGCTGGAACATCTGAGGTTTTCCCTGTCCAAGGGAAGAGCAGGGCCTGGTAGCCTGCAACACCCTGGGATGAAGTTGGACCCCCTGGAAGTGTGAGTGAGTGAGTTCTGGGAGTACTTAGTCCAAGGTACAAAATGGCTCCAGTAATTTTGGTTGTCATAGCAGTAGAATGCATGAACTGGTATATGTCTCTCTGCTTAGATATTCATTCCAACCATTGCTTGGAGAGCAATACCCAGAAAAGAGGTTCATTTTGCTTTGAAGACTACGGCGGAAGACTTTCCATAGATGGAAGGAGAAATGCATGTCCTCAGGAATTCCATGGAAGTAAAAAAAAAAAGCATTTCTGAACAGCTGTACTGTGGTCTCTATTGCTGGCTTGGAGAATTTATCTATGATGGCCAGGTTTGCAGTTTAAAACAAAAAAAAGGTTGTGATGATCTATGAGGATGACAAATGGAGGATACCACTCTTTGAGTGCATTCTTTATGAACAAGGAGATCTCAGTTTTCCATGTCATAGGTTTGTCTCTGAGGGGTTGAGTGTTCTTGAATAAAAGGCAAAGGGAAAGGTTTCTCAGGATCAACATGGCTTTGTGGAAGTACAGCTCCAATTCCCTTTTCATAAGACAAAGAGCCTGTGAAGGGTATTGAAAGGTCAAAGCAGGTCAGGAGGTCTTGATTGTTTCATGGCAGTTCCTGAGTCTGCACTTTTTGTAGGAAGATCAATGCAGCTTCAATTGAAATTAAATTATGAAGCCTAGAAATCTTTGCAGATCTTTGCCCGTTTGGCTGGGGTCAATTCACTACAGATTGACCTTTCTTGGGGTCTATTTATACACCAGTAACACTCAACGGGGAGAAGGAAGAGTTATGAAACTGTCACGTTTGAAGAAAAGGAAGATGTTTTTTTAAAAGCAGACCAGACAATGCACTACAGACATGCATAATGTGCTTGCTTTATGAGGAATAAATCACAATGTCGTCAATGTAGGCGATGATGCAATGGTTCAACATGTCTCTGAAGACTTCGATGATGAATGCTTGAAAGACCACAGGGCCATTAACCAGTCCATAACTCAACCAAATATTCAGCGTGTCCTCTGGTGGTGATTAAGCGGTTTTCCATTCATCCTCCTACCAGTTTCTGATGAGTTTGTATGCTCTCTGCAGATCTAACGTTGTAGACATTTTGGCTTTAATAGTGAATGCATTGAGTGATAGGGTAACTGAAACAAGGCAGTAATGCTCTATCCTTCTTTTACACAAAGAATAACTCTGGGCTGTGGCGAAGAGCAAGGGACACAGTGCACAATAAAGAGAAAAAACAGTGGCCATTCAGAACCTACACAGAGAATTGGGAGAGCCTTAGTCCACAATGTGCAAGGGACACCAAGATTATACACACGGGAGAATGTGAACATGCATTCCTGTAGCTCACCTGGTAGAGCAGGTAGAGCAAGGGCTAACAAAACTGTGGTCATGGGTTTGATCCATTGTTATGGGTTTGATCCATGGTCATGGGTTTGATCCATCGTCATGGGTTTGATCCATGGTCATGGGTTTGATTCACGGTCATGGGTTTGATCCACGGTCAAGGGTTTGATCCATGGTGGTCATGGGTTTGATTCCCAGTAAGTACACGTGCTGTCTACTGCTAATTCTATGGAAGTCAGTACAGATAGGAGTATCTGCTAAATATTGAAAATGAAAAATGAGCAATTAGAGATAACAAATGGGTTAGTATTCAGGAGAGGTTGGGGGGATTGTAGCAATGAACTGGTATGCCAACTAGAATCACCAGCGTAGAGAGAGCCCTCCAACGCTTTATCAGAACATTACAGAGACGTAATTAATGAACTAACTTGAGTCACGGAATGTGACAGCAGGGTGTATCAGATCAGCACTATAACAAAAGGTCATGACCCCAGCCTGTTAACAATGACCCACTGGCAGGAAGGCTGAGGCCGCGATGCTTTTGTACAGGAGCAAGAGGGTTTCTGATCAGCGCAGGCTAGGATCACTGATCACTGCATGAGCTCTGCTTCCGCAGTGATGTTCTCGGAGCCGTCGGGGTCAAGGACAAACGCGTTCTTATTTCCCCAGACATAACGCCGCAGTGTGTGTGATTACCATACTGCTGCACTTACACTCAGCCGCACGAGCCGAGCGGCACACACACACGCCCGACAGCACGCACGCATGTACTGCAGGCTCTGTTTTAACTCGCAATTTTCCACCTGTCTATCACACAGGCTGGTAATATAGGGAGTTCGAGAGAGAGAGAGAGAGAGAGAGCGGCAGAGAGAGTCAACAGTCCTGAGTTTTTCGGTGCTGTCTGGATCTTGGCTCAGTGTCGAGAGAGTCTGATTTACATGTTTCACACATGAAGGAAGAATCCCTCCTCATCAAGGCTCTGTGATGACAGCATTCACTGGGAGAAAATGACAAGCTTGCATCCGTCTCATGCTCCACCTCCCCCAAATTTTGCTGCAGTGTTCCTGTCATCTGAAGCAATATAGTGGCCTGGAATCAGACAGACAGTAAGACAGAAAGAGAGAGAACACAAACACCGGGGAGGGGGGGGTTATGATGGTAGAGAACTGTACTCTCTCACTCTGCCAAATCCCTGGATTTTTCAACCCCAACATCTACCGCTGCTCACCACCAAGCATCATGGGTAACAGCCTGCATCAAGAATCACTCGCACCATCACTCTTTGTTCTCCCCATCAAAACCTTGGTGGGTTTCACCAGAACAAGACCAGAACGAGCTGCCAGCTATGATACAAACACAGAACGAACATGAGTCTTACACACACGTGCACACGAACACAAACGCATACACTCACTCACCCACACCCATGCACCCGCATTGGCCAAGAAGGACATGTATCTCTATTATTAACACACATATATTGCCATGCATACATGCTGAACAGGAGAGGAACTGTGCCGTTCTCACTTAACCATGCAGGCGGGGTAAGAAGCAAGATGTATCTATATTTCACACATAGCGTCTGCTACGGCTTTCATTCCATTAATTCTTGTTTTCTCGCTCAAGCCCACAAAGTCTTGTTTGTTTTGGGTTGTCTGTCTCTATCCTATGGGAAGGACCTTTGCTTTTTCTACCATTGCATTTCACCTCCTCTCTCTCTCTCTGACTTGGTCTCTCTCTCTCTCTCTCTTTGTCTCTCTCATTCTCTCCCTCCATCCATTTCCAGCTCTAAGAGCACTGACGACTCAGGCTGGTGACATGTCTGGGTGAGACCCAACTGCCCAGTCCTACCAGACATCCAGATTAGACCCAATCCCGAGCTTGCCCCTACACCCCCCCCCACGCCCCCACCCCCTCCGCCCCTGCTCCAGTCCCCACTCAAAGGCCTTGGTCCCTGAGGAGGCAGCCGGGTCTGGCCCTGGTGCACGCATGCCACAGGATGCCGTGGGGTTGAGGTGGGACCGGAAGCCTCGCAGACAAACACGCACACTGCTGATGGATGAGGTGCGGGCCAGGGCATTCATCACCGACTCCAGACCTCCCCACACAGGGAGAGGCTGGGTAAAGGCTGCTGCTCCTGATGAAAAAGGAAAGAGAGAGAGACAGAGAGAGAGAGAGAGAGAGAGAATAGAGAGAATAGAGAGAGAGAAAGAATAGAGAGAATAGAGATAGAATAGAGAGAGAATAGAGAGAGAGAAAGAGAAAGAATAGAGAGAATAGAGATAGAATAGAGAGAGAATAGAGAGAGAGAAAGAGAGAAAGAGAGGGAGAGAGACTTTAGAAGAGGCGAAGGCTCGGCCAATCAATAGCTTAATGATGATAAGGACTTTGGAGTGAGAGTGAAACAGGGGGAGAGGAATGAAGAGTGTGTGGGAGGAGAGCGGCAGGGATGGATGCTTCTACAACGTGAGGTTGACGTTTGAAACCTCTAATCACATAAGAATGCTAGGGCTATAGAAACTGCACAATATATCTACATATTGCTCCAGTTTGCTACACTCTTTGTGCCTCAGGGCCTTCCACGGTTCAGGAGGAATAAAAACCCTCTAAATACACATGAATGCTTCACGGTCGTTACACTGAAATGATGAGTCAAATGAAGGATGCAAACATTAAGCTCTTTTATGACTGAAGTGACATGTACACAGATTATGGATATAGATTCGTCTCCCACGCACGGCGGCAGACGAGTAAAAAATGAAAAGTGAAGCGAAAACCGATTCATAATGAGCCGGGGGGGAAATGCCGGTAGTAACAAGATTTTTAGTAGCCAGGAGACGCCGAGAGTACGGCACTGCACATCTGTCTCTTATATAAACTGTAGGAACAGCACTGATAAAGGGCAGGTTCACCAACTAGAGTGTTCAGAAGCTGAAAAGAATTCGACGGGAGAAGACAGAGACGCTCATTCACTGTGCTCAGTTAACACGCTCAATCTAGCGGGCAGCCAGCGGTTTTTACTCGCCATTTGCCGGTTGTTTGGGGCTGAGGGATGATTTTCATAACTCCCCAGTCTGATTCATAAAGTATCAGCATGGCACCTGATCCCTCCGGAGAGACGCGCATCTAATTAAGCTGACCAAGTAATAGCTACAACTAACCTAATTAGTTGACGCTAACTAAGCTGGCTAATTATCAGAAGCATGTTCGCTGTTGACTGCGTGAGCCAACAGCTTTGATCCGCGCTCGCGCGCGTAAAACTCCGCAGAGCGAGCTGAGCGAGCGCTGTTCCCACAGGCAGCGGAGTGCAAACACAAGTACAGATGCAAATAAAAACGATCTTTGGCGAGGGCTCTCGAGAACGCGATGTGATTTGCATAAAAATGCAAATAACCCAAAAAGACCCCTGGTTGTGAATGACAGGTACGTCAGCTGAATCCGGTAGGAGTTGGGCATATGTCAAGGGAGACCATGCTGACTGTAATTGCTCAAAATGCCACTATGAATGTTCACAGGTGAAAGGTGACTACATTAGTTGGGATTTCATGGTAATTTTCTGCTGTTTCAGTCACTAATTATAGGTGTCACTGCATAAGAAAGAATCTGGGAGGAGGGGGGGGGGAGTTTATTCAAATTAGGACTTTTTTTTTCTTTGTATTAGCGTGACGACGTAAGTATGTCAGAAATCCAAAGTTTGAAAACAGCCTTTGCATAGAGCTGACTGCCTTTTCAAGCTTTGTAGAGTCCCCAAAGGAACTTCTGGCATTTGTATTGAAACAGTACTGTGGTTTGGTACGTTCATGTATTGGAGTGAGCACTGAATATCTTTAAACAGCACAGACACGGCGATCATTACCCAGATGTCGACTCTGTAATCTGCGTATGCTGTACACTGTGCACCATCATAAAATATGTCACGCAGAACGCCATGCAAGGCATGCAGTATTCGAACCCAGCCAAAAGACTCTAGCAAGGTTTAATCCACATCATCTGGCGCATTTATGAAATCTATTAATGTGGAAATTGTTTTAGCCAGAAGATATTCTTAGGATGTACTGGGGCTCTGAACAGGCTCTGTCTCATAGGATAGTTCCATGGTCAAAGATTATATTTATACAGACGATGCAAATAAAACAACACTCTTACTACTGAATGTAGCTTCGGAGAAAGGTTGACCTACGACAGGTTTTAAATAGTTTAATGAGGCACTACACAATTTAGTGGTTCTTCACAGTCATCAGCCACTTGATTCCGATGAATTAGAGCTGGAAACACTGTATAGTGTGTACAGTGGCTCTGTGGTTTATAACATCCTATAAGACCGGTATTCAGATCACATCCCTGGAGACATAGGTGCATAGCAATCCAGTGCGACGCTAACATGGTCAATCGGTTTCGTTAACTGTTCTGTTCGGCAACCGGTGACCATAAAATTAGATTCCAATTCCTAAGTCACATGTTGGTCTTGGAACCTAGCTGTAGAACCCTTGGTCGGTTATGGGATGCAGACGTAATATGATAATCTTTCATTACACTTCCAATATCTGCTTGCCTCTCTTGCTAAGACACGAGAGTCATAGGAAAGACCTTTCAGTCCATTGATGACCAGTCTATAGCGACAGATGAAGAGTGGCCGACCCGGGTCCCTGGTCCTTTATCAGCTGTATCAGCTCGTGCCCTCCGGCAGAAGAGGCAGAGAACCAAGGTGCAAGTATAATTAGTTTAAGCCCTCGTTTGTGCCAGCTTTAATTAAGAGTTTAAAGAACCAGACCTGGGGAAATGTGCAGGATCATGGGGACAGACCTGGCAGTGTGGAGTACCGAGGACACTCTGCATGGTAATGTATGTGTGTATGGATGGACGTATATGACCGACCTGCATATGTGCAGTTGGATGTTATTGTCTATTGCAGCTATGAGAATGAGAAAAAGAAAATCTCTTAGGAGGTAATAAAGGATTCCTTAAATTGGATTTGAGCTCTGGAGCTGCAGACCACTGTCCTATACACTCTATTAGAACACAATTATCAAAGCCGACCTCAGGAGGGAAAAAAATGACCCCAGCAGAAAACAAATCCATCTAACAAGACCAGAAACCCAGCCCAGTACACACATACACACACTCTGTCTGTCTGTCTCTCTCTCTCTCTCATACACACACACACACCTTTATGCCATACACTCAACTAATGAGCTTGGAACCATGTCCACATGCTAGGGTCAGCCCAGTTGTGTGCATGTGTGACTCTCTTATCTAAATCTCACTCCTCTTCAAAGCGCTCTCAGATAAACAAGCTGGATCGTGCCATGCCCTCTTGTTTGAAGACGAGCAGGCTAGCACCTCCTCACGCGCGCCTCCTCACGCGCGCCTCCTGCCTCCCTCTTTGCAGCCCTTACACACAGCACACGCGTCCCTAACATGGACCTGCGTTGGAAACACTACATGCACTTACAGCTGTGCACTACGCCTGTCAAAGGACCATGTTCATATAAAAGATGGCTTACTTAATTACACAACCTTAGTTTAGAGATAAGAAATTCAATTTCCTGAATCGAATTCCAGTGTAAATGCATGATGAGCTAGAGCTCCCTCATGATTTTGCTGTGTCATTTAGCCATGGTGAAAAAACGCCTTTACCATAATGCAGCTTGACATGGTTAACTTGGGGAAAAACACCACCAAAGGTCAAGAAAACTAGAACTCAGGGTCTTACGTTGTGGCTCGCAAGAGGAAGAGACTTTAAAAACTGCAGGAAAAAAGATGTAGTTAAAAGAAAATGATTTATATTGTGTGGTCGTTGAAATTCTCACCACCCACACCACCATCACCACCATCACCTCCTGCTCCAGCCACACCACCCTCATCTCCCGCTCCATCCACACTTCACGCTCCACCCTCACCTCCCGCTCCACCGTCACTACCCCACCACCCACACTTCCCGCTCCACCCACACCTCCTGCTCCACCCTGCTAGTTTGGGCGATGAGGCAGCTAGGAAGCCTGTTCCTCACTTCATGTTTCAGCTGCTTTTTCAGGACTCCCTAATAGACTCAGTCGCCTCAAAAAAGCCAGAGCAGAATTCATTCTTTAGTCAGACATCTATCTTCCCTGCCTTGGCCCACTTTAGCCCTCTTAGTCCGAGACATATTAAAATAACCAGCCTATTGATATTAATATTAGATGAGATTTGGTGGACCGTAATATATGCGGCACCGGAGGGCACACAATGCTTTTCTGTCCTCTCCACACTGAGGAAAATGTGGAATATTAATCGCTGTCATCTTATTACTGTAGCTCCTACACGTCCTCTCATTATGCGCTTTTAAAAGCGGAACTGTGGGGAAGGATATGAAACTGTATCGCGCACCAACACGGGGAGAACACAGGAGAGCCTGTTCGGAGAGGTCAATACTGACCGTATGAGGTAAGAAAGCATCAAAGGAAAATATGCCGGACTATACACACACACACACACGGAGATGCACACGTGCGTGGACCCACCGACCCACGTACACACCTGATGTCCACCACTTAAAACAGCTCCACTTTGCAAGTCGCTGTCATTAAAAACACATTATGCTTCACTCCCTCGAGTGAGCGCGTTCCACAGCTGCCGGGATCAATTTAAGGGGGTCTGGGATACCGCATCGCCCCCAACAACGTCCAAGGAGGGCCCTCCAGGCAGATAACTAGCTCCATCAGCTTCCCGGCACAGCTCACGGGTCAACACTTAATTGATATCAAGCAATTAAAGCAGCTTGTCTAACCTTGGGCAGTCAGGTCAGGGTGGAGGGGGTGGGTTTGGGGCGAGGGGGGGGTGGAGGGGGGGTAAAGCTAGAGTGAGAGAGAAAGATGGGAAAACTGAGTAAACGCTGGAATCATTAGTCAGGAAAGGGAGGGTGGAGATGGGGCCTGAAAGATGGAGGGAGGGATAGAGGTGGGGAGGGAGGAACAGTAGATCTGGTCATAAAGAGAGAGCCTGGAGGAAGAGAAGGAGGAGGAGGAGGAGGAGGAGGAGGAGGAGGAGAGATGGAGGAAGACACAGGGAGAAAGGGAGCAGGAGAGAGGGACAAGGGGCCTGACAGAGACAGAGGGGACAATGAAAAACTAGACAACAGCGGTGAGAATGACAGAAGAGGCACTGGAGGCTGGATTAGAGACGACGAACACGGGGGAGGAAGATAAAGAGCAGGACCAAGAGGCAAGACGCAGGAACAGAGAGGGGGCGGGGCATAAAAGGAACACAGGGTGAGGCAGAACAGCTGCCTTGCCCCTTATCCGTGCCTCGCCCGATATCCAGAGGGTGTAGCTGCGTCCATCACGCTACATCAGGATGTGCAGCTAACCCTAGCTGGCTACAGGTCACGAACACCTGCGTATCAAAGCCACTGTACGAAGCGTCAGGTTACAGATCGATTGCTAAAAATCACCTGGTTCGTTTCGTCCTGTTTTGAAATCAACCGCATGTCGTTTTCGGGTGCTAGCGATCTCAAACGCTCTTAGCTTACATCTCTGCCTTTCGGGAAGATGTCTGCTTTTTACAGAAGCAGCAAGGAGTATTGCACTACATGATGTTATGTCTGCTGCCCATGTAATTATTTACAGAGTAGCACAAAAAGACATTAAACTCCCCCTGATACACCAGCTCTATATCACCCTCTTCCAAGGTTTATTTCTATAGTACCAGCTGGGCAGATAAGCATTAGTTTTAGTCAATAGAGCCACTGTGCATGAAACTGTAGCAACACGGAGCCTCTAGGTCCACCCCCGACCGTCCAGACACATGAACACATGGACACACGGACTCTGGACCGAGCACCAAATAGAAGAGGGACAGTGGATGTCAAACGGAGACAGACGCGCAGAGACCGTCCACAGAAAAACCACCAGAGACAAAGAAATATCAGAGCAGGTGTCGTGCGCACGTGAGCGCCGCCCCCACGTGCTGAGATCCGAACCGGCCTCGCGGTAAAATCACACGTCGTCAGCAAACGCAGCCCACCTACCTGTGACGGGAGCCTGGAGACCAGGCTGGAGCGTACGCGTGGACGCCTGCAGGACCCGAGAACACAGCAAGGCGGGGACGGAGCATCTGGCCAGCGAAGCTGCTTGGAATAAGGCAAATGAATGGGCGGTTTTTGCTGACACCTTTAAACTTTTTTCTTTCATTAAGGGAATAGTATGCTCCTATGCAGTTTGATTTTGTGTCCTTGCACACTGTTTAAATAAAAACACAGAGGCAGCGGCCAAGCGAAAAGGTTTAAACGAGGGCTGCCCGGCCATATATCTGAGGGATTAATCTCCCGGACAGAGTCACACGCGTAGCAAGATGGTATATAACATTTGGGAGACACCCATGGTATCTGGTGAGCCTTAACATACCAGCATAGAATTCAGCGTTTTCCACAATGCCCCTGTCACACGTCCTCACCACGGTGAAGATTGTACAACTGCATACAAAGGAAATCACATCTGATGGAAGTTTGGAATGAGTCACTTAGCAGCTGATGTAAGTGGCACAGAGAGACAGGCGTTCGTCTCAGACATTTGATTGTGCATCTTCATCCAGAATTCTAGTTCCAATCAGCTCCACAGACCAAAAGACCAGGAGCTTCACAGCTTCCATCTTCGGGAATCCTCTGAAGGCTCTGAACTGTAAGGGCTGGGATATGCAAGTCTTGTGCACGTTCCTCTAAAATGTAGTTATCTAAGCTACTAGTTTTATTAGTAAATTTATTAGTAGGTATTTTATTTTAGAAAAAGTCAGGCTCAGCGATATTAAAGCCATCCTTCAGAGAAATGTAGCTGGTTAAACCGCATGCTACACTGCAGACAGAGCGAGGGAACTCTGACGCTACCTCTAAGACTGATGTCACCTCTTCTGCTAATAAACAATGATGGAGAGAAGCCACTTGACAAGCATCCTCATAAACAGTCTGCCTCATTAGCGGCCGGGAGGCTCCTGGTGTCATTTGTTCCGTTTCTAACCAATGGATGAGCAGCAGCTGTGTAATGTGATGGATTATGTTTAAGAAAATTAAATGTATCATTTATTAATGGTTTCCCTACTACACGGTCAACAAAATAGTTTACTCACTACGGGCTACTCCAAAGAGCTTGTATTAAACACTTTTAAAAAGTAGTGACACTGCTTGCCACTGGCAAATGTTAAATGAATAATTTTTTTTTCAGCTGTTCTGCTGAGGATATAAGGCCATAATTCAAGAAGGAAAACTTTCCTTAGTCGGAATTTGCTCCAGAATGTCTAATATAGGCACAGTGATGTTTAGCTCTGGTTCCAAACAACAGTCCTGACATAAAAATACTGGTTTAAGCAAAAGCTCATGACGTAAAGCAACACGGGCCACGAAGGTGCTGACTCAGTGGTCATACGAGGCAACGGTCTGGTGTAGCCACAACCGTCCGCCCACATCTTACAGCTGATTTTTGTTTAGAGAACTGTATCCAGGCTTTATCATCAAAGAATATGGAAATGTCAAGAGGAAACTGTGATTGCACCGTAGGGGCGAACGTGGCCTTTTAAAACGGCTTCATATTTCTTCAGCGTTTTATGACCGTTTACAGCAATTATCTCACATTAACGACTCCCAAACGACTCGGTTGGCCGCACCATTATGTACGCACCACCGTATTCATCAGATGGCAACAGGCGGCGTGGGGTTCTTCAAACCCATCCAGACTCAAAAAAGGGAGATGATGGTGCTGTTTCCACGGCGCCAGGGGTTCGAGATCTCGTGCCTGTTACGCCAAGCAGCGCAAAAAAAAATCCTCCTTGTGCAGAGCCTGTGATACGCAGCACGGGCGGCGGAGGTGCTGACTGGTGGTTGTTTCTGAGGCTTTAGTTTGGTGGTGTTCAGCAACAATCCTGTCAGGCGTCTATTTGTCCTTGCCAGTGAAGTCCATCTCGCAACCGCTGGCAGAGCAGTTTGGCCAGGTTGTCAGGACGTCCAAACACTGCTCTTCTGTTGACAGATTAAATCCATTTTCGTTGTGTGTGTGTGTGTGTGTGTGTGTGACTGATGATGTATCGGCAACTGGGCCTCTTTGGAACTTTGTAAGTTTTAGTTTGCTGCGTGTTGCATTGAAAACACACATATCACAATGCTGTCAGACTCCTTTTATAGCCGACAAATGCTGCTAATCGGCACTGAACGTAACGTGACCCATCTGTCTAGCTGCCTTCGAAATTGTGGTTTAGTTACTTCAAAATTAAAGTCTTTTTTTAAAATGTGGCATTTCCATTATTTTGTTCACTCTGTGTAAATCAGGTGCGACAAAGAGAGTTGGAGGCAAATTATTCTGTCGGTTTCTCCTGACACACTGGAGGTCCATTGTGAGGTTTAATATCTGGTGCCTTTGTGTGCATGAAGCAGCAAATGAAGTGCTGTTGCCTGAAGCGATGGACGCCATCAGCTACAACCAACAATATTCAGTCTTGCTCACAATCTCACTGATCTGGAGCCAGCTTTGAAAATTATTCCTGCAAAAAATTCAGAATATCTTGGGTGTGGGCAATTCTCCACGGGCAGTGTGATGATATCTCTCGTAAGTCTCTCAGTCCTGGGACAGGTCACATGATAACCCTTCTAATACCCCCTAACGCTGATAAATCTCTCACTGATAGAACAGATCCCTCGGGACCCCACTACCCTTCTGATCAAGGGCACATCTAAAACCACATTAGAGTTGCCTACCATCTGATTACATCCACATGAAGGACACACATTTGTCATTCTTGTTAGGATGAGGGCAAGGATGAAAAATGTGCCCTCGATATACTTTCAATTGAAAACAGATTTGATGTTTTTCAGGCTAAATATTGCTAAAGGAAAAACAGCTCAAGTGGTTAGAAAACCTCACTCGGGAAAAGTTTAATATTTGTGACAATAGCATTCGTTTTTTGATTAATAGGTTAACGCGCGCAGGTTTGGAATATGTAGCAGAGGGAGTCTGAGATGAGCGTGACATTTACGAATTTGCGACACGACACGACAACACGATGCATGAATTCTCATCCTCGGCCTGCGTTCCGACAGAAACGTTTCCGTTTCACACTGGATTGAGCACCTCATTCGGAGCGAGCCGTGACCTTCATCGCGACGTGTCGCCGTCCTTAATTTGCTCGCGGCCTGTTGAGCGCGCCAAAGGCTGAGGACCCATCCATCACACCTCACGTGCTGAGGTGAGAAAGCAACCACATTTCCAGCCATATAGATCTCCATCTCCTCCTTATTTATTTACCTTTCCGCGAGAAAGGCATTCTTGCCAGAAAAAAACAAAGTCACCCCGCGTCACCTCGTTTTGCCAAAACCTCATTCCCCATACGGTGTGTGTCAATGTAGCAATCTTTCCACATCGCTCAAGTAATTAAATATTTATAATGCTGCGGCTCCGGTCGCGTTCACGTTTCTAAATTTAAAGGAGATGTTATAGTGTTGTATGCGCAACATCCCTCAGTCTGCATTTTTGGCTTATTCTCAGCAACAATAGAACCTAAATGTACAAAGACACTCCAAAGGTCTAATTCCAAATAACTGTCAGCGAAAAGATGTTAACATTACAGACATTAATCTTTCCTCCTAGAATGAGCTGTGATGAACGATGTCATTTTTGCAGGACTGCTGCAAACATAAAAAAGATAAAACCCAGAACAATGCGAAGTACAGAGGTCATCCAAAGACCGGCACACTCTTAACGCCTTCAAATAGAATTAGTTTGCACCCTGTTGTATTAAGATGTGAAATATTGAGAAAATATAAAAATGACAGGTTTAGCAGAAAGTGAGGACGCACCTGTGAGTAAGGCCATCAGTGGCCTGTAGTCTGCTTCCTGTTCCAGTGTCCTCAAGGTAAACATATTACGATCTGTTTAGTGCCATCAAAGGGGGTAGGAATTACGTTAAAGTAGGTTTAATAAGGGAATAACAAGAAGGCGGAAATTATTTAATGACTTTCTTGTTTTTGAGAAATCCCACACCTGGTCCCCTCCATGTCTGATTTGGAAGGGAGTGGAGTCTGAAAATAGAGCAAATAAAAAATGCTTGACTGAAATACATGACGTTTTTTCTCAGTTGATTAATTAGACTACTTTCTTCACCATAAACAACCCATTCTGTGTCTTGCTTAGACTGCACCTGCTCAGACTCCCACCTGCTCAGACCCTCTCACCTGCTCAGACCCCCCCCACCTGCTCAGACCCCCACCTGCTCAGACTCCCCCACCTGCTCAGACCCCCACCTGCTCAGACTCCCCCACCTGCTCAGACTCCCCCACCTGCTCAGACTCCCACCTGCTCAGACCCCCACCTGCTCAGACTCCCCCACCTGCTCAGACTCCCACCTGCTCAGACCCCCACCTGCTCAGACCCCCACCTGCTTAGACTCCCCCACCTGCTCAGACTCCCCCACCTGCTCAGACCCCCACACCTGCTCAGACCCCCACCTGCTCAGACCCCCGCACCTGCTCAGACCCCCCCACCTGCTCAGACCCCCGCACCTGCTCAGACCCCCCCACCTGCTCAGACCCCCCCACCTGCTCAGACCCCCCCCCCCCCACCTGCTCAGACCCCCCCACCTGCTCAGACCCCCCCACCTGCTCAGACCCCCACCTGCTCAGACCCCCCCCCACCTGCTCAGACCCCCCCACCTGCTCAGACCCCCACCTGCTCAGACCCCCCACCTGCTCAGACCCCCCCACCTGCTCAAACCCCCACCTGCTCAGACCCCCCCCACCTGCTCAAACCCCCACCTGCTCAGACCCCCCCCCACCTGCTCAGACCCCCCACCTGCTCAGACCCCCCCACCTGCTCAGACCCCCACCTGCTCAGACCCCCCCACCTGCTCAGACCCCCACCTGCTCAGACCCCCCACCTGCTCAGACCCCCCACCTGCTCAGACCCCCCCACCTGCTCAGAACCCCGCACCTGTTTGAATGGTCACAGTTCTTATTGCCTTTGCCACACACAAGACCCTACAAAATGTGGCCTCGTCGTCGATGTCTGCAAATGTTTCACTTTAAAGGGAGTTTTGCTTGGAGCATCATGATATTTGCAATAAAGGGGAATGATTGCTCCACTTCGGTAAATCTCGCCTGATCTCAGTGGTAAAAGCGGAGCGCAGACGTAGCTTGGCTCTGATAAGAGTGAATAAGGCATTTATTGCTTTGCTTCTTGCGATCTCGCGCGGTACAGAGTGATGGAGGCATATGAGGTTCAGCGGGAAGTGGAGGGGAGGAAGGGAGAATGAGGGGTAGACAGAGGACGCCACTGGTCCTGATTCACTACTTATCTGACACATGGAGATGCAACGAACTGAAATGAATTGGACAGAAATGACCTGAAGGACAAGAGAGAAGAACACCAGCAGAACACCAGCAGAACATCAGCAGAACACCAGCAGAACACCAGCAGAACATCAGCAGAACATCAGCAGAACACTCACTCCACTGTGCAACTGTGATTCTTTAATATTAATATTACTAATATTAATACTAATAATATTAATAATATTCTGCATAATTATATAATCAGATTAGAATTCTGATTGTGACAATTGAGCGATTTACATATAAAGTATAAATATGCAAATAAAGCATTTGTATATACTGTATAGTCACCATTTCTCTTTCTTAGGCGTGATACTTTATTGGGAGTGCTGTAGGTGTACAATATATTTCCATGCCTACGTTGTGTTAGACATTCTTTAGTACTTCATGCGTGTTAGCCATCCTCTTAATCAGTGGGGGGGGTTGACAGCCTATCTGTTTCGTTAAATCACTGACATTTAGGTGAAGTGTTTACCAAATTATGTATTAATTCGGAGTGATCTTAGCAGTCAGTGCGGATATGGCGCAGATCCAGCAAGGCTGCTGGTGTCCGCTAGGGTTAGGCAGGTTTGGTTAGCGAAGGGACCAGAAAGGCGCTGACAGATGGTGTGAGAGGAGCCGTTTCTCCGACGAGGCCCTTGGGGCCTGTTTGATGGTCATGAGTCATGAGTCACGCTGGCTAAGCGTCTGCGATCCGCACGCCCTCACCTCTTCTACCAGTGCAGAGAGATGCACCTGGCAAAGAGACAGGGAAGGTGTGTGTGTGTGGGGTTGCGTGTGTGTGCATGTGTGTGTGTGTGTGTGTGTGTGTGTGTGTGTGTGTGTGGTGTGTGTGTGTGTGTGTGTGTGTGTGTGTGTGTGTGTGTGTGTGTGTGTGTGTGTGTGTGTGTGTGTGTGTGTGTGTGTGTGTGTGTGTGTGTGTGTGTGTGTGTGTGTGTGTGTGTGTGTGTGTGTGTGTGTGTGTGTGTGTGTGTGTGTGTGTGTGTGTGCATGGGCATGTGTGTGTGTGTGTGTGTGTGTGTGTGTGTGTGTGTGTGTGTGTGTGTGTGTGTGTGCATGTGTGTGTGTGTGTGTGTGTGTGTGTGTGTGCATGGGCATGTGTGTGTGTGTGTGTGTGCATGTGCATATATGTGTGTGTGTGTGAGACAGAAGCCACAACACAGAGGTATGGTTGCTGTGTTTCCATTAGTGCTATCTAAGTGAGCACACAAACAGCCGCAAATGATGTGCATTTGGCATGTAAATTAGCACGAGCGCCTTGACCACAGGAGAACAGATGAATTCGCTCCATACTTTGCCCATCGGCGCAAAGGTGGCATTTAGAAAAGGTTTTTATTTACAACGCACCGCCCCACTAGCTGTCGTTTTAAATATGGCAGTCCAAAAAGGTAAAATTATCTCTGTAGGAAGGCTATCATTACTAGCCAGAAGGCCTTAAATTGGGCAATAAAAATTGACCACACAAATGTTATCTATTATATTAACAGAGTAAATATAGGGTTGTTATAAATGTGTGTGTGTGTGTGTGTGTGTCTTTGGAGTTTTCCAGGCCCAAGAGCTCAGTCAAGCATGAAGGTCAAACAGATTTTCAGCAGTTTGGAGAGCATCTTCTTCCTGCACTACCCCCTGACAGCTGATCGGAGATCAGTTTTACAGCAACCTGATCCAAGCTCCGTGCCCCGGCGCGCAGCTCGCTCCTTGGGAGTGGCTACGCTCCCAAGCCACATGAATGCATCTAATTAGTCCTTCCTCTTTGTTAAGGGGTCAGGTCCATTACTCCAGTCAGGTGGTGCTCTTGGAGCTAAATACCCACGTGGGCTGCTCACTCCTGCACCACCAGAGCTGGAGACCGTGCTTGGTCTTACATGGCCCACCCTGGCCAGAACAATTTGAATGAAACCCGGTTTCACACCACCGACTGACTTGACTGACTTCTCCCACTTCAGTGCCGAGGGGAGCCTCAGCAGTGTGCAGCCGGGTGTCAGTGTTCGGATCAGAACCGCGCGTGTGTGCTCGAGCCCCGTCGAACGGTGCCGAGGAACGTTTCACTTCACCTTCGAGTGATTGGAGCCTGGTCTGAGAGTTCAGAGCGCGTCGGAGTGGAGCACATCAGTGAGGGATTCCAGGACAAGTCAGGTGCATCACATGGTTCAGCAGGCTGATAGGATCTCCCAGTCTCGGAGCACCACTGCTCGGAGACAACCGCTACAATAGCGATAAAGCAGGGTTATAAGGCAGACGCACTGCTTCTTATCTGTGTGCTGAGGTGCAACTGCTGTACGGAGGATCGAAAAACCCTAAAAACACTACTGTTATTCCGTGGGGTGACGGGATAAAATCTTTCTACTAATTAGACAAAACTAACATAAACGTAACAACACGTCGCATCAGCATTTTACACCATGATCCAATCTTCTTTTTCATGCCGCCGTTTCCGTTATCGCCAGCATTATGACATCACGCGTCCTTGAAGGCGGTAGAGCCATTTTGGAAATTGATCTCGAAAGAATTTCAGAAATGAAAGTGGCTTGACTTTTGTCTTTTTTTTCCCCCCCCTCCTTCATGAACAACAGTTGCCATGGCTCCACTCTTCCCACCGGCCTCCTAATGAATTGGTTTTACCCTGTTTGCTAGCAAATTACCCTGCCCTCCCCTCCTAATTTTCCAATTTGCTGTGTCATTTACACGTAATTCGGGATCGCACCGGGCCATATTACTCTCACAAATAGGGTGATAGACTTTATTGAGGCGCTTTGCGAAAGAGGAGCTGCCTGCAGATCAACCAGCAGTTGCCAGCCCCAGGGGACCCAGGGGGCTCCGTGAAGACTGAGAGGGGTTTTTTTTGTTTGTTTGTTTGTTTGTTTTCTTACATGATTATTTTCTCAAAAGCGAGAAAGAGTGCTGATATACAGACTACGGTGAGGCCCCCCACCACAATCATTGAGCTTATGAGCTAGTGTAGAATAGAAATGACTCAAGATCTGATGCTTACATCTCCTGACCTTTGCCGTAACAGGAGGACCTTGCGAACACTTCTGAGGCAGGCATGGAAGGATCAACCAGCGCCACGCAGAGATGCAGAGGAGACCCGCATTTGCCTTTTTGGTGTTGTCTTGGAGCTGGCCACAGCAGAGCTAGCCACAGCGGAGCTAGCCACAGGGAGCTAGCCACAGGGAGCTGACCACAGGGAGCTGGCCACAGCGGAGCTGGCCACTACGGAGCTAGCCACAGGGAGCTGGCCACCGCGGAGCTGGCCACTGCGGAGCTAGCCACAGCGGAGCTAGCCACAGGGAGCTGGCCACAGGGCTAGCCAGCTATACAGCTGTAGAGAAGCTAGATGTGGAAAGGGTAACCACAAAGGATATAAAAACAGAGGAGTTAACCATAGAGGCGATAAACATAGAGGAGTTAACCATAGAGGATCTACCCACAGAGGATCTAACCATAGAGGATCTAACCATAGAGGATCTAACCATAAAGGATCTAGCCATGCAGGAGTTAGCCATAGAGGATCTAACCATAGAGGATCTAAGCATAGACTAGTTAAGCATAAAGGATCTAACCATAGACGATCTAACCATAGACTAGTTAAACATAGAGGATCTAACCATAGAGGATCAAACCAGAGAGGAGTTAACCTTAGTGGATCTAACCATAGAGGATCTAGCGATAGAGAATCTAACCACAGAGGATCTAACCACAGAGGATCTAACCATAGAAGCACTGGCCATAAAATACTTGGCCATAGAGGAGTTGACTATATAGGAGTTGAATGTAGAGCTGCTGAGTGTAGATGAGTTGGAGTGAACAGAAGCTGACCATACAGAATCTAACTATATACCACAGAGGAGCTAACCTTAGAGGAGCTAACCTTAGAGGAGCTTACCACAGAGGAGCTAACCTTAGAAGAGCTAACCTTAGAGGAGCTTACCACAGAGGAGCTAACCTTAGAGGAGCTTACCACAGAGGAGCTAACCTTAGAGGAGCTAACCTTAGAGGAGCTTACCACAGAGGAGCTAACCTTAGAGGAGCTAACCTTAGAGGAGCTTACCACAGAGGAGCTAACCTTAGAGGAGCTAACCTTAGAGGAGCTAACCTTAGAGGAGCATACCACAGAGGAGCTAACCTTAGAGGAGCTAACCTTAGAGGAGCATACCACAGAGGAGCTAACCTTAGAGGAGCATACCACAGAGGAGCTAACCTTAGAGGAGCTAACCTTAGAGGAGCTAACCTTAGAGGAGCTAACCTTAGAGGAGCTTACCACAGAGGAGCTAACCTTAGAGGAGCTAACCTTAGAGGAGCTAACCTTAGAGGAGCTTACCACAGAGGAGCTAACCTTAGAGGAGCTAACCTTAGAGGAGCTTACCACAGAGGAGCTAACCTTAGAGGAGCTAACCTTAGAGGAGCTAACCTTAGAGGAGCATACCACAGAGGAGCTAACCTTAGAGGAGCTAACCTTAGAGGAGCTAACCTTAGAGGAGCATACCACAGAGGAGCTAACCTTAGAGGAGCTAACCTTAGAGGAGCTAACCTTAGAGGAGCATACCACAGAGGAGCTAACCTTAGAGGAGCTAACCTTAGAGGAGCTTACCTTAGAGGAGCTAACCTTAGAGGAGCATACCTTAGAGGAGCTAACCTTAGAGGAGCTAACCTTAGAGGAGCTAACCTTAGAGGAGCTAACCTTAGAGGAGCATACCACAGAGGAGCTAACCTTAGAGGAGCTAACCTTAGAGGAGCTTACCACAGAGGAGCTAACCTTAGAGGAGCTAACCTTAGAGGAGCTAACCTTAGACTTGGCCATAGAGGAACTGACTGTAGGGAGTGTAGAGGAGGTGACCCCACAAGAGGTGAGTGCAGAGAAGCCGACTGTAAAAAAGCTGAGTGTGGAGGACCTGAGTGTACGTGGGTTTCCAGCAGCAGTTGTTGCTGAGGCAGAGTTGCCAAGGGCACATTGCGACAGAGGGGTGGACCATCAAAACATCATTAAGTCCTGATACGAGTTGGCATAGGGGAACGTTCCCAGACTGGCAAAGAAGCACTTGAGTTTAAGTCTTTGTGTGCTGTCCATCACTGGACCATCCGGGAGGGGGAAAGACACACAAAGGTGTCAAAGCTGCAGCGTATCCTTACCCAGGGACTCACTGCTTTAGGAGTGGGAACATATTTTTGCCTTTACTTTAGTGGGATGAATGTAAAATGTCAAATGTGAAATGTAAAAGTAGGAATCTTTAAAGCTGTAATTGCCAGCTCATTCTATACCTCCCTATTGTGTCGCCAAGCTACCACTCAGACGCCTACACACACATAGCCATGTGACTCCCGCATAAGACTTTCCTATTAGACTCCGAGCAGAATCAACGCAAATACCGGAAAGAGTACCATGTAATTGGAATTCCAAAGCCCCATCCAGACCTGCGTGCGGCTGGGGGCATCCTGGGTGGGTGGGCTTGCGAGATTTATAACAAGGGTAAAATCACAACGGCTAAAAATATTACTTTAGAACAAACATGACGTAACAGGGATGCAGACGAGACGTGTGTAAAGGGCTGGCTGGATGGAGGCGGAGCCTCGGCGAAACCTGGATGAGGTAGGCGGGGTGGAGAGTGCGCGAGCACGAATGGATGTGAGCTGTGAGCGCCTGGCGTGACGGGAAGCCTCCCGGAGTGATGCTGCGTTATTGAGCTGGCGAGACGGCCACATTGGCGGCATGCAGCTGCCCGCTAATTTGGCGATTTCACCTCATCCCGTAGCGTAACCGGACCGCCGTCGCCGCTGACACTTCCGAACGGTGGACTGCGCGACGCCGACGTGATGGTAGATGACGCGCCCGTGCAGGTTCACTGTTGGGTTAACGAGCTGTACTGTTTCAGAGCGTCCAGCCGGAGGAGGACGGGCCGGGAAGGAGCGCTTCAGGCGCGAGGTGGTCACCTTTAACACGTTAGCGCTGGGCGCAGATGTGGCCTCAGTGTAAATGGAGTCCAGAACAGAAAAAAGAGGAAAATAAACAGAATAGGACCATTCAACGAGCGAGCATACAGCATCCTTCCTAGGAGCACTTACTGAGAGCTCACATAATGCCAGGGAAAAAAGCATATTAAGCGGCTTCCGTAAACGACAGGTGTAAATGTAAGCTCTAAAATGGCCTCCTTGTCTAAATATTACACGCAGTGAAAAGGGGCCAGAGAGAAAGGAAAAAGGCAGAGAGAGTGCGGAGAGGGGAGGAGAAAGAGAACGGTGAAAGGTTGTACATGCAAAGTAATGGTGAGAAAACCGAAGTACAAACTAAACAAAAAGTGTCACGGTTCAAACTCACGTGAAGTCACGTGAATGTTCTATATCAATCAACAAACCAAGTTGTCCTCAGTTCTCCCACAAAGCTGAGCTTCCATCTCCTCCTTGGGGGCCAGAACAGTGATGGTAGCAGTGGTGCATTATGGATAATGCAGTCCTCTTACAGTTGTGCTATGTATCAGACCAGGTGTTTGGATGTGAAGTGTCTATAAGCTCCTGCCAATGAGCATGCATCATCATCATCGCTGATTTTAGTTCATCTAGGATGGGTTTGAGGGGGAGTCATAATGACAGAGGACTCTCTGTTGTTCAGGAAGCAGGTGCTTTGCTGCATTTTGCTAAAAATGGAGGCAACCCCAGTACCTGATTGAGCACAACACCACATTTTGTGGGTCGGCATTCTTGCTGGAACACAGATTTTGCATCGGTCTGTGTTGGGTGATCAAATGCCCTCATGAAATCGTGCTTAAAGCTGTGGATCGGGTGGGGGCAACTCCTCCTCCCGCCCTCTCAAGCCCTAAAGAGTACATCACATTAACGAGAACCAATCATTAGAAGGCTGTGCCAGATGGTGCCGCCCCCTTAAGGTCAGACAGACAGAAGAAAAGGTAAAATGGGAATTAGAAGTTCTCTGCCTTGGTGAAACCAAAGTGCTAGAACAACAAAAACATGCTCAGTATCTCCTCAAGTAGTCTGAGACGTGCTTCAAACTGCAGATCTATAACATGGTCAACTATTCTACTTTATTGCTGTCCAAATCTAATGAAACACCATTAAAGCTGGTCTAGTTGTTTCTTTTCACCTTTTCAATCTTGTAATGAAGCAATGTTGTTTTATTGCCGGTTTTAAAAAACTAAAATAAATAAAGACTTCATGAAGTTTTTTTTTTTTCAAAAGTTTTTTCAAACTCTGTTTATCAGAATGTGTTTCTGTGTGGCAAAGGCAAACCCTTGACTCCAAAGCATGTTACATTTTTGGATAAACACTCTTTGCCTTCAAAACGCACAAATATCAAGTGGATGAATTGGACAAACACTTCAAAACTGGTAACGCAAAAGAACTGCACAAGGCTAAAAGTGCTGATGACAAAAACAGACGTGGAGGAAAAATACAATGAAATACATCCAACTGGCTAATTTTTATTTATGAGCACACACAAATTAGAAGAATGTGACTCATTCCTGGTATAATTCATTGGAGACAAAAGGGGCTTTGGCTGAGCTTCTGGGTCCTGTGTCTGCAGTGAGGAAGGCCAAAGATTTCATCCCCATCATATACTATACCAACACTGATCAAACCCCTGGGGAAATATCCCCTGCTGTGGTGAAGCCATCTCTGGCCTGATTCCACAGCAGTGTCACCAAAAGCCATCTCTACAGTTTGGAGAAGGTTTCCTCATTTAGCCATATAGATTTTTTTGTCACACCTTCCACCGACATGCTGAGAAAACTGAGAAACGTGTATTGTTGTTGAGCCTTTCATAGATTCGAGATGGATGCACCGGTGTCTCCTGTTCATTGGTTTCTTGTCCTAATGGAAAGTCCAGGGGTGTCCTGACGTATGCTGTGATGTGTAATATGGTCCTGGAGTGGTGTGACTGCGTAGAGAAACACACCACATGCTGCGTGTGTCAGGCACTGTGGCCTGTGACTTATTGCCACCTCCAGCTTCTCTTTGGAATCTTAAAGTCTGCCCCCTTAACAAAGACAAACTCCTGTGGAATAACTGTAGACTCCAGCACAAACTGTCCCTAGAACAAATATATTTAGATATACATAATAATAGTATAATAACATATGAGAATAAACATTATTAGAAAGGTAAAGTAGCATTTTCTAATCAACAGTATTATAATATAGTATCTCACACTATAATCCAGCGAAAGCCAACAAACAGGTCACAATAAATGTTATAAAATATGATAATGATAGTGACACACTTCACATTTACAGGGGTCTAATGGTAAATGCAGGTATTTTGCTCTCACCGTTCTATTGGAAGATGATGTTCACACACATTCTGCTGTATTTGAGTTACACAGAACACCCGACAACCTTTTCAGTTGTGTGAAACATCTCTTTGACCTCAGCGGTTTTGCACCTGTGTTTCTCATACGTCTGTTGGTTCAGACGGATGTCTGCAGTGACATTGCTGTCTGCAGCGATAACCTGGGAAAAGGCGGCTGCCTTTCAGTGCTGCAAAAAATAATAATTGGTTTGGCTTTTACATACTATTCAAATGATTTGTGTTTCTTTCTGCATGACAGTTACCTCTTCCCCTTGCTTGATTGTCTCATATTTTACTAAACAAACAAAATATATCAAAAAGCCCATCTCAATACTTCTTTATGCATGCATTAGGTATGAAATGCTATTTTCTTATTGGTTGATTTCAACATTAGAGGTGGATGTTAACAGTTAAGCTTGGTTGAGCTCCGTGGCAAACATGCCATTGGATTTTCATAGTGACTGGAGATTTGTGTATTAAAGATGAAGGCTTTTAGCATGACAACATGGTGTTAATTGGGCTTTGTGACGAACCTTGTACTTACAGTTATGCAAAAAGAGCTTAGCAGGACTGGAGTTATTGTGTTTGAGGTGAATACTGCCAAATTTTGTTAGAAAACTTTACCTTTTGTAACTGAAGGAAAAGGTTTGTGTAATTCTGATTAATTGTAACATAATTTGTCTCAGAGACTGAAAAAGACTAATAGAACAGTATCTATCATTAAGCTGCCTCAGGTGAAACTGCATTGAATGGATTTGTTGTGCCACACTGCCCCCTACTGGCTTGCTGATATGATTAAATGAATACTATATGAGAGCAATCCAACTTTGGTTTACAATTTAGCACTGGCAAATCAGCTTTCTTACACGGCCGCTCCAGGGCCATGCTGAGCTGTGTTTAGGTGTCTGATTCCTAACTAATCGTTCACGAGGAAAAGGCAGGCGATTTTTGCGCAAAACAATAACGCGCAGTTATGTTATTCGGCCTGATCTCCTCATTTAAACAGACATTTATGCGGGAGTAATTGTGGTAAATCAGGAAGAATCGTGTTTTACTGGACTGAGTGTATGCCCAGCGGTAAACACGTGGGGTTCAACCTCGCCACAAAGTGAAGTTGTAAAATACAAACAACGGATCAAATATATTCTTTCAGCTCTTTGATGCGCATTGTCCTTCTTCTGCAGGTAAAACAACACACACACACGATGTAGTACCGATGAAGCAATCGCTTCAGCAGAAACGATTTTCTTCTAAGGGATCAAAATGACATTTTGTGTAAAATACTAACCTAGCTTTAAGCTCTTAATGTATAATGTACACTTACCAGTATTACGCTTCCCTCGTGCTGCTTTTAAGGTCTGGTTTTATTTATTACGGTCTATCTGTGTGTTCGGAACCTGGTTTTGTTTCATAAGGTCTAGTCGTGTGTTCAGAACCTGGTTTTGTTTCATAAGGTCTAGCCGTGTGTTCAGAACCTGGTTTCTAAATCAGTGATCCCCAAACCTGCTCGTGGTGCACCCCTGGCCCATCAGTTTTATTTCTGCGCTCCAAACCAAACTTTATGACTGTGTTCGAAATAGCCTACTACATACTACTGGCGTACTGCTTGGGCCCCAAATCAGTATGCAGTATGCGAATAAAAAGAATTTTTCCAGTACGCGAAACATCCCCGGATGACGTACTACTTCCGCAAAATATTCCAGTACACGAACAGAGCTATCTTGGTGGTGTACTGCATCCCATCATGCAACGCTACATTCAAGTGAGCCTGTAGTATGCTTTGCTTTTGTCGCATACTGGAAACTGTACTGCATACTACTACGAGGACCAGTATGCAGTATATACTGAGTGCAGTATGCTATTTCGAACAGAGCCTATGTCATACTAAGCATGACCTTTCAACATGGCAACCCCTTCCCCTCCCCCTCCTCGGACTAGTTTGCTAAGACATATTCCACTTGGACCTGGGCTGAAACGCAATGAATTACCCCCGGAATCTCTCAGGTTCAGTTGGTCCATGAGAAGCGGCATGGATATCTCTCGGCACTGGGCTAGTCGGGGAAGAGCAGGCTGCAACCACTGCATTAAGACACACGCTGGAGACGTTCACTGCTGACGACTTTAATCACTGCATTAAGCCTCAGACGGAGGATGAAATGTACACGACACTCTTAACAGAGAAATCACATCAGTTCAGCGAGGGAAACTACATGGGAGCTACAAGTTCCTCTGCAGGGGAAGAGTTACATGGCAGTCGGGGGACGGCGTCGAACACCGGGACAATTTTAAGAACCCGAGGACTGGAGTGTCCCATATAAACGATTAAAACACACACCCATTAACACACACCGGCAGCTGCTGCAAATGATGAGGAAACAGCTGAAGCAAAAGCGCACACACACTCGTGCCAGCGCCTCTTCACGAGGTTTTGATGCTCATGCTTAAAACGCATCAGCTCTCCGCAATTCCTTCAATCCCGGATCGTTTGTCTGGGGATTACGTAACCTGTGGTGCAGAACCATCAACCAGATCAGTCATTATGGAAACGAGAGGGGGGGGGGGGCGTTTGAAGTACACCGCCCTGCACCCTGTAGTGTCTAGAGTGGTAGTGCCTGCCGTCACGGTTCAACTTCACACTCGGCTGTTTCCCGAGCATTCTGGGACACTGTCTTTGCCATTGGTCCTCAGAGAAAGACGAGGGAATTCAGATATGGCAGAACACCAATAGGAAAAGGCGCTCAGTCACAAGAATACAATAATTCATGTACAATACAGGGGTCACAACTTACTAAAGATAAAAACCTTTTAACGCAAGAGACATCTAGTCTACACGCAAAAGCTTCTTAAATTTGGTACGAAGCTATGGTCTGATAATGGTGGACCGTGTCCTATCAGTATTGCTGAGTTAATAGTACTGATTTCTATATAATGCTATAAAGGATTGCGCACAAAGCTGTCAGGTCCACACTACAGCGCTTGTGTAGTAATGCCAGTCAGTTCTTTGAGTGAACCCACTCAGATTTCACAAATTTCACAGTCCTACGATATCCATTTATCTGATAAATGTAGATCAACAACCATGTCAGGCTCTGTTGCATCACACACAGTTAAGGGGATCAGGTCTCGTCAGCCATGAGATCTGTCCGCAATTATGCCAATTTACTGTTTTTATTTTTTATTCTTAGCGATGTGGATCTGTAAACCTGCCCTAGACGATCCCACAGACAAGCCCACAGATTGAGGGCAAAGCAGAATGTACACGGACAAATGTTCTGTGATTCATGCCTTCAAACACTCATCGCACGCCCTGGGCCGGGAGCTCCGTGCTCCCCCTGCTGGTGAGGACGCATCACTGCGGCGTGCCTGGCAGCTGCTCGGCCAGGAACTCCTGCAGCACGCGGATGATGGCGCAGGCCTCGGCCAGGCCGCCGTGCTCGGCGCGGGCGTTGCGGAGCAGGACGTCTCCGTTCCCGCAGCCCTGTAGGAAGAGGCAGCAGCGGAACAGGGCGTAGTGGCTGGTCTCCGCCTGGCGGATGAAGCGCTTCAGGTTGTTCATGTCCTGGATGGCCTGCGGGGGACTTCGACAGGTAAATAAACACACGAAAACAAGCAAAGTAACTTCATGCAGAAGGACATCAGTACTGGATGTTAGTTTGGCGTTAACCAGGATTACCAGGAACCATTTTAAAGGGTTTAGTTCTAATGTGCATTTAGTTCCTTTGTTTTCATGGTTTCTGTTGCTGCAGTGTCACAGTTGAAGCTCAGTCTCCCCCATTACAGGTGTCGCGAACCTGTGCTAACACAACGTTCTCGGCAGGAAGTGGCCCTCACTACACGGCGCCCCGGAGACACTGACATGGACACGGACCTTGAGCTTGAAGTTCTCCAGGATCTGCCGCAGCAGGAAGGGGTTAAAGGTCTCGGCTGCGTTGAGGAATGCCTGGATCCAGTCGTCACAGAAACGGTTAGTCACTAGAGAGGAGGCAAACGCATGCGTCAGCGTCGACTCACACACGCTATTACTCAGAACATGTCTGTTTTGCAAAGCAGGATGTAACCATGTAAAACTCGAGTAAGTCTTATAAGAAGGGCTGGTTTACAACTTTTTAAAATTTCATTCATGGGACGAGTCAAGCTTACAAAAAAAAAAAAAAAATCAAGAACGCCACTAGCAAAACTGAAGCAACACTCACTACAGACACTTATATGAGAAAGGAGAAGAAAAAATGAACCGTATTGATCTGGGCGCAGAGAGGCGGCGGACATTGGGCAACTTTACCCGCTAACTAAACGGGTACGTCCGCTCGAGACCCTACGGATCGTGTCCGACCCACACACCCGCGGACTTCCCCCTCAGGCCATTTTAGTCCAGACTCTCTGCTGCCGCGTTTGTTGCGAACCTGCGTTGGTGAAATCCGGGGAGCTGGAGGAGCAGTCGATCAGCAGGTGTGCGTGGGAGCTCTCCGAGGTCCTGCACAGCAAGGCGGTGGCGGGATCTTCCTGCACCAGACCCTGCAGGCTCGCCGCCTTGACGAACCTGGAGAAGCAAATGCACCGTGTGCCGCGTCATGACCAAGTCTAAGGGTGACTGTATCTGACGACGGAGCAGTGGGGCTGTGAGGACCGCTCCTCGTTACCTCGCCACGTCCGTCTTCGTTCTCTCGTCCGCCCCGACAACTTCAACGTGGGTCTGACTCAAAGCCTGCGGCGAAATTGCAAAAAAAATTTTTTACGTATTGGTTGCCTCAATTCAAAACCCAGGTAAAGAACACTTTCCACTCTGTTTACACAAGAATTATTCAGTTAACCTCTAGTAATTCATCAGATAACTACTATTAAATAAAATACTTGAATCTGGAGGTGGCTTTGACGTTATACTCTGGTGCCCTCTAGAGGGCGAACAACGCATTGTAACTTCTACATCTTCCAATCGCCAGTTTTCTAAAGCATAGATCTCAGATCTAAAAGTAGAGCACACAGAATAACAGCCAAAGCAGCACTTCCACCCTGGGCCTCTGAGGGCTGGACCAAAACTTCAGAAGGAGCCTCCGCTTACAGCGTGGAGGAGGTAGGCGACGTTTGCCTGGACCAGCTGCACCACTCTGTGGATGTGCATGACCGACTCCTCGTACCAAAGGCTCAGGTACGGCCGGACCTCGGCCTCCAGGTTCTGCATCTAACACGGACCAGGCCCACAAACAGCACTCAAGTCCCCACAGCATGCAATACTGAACATCAATGCAAGAAACGAACAGATGACGAATCAAAACGGATTCGACCGCTTTCCCGATCGTCATTTCACAGCGCCTCTTACTTCTGACACCAAGCTGCTCCGGAGTCCTTGGACATACTTGTCCAGCTCGATTCTGAACGTTGGAGCTCGTTAAAGAAAGTTCGCCAAAAACGAAAAACATGAAGAGCCTCCTCAAGCAGTTCTGGAAGGCGCCGCCAGGTCCTTCGCAGCGAGCTGGATCAAAAGGATATAAGTTCAGCCCCTTTTCCGAGCCGCCAAGGAGACACACCACCCAACCGTTACCGTCTGCTTCTGGTTGCTCCGGCGACCTCTCCTGCTCCAGCAGGCAACAGTAGCAGCCCACTGCTTGCTCGGGAATGCTGGAAAACACACAGACCCCGGAGACCATGTTTCAACAACATCCAACCTTAACATGGACGACCCTTTCATTATGACTAACCTGGTGGCACTGGGCATCAAAGTGGAGTTCATTACGACCGATGCATCTGTATTCGAACGGCCGAGCTCTTGTTCCAAAATGTTTCAAACTTATTTGTCCTATATTTCCAACGACGACCCGAAGTGCAGTCAGCATTCCTACAAACACACGTCTACCTAAAGCACGTTGTAGTAAACTTGCCCTAATCTGACTGCATGGAGGCCATTTGCATTTTCAACATTTTTCTTTTAAGAAACCACGACGTCCTACGCCCCACGTCGTCCAGCACACACATGCCATCCACTTAACTACAATCAGATACCGTTGCACCTACACATGTCAGCCATGTTCTAAAGCACATCTGTGCACTGCAGACCATCTGACAGGGACGCCATGCTCAGTTCCTCTGCACCTCATACAGTTGGAGGTGAACACGGTAGGTTGTACCTTTGAGTTTGCTGTCACAATCCAGCTTTTATAAGGTGACAAAAAACCACAGGAATGGCGAAATATCTCGCCTTCTAGTTCTGCAAAGCCAGAGCCACAGTGCTCCTCTGATGTAAATGATCAGATAATCGAGAAGCCCTTGATCAGCTGTGATGTGAAAAAACACCAGCTTTGTCAGAACTGTGGTCGTCCAGGACTGCTCAAACACTGTGGGTGGATCACCTGAGCTCTGTGATCCTCCAGAACTATTCAAACACTGTGGGTGGATCACCTGAGCTCTGTGATCCTCCAGCACTATTCAAACACTGTGGGTGGATCACCTGAGCTCTGTGATCCTCCAGAACTATTCAAACACTGTGGGTGGATCACCTGAGCTCTGTGATCCTCCAGCACTATTCAAACACTGTGGGTGGATCACCTGAGCTCAGTGTTCCTCCAGCACTATTCAAACACTGTGGGTGGATCACCTGAGCTCAGTGTTCCTCCAGCACTATTCAAACACTGTGGGTGGATCACCTGAGCTCAGTGTTCCTCCAGCACTATTCAAACACTGGGGGTGGATTACCTTAGCTCCACCGTGGCAATGTTGCCCATGCCCCCCAACAGGGCACCTTTGCTCAGTCTGCGGGAGATGTAGCATCGTAGTTCAGGCTCCGCCTCTGAGGGCAGGCTGCTGTCCAATAGGGTGAGACTACAAGGAATAGAGATTTGGTTATCAATTTGGACATGAGAAATGGTAAACAAAAATAAGCCGGTAAAAACAGACAGATGGTTATGCAGTTAATGATGCACCGGTGAGTACGAGGATCAAGCACAAATGCCATTCCAGCAGAAATAACGCCACTGAACTCCTGCATTTTGGAACCACAAAAAAAATCAGATACATATTTCTCCATGTTCTCAGTAGTAACTGAATTTAGGATAGCAGGGTCAGTTGAGGTATAGGCTGTTGTCGAAACCAAGCGCATGTACAAAAAGGTCCACAAGAAGTTACAAAATGAAGGTCTCAAAAAGCTCAGTGGGTTATAATGCAGAACATCAACAGCTCAAGATGGGGTTAAGTGACTCAGGAACCGGAATAGAGTTTTGCCTATTCACATCAGAGTAAAAAAACATCGAAAACAGGCCGCGACGACGAATAACTGTTTTACCTAAAGTCATCCTGACTCGTAGTGGAGTCTGTCCGTCTGTGGGTCCAGGCTACACTCTCTTCAGAGGACTCAGATCTGGACAGTTAACGACGTGCTCAACACTTAAAATGCACGAATTATAGGGATGTAAACCTTGTGTTGTTTCTTTTTATGGGAACACGCATTCCCAAGGCCATCAGTAATCTAACACAGTACTCTGTATGAACAGCAACAATACACATTTTAAGTGCGAAACAATACAGGTCACTACAAAATAGGTTTTACGGTATCATGTGCAACACACACTATGTAGTTAGTAAGCTAAAGATAGGACGGTAGCTATCCAGCTGGCTACATTCAGCGGTTCGACATTTAAATGTAGCTGGTCAGTGTAAATATTCATGAAGACAATGCCAGACAAAAGCAATAAAATGTTTATCAAATTCCACCAAAGAGCAAAATGGCAAATAGGAGCTACAATCTTGCACATCTTCTAGCTAGTAGCTAAACTAGCTAGCATAGCTAGCCACCTAGCATAGCTAAGTTAGGTGCTTAACATACGGCAGCTAGTGAGCCAGCCACCAGGCTAACATCCAAATGTCTTACCTTGTGTTTTGATAATAATATATAGAATAATAACAGTTTATCGGCTGTATTTTCTGGCTGTATCCACTCAGCTCTTCGGCGTCGAAGTCTGCGTCCTTTTCTTCTACATCGATAGAGTCTTGGAAGGATGAGGTCTGGGACGTAAACATGTTTTAGATAACTCGCTATCCTTGTGGATATGCTCAGACGTTTCCCCTTTGCGAACTATAATAGATAATAAACTAGATGAACGTGGTGAGCGGTTTATGGTGCATCAGTGACTTAGTGAATAAAACACCACGTAGCTGTCATTCATCAGGTAAACTCCGAATGACGTTAGGGAGGAGGATGACGCATGCGCGTTAACGCCACATACAGTCTAGGGTTAATTCACTGATTTTTAGTTATGTGTTTGGAAGATGTGCTGCGTATGACATGTAGATTATATCATGCGCATAAAGACTGCGCCTTGGAGTCTCAGCAAGAGCCGTTTTGAACAGTTGACCTGCAGACAATCTCAGTCTAGTCAGTTGTGTTCGTAACAAAGGAAACCAGAGGGGTTCAGTTGAACCAGTGGAACAAGTCTTGAAGGCTGAAGACCCAAACAGAAGGCAAAAAATCGACATGAGGCGACCTGTCTGACTTTCTTGCGTTGCATTAGCTGATTATGTGTTCGACTTCACGGCGCGCAGTGCCTAGCCTAAGAGCACGTGAGTCGTTTGGGGGACATTTGTAAACTAGCTCCAGAAAATTACCTGGGTTACACTGCATGCAGATCGGTCAAACGCAGCACCGACCACCACCAAAAGTACATTCTCAACCTGTGGGGAACGCAAACAGTTGATAGGGCCAATGGGTTGCATTGGTGGCCACGAAGCCCTGCCGGGAGAACCCTTGGCTGTGAACTTGTATTAGGTGGTTTTTATTCATGCTCTCCGTCTTTCCCTCTCACCCTCTTTTTACTGCTGCATTCTCATTTACACATGGAAAATATTGTCCATTAAACAAAACTCGTTAAGTCTTATTTTCCTGAGTTCTATCATAAAAGCACTTTAAAGAGGCAGAACAAAAATTATGCAATAAAATACAAACAAGCTATGGACAACGAACAATAAGATGAAGGAATGCTCTATGATATAAAGGTTAGATGTTTACTGTGCCTAAAGCGGATTATGCTATAGAGTGCAGACAATACTGCATATGAACTAAAGTCAGTGCAGTAAAGCGAATGTAGATAAAGATCGACAGTAGTAGTCTGTCCTGAACTTGCCATTAGGCAGACCATTTATTCATTTCGTCTTATTACGTTCGCTGTAGGCCATTTTGGACATCCGAAGCAGGTCATGTTGTAGTTCCCAGGACACCTTGATCAATTAGTGACCAGCTCTGCATTCAACGTATTACCTTATTCAGGTAGAGGTACAACAAAACAAAAACGTGGTCTATTGGGTCCCCGATGACTTGAGCTCTGTGCTAGACTGTTGGACTGATCATTGGCCGCTCCTTTGATAGATAGATAGATATATCATATTGAATAAAGTATATCTATCATAATAAAGATTATATGTCATTAAAAAACATTACATTTTGATCTTCGATTAATATCTCACTCACTTTCAATAAAGGTTATACGCAACATATCCAAACGCTTTGAAATAACTTTGAAATCTGTTAATACACGCTCATGCACGCCATAACTGTAGGTGGCAGTATGTACTTATACACCGACTTGCGAACACTGTTCACGCGAGAGTATATTTTTCCCTAAGCGCATCGCGCGCCTCCTTCCTTCCTCTTTCCGCCATATTGCAGAACTGGTAAGGCAGGCTTATTGCATTCATTATAACATCCCTTTTATATCAAAGTCATCCTTATTCATTCCCTGTATCTAATTTAAGAGTGTCTTTTATGAACGCCATCGGCACCTAGGTTTTGAATATTTGATTTGTTACTCTCACAGCGAAGCAGTTATTTTCCTGGTAATACAAGGCGTCCTCTCAGTTGTCCCTGGTCCCGCATTATTCGCTGCTCAAACCACATAGCAACATGGTCACAACTAGATTTTACAGCGATAATTTGCAAGCAACGCTAGTATTCGCAAGCAGCTCATGGAAGAATTGTCCGTTTTGGTACATTAGGCCCGCTGTAAGGACATGCGAATGAACCCAGTAGGTGTAACGATCACTGGGTTGCTATCGAGCTAATTTTGCTAGCTGGATTTTAGCTTGTTGGCCTGTGCTGCGACTTGGCTCGCTAAAAGTTACACACATTTTGTGCCTCATACTGGAGAATTGTAATTAAGCGGCGCGTGTTGTGTCGTGTATGTTCAAGATGGCAAAACGCGATCAGCTATGTGCCGAATCTACCGTAACTTTCCAGCCCGAGTGTCCCAGAGCGGCAGCTCAGCGCCCCGTTGCCAACGCGCTCACGCGCTTCTGTTTCTACAGGCAAAATGGTGCGCATGAACGTTCTCGCCGATGCGCTGAAAAGCATCAACAACGCCGAGAAACGGGGGAAGCGCCAGGTGCTCATCCGGCCGTGCTCCAAAGTCATAGTACGCTTCCTTACCGTCATGATGAAGCATGGTGAGTTGTTGGCTTCTCTGGTGCTCTTACTTTGACTGTCTGCTGGCCTATATATACCCGAACACTGTTTAAAATGTAAGGGCTCAGGACACGAGTGGTTTAGGTAGTGGTGTTATAGGCTGTAGTGACGGGCATCCTGGTTACCAGGTGAGAGAGATCTGTAGTGTAGATTCTGTAGTTTGGGAGGATTGCACTAGATGTTTGTTTCTTTCCAATAATAGGACCACTGTCTAGTTATCAACTTGATTCAGATGTGTTGGAGCTGAAAAATTATTTCTGCAGTTAATTGGACATCCCTGGGCCCATGGATTTTGTAACATCATCTTGTGTATGTATTGACAGGTTACATTGGAGAATTTGAGATTATTGATGATCACAGAGCGGGAAAAATTGTTGTGAACCTCACAGGCAGACTGAACAAGGTACGTCCTGCTGTTAACATTCATGTAGACAGAGGGGCGGCCTGGGTGGTTTGGGGATTTTCATTTTCCCACTGCTGAGACATGATTTCTATTTAACTTTTTTGTTTTCTTTTTAGTGTGGCGTCATCAGTCCCAGGTTTGATGTGCAGCTGAAAGATCTGGAGAAGTGGCAGAACAATCTGCTCCCATCCAGACAGTTTGGGTGAGTTGATGCTAATTGGAGGTGTTCATGGACACAGCTCTCTCAGCTTGCTTAACTCTGGCCCCCCCACACACACACACACACCGAGACTGGCAGTCTGTAGGCTAGGTGATGTCTTAAAGCACCTGAGCACGCTCATTAGAAGGCATCTTGAAATACGGGCGACCCCTCTCCCTTACGACATGCCCGAAATGAGATCCTGCACGTCTAGCTGAACTGTGTGACCCATCGCTCCACCAAAGAGGTGCGACATGCTGCTTTGCTGTCTGCTTGCACGGACAACCGATTTACAATTACTGACATGCCAGGCTGCCAGTTCGGGTTGCCTGTGCAACAGTGAGAGACGCGTCTCGTTCTTAGAGGGGGGGCAATCGCTCAACACTTGACAAGTGGTGGCCCATGCTCGTTTGTGTTCTGTAGTGCACACGTGTGGCGTCATGTGAATGGCTTTCATACAGGCAGCAGACCCCCCCCCCCCCTCCAGTTGCCATGGTTGCACATCACGGCTGGGTTAATTATCGTGTCCAATATGCAGCAGTACTTGTACGTTGTGAGCACTCTGCAGGGATGAGCACATGCTGCCATTTTGAAGACCGGAGGGGTGTGTGGTTGTAGCCTGTCTCAAAACGTTTGAGCTCCTGAGGGAGGAACCCGTTTTTGATGTCCCCAATCAGCTGCTGGACAGTGGAGGCGTTATGGTGGCTCCATGCAAATCTCAGACCCTGGGCCTTTTCCCCTTGTAGGGCACATGTTCAAGTAAGCAAGTTTGTTGCAGCATATAGCATGACGGACCTCAGCCTCTTGGAAGCTCTTCAGTGACTGCAGCTCACTGGCCAAACCAGAAGCGTGGAGGTTTGACGGTTAGCAGGCGGCTCGGACACGCTTCCCCGTCGCCTCTGCCCACCTGTTAGAAACACGCGCGCTCCACTGTTATGGCTCATTTAGACGGCCCCACAGTGGATGTAATTAAACTGCACGCGTGGCATAGTTAGCCGCTGCACGCTAATCGCGCTGATACTAGACCCATTAGTCATTCAGATCGTTTGCGAGGGGAGGCTATAAAGGCTAATAGGCACATCGTTACTGAACTCCCAGACAGTGTTCGGCGATTAGTTATAAACCAGCAGTGCGAGCCTTTGGTTCAGAAGGACTAATATTTCTTCAATATCGTATGCATATTTGGTTTGTATGTAGGCTAATGTCTTGGCTCCACCTTGTCATTACAATTGAGATTTGCATCACTGTTTTTTTTTTTTAACCTTTCCCCATGGATTTTGCATGGATTCCACAGGGAGTGGAATGGTACCGCGGAACGGGAGTGGAATGTCCTGTAGGTTCCTAGTGTCTGGCTTGTACTGAACTCGTGTCAAACGAAGGCTTCAGTTGCATCTCAAGTGCTCTTGTATTTGACATGTAACGCCATGTCCGTTAAACCGGCGGTGGAAGAGATTACTTCATTGTGCAGCCACCTCCAAGTGCTCTTCTACAAACTCAAGACGCACCCAGAGTTCTCTGTTGACCTCCTTGACTTTGATCTGTATTTAATGAAGTTATTTATACATCTTATTCCATTTGGATCTTTATCTATTTCCGTCTGAAGCACCAGACTGGTGAGCGCGGGGAGAAACGCTGTCCATTCAAACCATACTCAAAAAGCGACCTGTTCTTAGTATGCATCTTGAATTTTTGTGTACTCATGCTTGACACTTAAGTACGTTATCGCATACTACATACTCATAAATAAGTTAGTATTAGTAAATGGTGTGCAATTGGGACGCACCAACACTCTTGCCCACGCACACAGCCTGTAAGGCTGCTAAAGTTCACCTTTGAACGTGATGCTGGACAAATGGGATGAACACTGCCAAAGGTGCAGTGAAGATGCGTAATCTTTGAGCCGTCGGTGGTATCGGGTCGGTTAAAGGGAGCGTTTATGTTGACGTGAATGTGACGCTTGGCGTTGTTTATGCATGTTGACGGTATGACTCGTATGCGTGTCCTCTCTGCTGCATAGCAGCAGGTAGTTGGCGTCCTGCGGGTAGTTGGCGTCCTGAACAGCCTCAGTGAGCCAGACGTGCTTTCCCAACCTCGGTATCTCCGCGTCGCCCTGTTGAATGTGCAGACGAGTGTAAGCAGAAACTTTTCAGTTTGTTTTCTGACTTGATCACTTGATGCTTCCGTATTGTTTTTTTACAGTAGGTTGAGCAGCAGTGGTGCTTGTAGCTCGTGTGGAAGTGACCGGCGAATTATCCATTTAAAGGTTCTGGATCCACCTTGCGTATCCAACCACTTGGGTGTCCCTTAATTGACTGTTTACAGCTTGAGCTGTAAACTTTACAGCTATAAAAGTGCCCCAGATGCCTTTGTACAGCCTTGTTTTAAGAGTTGACCACGTTTACACTTGTTCCACCAGAGCCCCGCGGGCAGTCGGAACTGGGCGAGAATGCGTCCCAGGTCTTAATCGACACCGCGACGCGTGCTGATCAGATGCGTTTCAGTACAGCGCGGCTGGGCTCGCGCGGGGGCGGGTCGGCGATGATTAACTTTATTTATTTGTGCTGACCCTTGCAAACAGCCGATTTACAAGATAAATGATAAATATCTGGGAGATTGCCTCAGCATCGGCTGCGTAATTGCCTTCTGTACATTTCGCTGCATTGTCATTCCCCTGCGTGCCGGTCGGATTATTGATTGGGTTGGCTGTGATTTGCAGGGTTTATTTCATCATTTTCTACCGAGGCTACGATCAGCGGTCTTCAGGAGCACTTTCCCTCCACTGGCTGTCCAAATCGCTTATCATGGCTCCCACGTTTTCCCCCAGCAAATGCAAGGGAGCGAGTATTTGTTTGCTTCACTCAGTTTCCCCTTATTCGGTCGACCCGTTACGTTGACGTCGAATGAGCAGAAAAGCATCGCTTTTTTTTTTTATAGTTTGTTTTATTGCAGCTCTATAAAAATAATACAGGATATATGTTCAATGTTTATGACTGTGGGAGATGCTCACCAGCGCTCGTGTTCTGTTCCCTGCAGGTTCATCGTATTGACGACCTCAGCTGGCATCATGGACCACGAGGAGGCTCGGCGAAAACACACGGGAGGGAAAATCCTGGGGTTCTTTTTCTAGACGCGTGTAAAGGCACCAACAAATAAAATACCATTTCCAGTGGACCCGAAGTACTACTGTGGTTTTGTTCGAATGGCACGGCTGCGTGCTTGGCACAGCTGACCCGCAGGTCCTGCGGAGTGGGCGGGACGCCTGCAGGGCGCGCCAAGCACACGTTAGTGTTGGGGGCATGTCTGTCCCTTCGAGGACAATGAAATGCGTCTATATTGATTATACGGGGATGTCTCAAAAGTAAGCGAACAGCCAATTGAAATTTACTTTTTGGATATGTGGAATGATGTTCGTCTTAAAGACAGCTTGCTTGCGCTAGCGTTCAGCCAGATGTTTGGGGGAAATTTCATCAGGATTGGCAGGGAAAGGAATAGCATGAACACTGGTTTTATTTTGAGTGTTTCTTGACTTTTGAGAGACCCAGTCTATAAAAAAAAGGGGTGTAGTACAAGAGGTTTCCAAAAAACCAGGATGTTTCGGACAGACATTAATTAGACACTGCTTGCGCAGCCGTTGACCTCAGAAACGTACCGTTTCCTTGATAACCTTATGTGCTACGCACATCCTCACTCCCACCAGTACGTACAGTACACTGGTTCCTCCCTGGAGTCTCCAGACAGACCTATATTGCGTTGAGCATGACACCTTAACCAACAGATATTTAGATACTTCTGTGCCTTTATGGAATCCTTGAGTTTGTTGTTTAGGAAAGGTGCAGGTTTACACCAGTAGTGGTTTTAGCAGCTCCAGGTTTAAGAACAATGGAAAACTTATTTCCAAACTGGACCATACAAGGAACTAGGTGCGAGTGAGCTGTCTAATGTCGGTTCGCATTTGGAGCGTTTACATTCTAATGAATTATCCGTCTCGGATGTGCAGTCTACTGTAGTGAAGTGTTGCTTGTGTTATCTTAAACCGACTTGACCCACTGCAAGTTTTTTTCCCCTTTTTTAGTCCGTGTGTGTAATCGGGAGTAAAGGGAGAGATTAGTTCACACGTTTTCCAGTGCAGTAAGCGCATCGTGGGGAAACGGGTGAATGGCTTGTTTACTGTTGGGTTTCACTCCAAGCTGCGAAATCCTTAATGTCCTGTCAGTTGTTGACTTGTAAAGACCATGGTTTTCGCAAGGGAGGAGATCAAACATTCTTTAAATTCAGCTCATTAGAACAAAATTCTACATCTTTTTCCCCCTTAGGTTTGACATTACGTTGCGGAGAGTTAAAATAGCGAGGTAATTAAAATGACTGGTTCAGTGAAATGTTGCCTCCCGAGGTGTGTGATCTGAGGTGGTAGGCCCATTCAGACAGCGGATGGCGGGGGGGGTTCGCGGATCGAGATCCAACCGTTTTCATCATTTGAGCTAACGCACCAAAGCTTGTGGCAGGAAGCGCGCCGCCTCTGAGACGCATTGTGAGCGAAAGGCCCGGCTTGGTCTCCCGCCTGTGAAGAGCAGGTGCGGTATTTCACACTCGCCGCGTGTCTCGAGATGCTGCGCGCGGTGTGATCTCGCGAAGAGACTGGGCTCGCTTCCCGCTCCAGATTCACCTCGGGAGAAATACGTCATGCTCGTTTTAGCAACTACTCTCGGGAATGAGCACAACCGCCTGCCGCACTCAAAAGGCCTGACTGTGTGACGTAAGGTTTAACATGTGCTTATTACGCCAGAAACGGGCTAACGTGGAGCCATTATCCACCCCCAACAAACGACAGAAGTGTTTCTCCTGATATAACCTTTCAGTTCATTAGTTATGCTACCAAGCTCATGGGGATGTGATGGAGCACCTCCGTGTTTGACACCCTTCCGATGAGCTATAGGGTGATTTCGTGATGTGCAGTGACAAGGATGATTTACTTTGTAGAAGTGTAACAATTTAAACGGCATTTATAGTTATTAGTATAACGAGCTTGCTGTATTAAATTTACTATATGGATATGTGACCACAAGGGGGCGCTGTTCCGCCACGTTTGGTCGTCTCGCATTGATTGCAGTTGCCTTTTCTTAAGAGTCTTGCCTGCAGTTCCTGTCTGACAGCTGGGTCCTTCATACCGGTGTCCTCCACAGCAAAACCGAGGGCAGTGGAGGCGCTGCAGGAGTCAAAGAGCTGGAGATGTTGCTGGTTCCCCAGGGTCTCGCGCTGTCACACGCTCTCTAATGGGGGCGTACACTAGACCTGACACTTATCCGCCTGTGTTTTATTATGCTCCATGTCATTGTACAGGAGCTAGGCAAATTTTTCTTTCTGGTAGTGTGAGAGAAAAAAAATTGAAAAAAGAAAAAAAAATCTTCATTTGGACCTTTTGCAATGTCGCGTTGTGAGGGTGCCGGGGTGAAACGCATTATTGACGGGGAAATAAAGGGCTGAAATCGGAGACGGAATATTGGTGCTGCGATGAGCACATTTCTTTTCTGCAGGGCTGAAATTGTGGAAGATGATAATGGGACTGTTTCGGAGCCACTGACTTGTAATGCAACACAACAGCGGTTTGTATTAAATCTGCCCGTCCCGTCGTCCTCCCGGCGTTATATGATAACGTTTCTATCAAATGTGAGAGGCATAATGTCAGGCGGGTTCTCCTACCGAAGACGGTAATCAGGTCCGGGCCATTGCCCCCGTTGGCAGTAAGTGCTTATTTGATGGGTTTCAGCGTTTGGGTGCTTGGGCCCATTGGTCCTCTGGCTCCGTGTGACTGGGTCTTCTCAGTAGGCTGATGGGGCATTAAAGCACGCGCCACCCTCTCCCAAATGCTTACGCTGAGCCGCGAGTCTGCCCCGTTAATGACGGCCAGCTCGCGGCGGACGCGTATCAGAACGCCGCGCTGGTGTAGAGGTGAACAGTCAAGCTCAAAACATGTCAGTTATCGTTTAGCGTTGGTAATTACATCATTAATCAAACCTCGTGCTTTTTTTATTAAGCTAATATTCTCCTGCTTAATATCCCTTGCGCAAACGTGTTAGGCAACATAGCACCAGGAGGGAAATGCAGGGTTCTTACCGTGCTGCCTGTTTGATTATAACAGACCACTTAATCCTACAGTTATGTTCATATATTGGGAACCTAAATACGTGATTTACAGTGAGAGTCGCCGGATGTTCCTATACCTCGCGCGCTATCCGAAGGCCTACGGCATGCTCTCCTAATGGCGCCCAAAAGCGTCAGAGGCTGTAGCATCTAACCCTTCCCTGACATCAAGTTGACTTTACCAGCCGTAGTCATGAGGATCGTATTCCCTGTAGGTATAGGGCGAGTTTCCAGTTCCAAATGTATGGGTTATTGATGACTGCTCAGAATAATGATTCTGTGATAAAGCTCCTTTTTTGCTGTAATTTTGTAGATAACATTACCATAAGATGAATTCGAGCTTTTAAGTAGGCCATTTAAGATGCCTCAGCACGAGTTTACGACCGCACGCTAATGCACCACTCCTAGTCGTCACCCCGTTTTTTGCTTATCAAAAACGCATCTATTAAACATTAAAATTGGACAAAAAAATCTCTCCATATGTCCGCTATCCCCATGTGTCATCTGGCACAGCCATTATCGTTTATTAAAGTCGATTTAAAGTCGTTTATTATATCGATGCGTTTTTTTAAACGGCCTTGATCTTGCCAGGGATAAAAGCTGTTTAGGTGGAAGGTTGGAAGTAAAGGGAGAGATTAGGGACGGAAGGTGGACGTTTCCGTGTTGCGCAGTCCGCTCGTACTGGTTACGCGTTTAATGTCACTTATCAAACCCAGAACAGACTCATGCTCCTTACTTTATTTTTTAATTTGCTTATTTTGATCCTGTTATGGAGTCCGGTGTCAACCAGATGAAGATGGGCTCCATCTTTGAGTCAAGGTTTCTCTGCAGGGAGTTTTTCCTTGCCACTCGTCGTCTTTGGCTTGCTCACAGTGGGCCAGTATAGGATATCTGTAAAAATCTTGGCCACAACTGTTGTTACATAGATTAGATTGGATATATAGATATAGATGGCGCTATATACGTTTAAATTTAAGGTGATTATTTGGGTGGATAGAGCTGCTCTTAAATCTGTGTTATACAGTAACTTCTACTTACTGAGAGCAGTAACGCACGTTTGCTACTGCTGCTTGTACTTTTATTTTGTAATTGCCTTTTACTGTGTTTATGATGTTCTGGTTTATTGTTTAATTTCCATTTATACTGTTTACTGTTCTACTCTATTTTATGGTTCCAAACAAAACCACCTTGTAGTTTGAAGCTCGGAAAGGCTCTGGCTGAGTGGTGGCGCTTTGCCGTACACAGTGAACAGAGAGGACAGCCATATTGACGGCGTTAGCCGGTGCGGCAGGCCGTGCCAAGCCGCGCGTGGAGATGATGAGGTAATTAGCGTGGCGGCGGCAGAAGGGCGGGAAACCCTCCTGTTCACTTCAGAGAGACCGAGTCCCCCCAGCCAGCAAAATCACCATCATTTATGGATCGGGTTTTTCGAACGGAGCCAGGTGACATTTAGCAGACGGTGCCCTCTTCCCTCCTACTGCGCCCGCACACACACACACACACAGGAGAGAGGAAGCAGCAGGTGCACGGAGAGGGTGCTGTTTACACAGGCCTCGGGTTTGTCTGTGGTGCGGGTGATATTTCGGCTGAGGGCGACAGGCCTTATAAACGAGTGCCGATGAGCCGGTTCATCTGCGCCTCAGACGTGCGAGTAAACAGAGGCGGGCCAGTAAACAGTCGCGTGGCATTGGCAGGCATCTCGCTGGACCTCCCCGCTAAGCACAGAGGACATGGCGGCCCGCCGGCAGCACTGAGAGCAGTTCAGGGTGGTCATCTGAGGTCACCGGAGGCGGAGGGGATGGAGATATGGGCGGGGCCTGTCGTGTGTCACCACACAGATCAATATCAACTCGAATATTGCTTTTCCAGGCAGGAACGAGTTCAACGTCTGTCTGTGTGTGTTGGAGGATCTTTTAAACGCCTAACCGTGCTGGAGTCTCTACGTTTGAGCTCAGTAATGCATTAGCTTTGCTGTTTGGCATAGTGATGGTAACCCTATTGTAAAAGCTGATCTAGTCTTTATGCCAAAGACACTTGTTTTCATTAGGACTTGAAGTTAAAATGTGCCCGTGCTGGCACTTTTATTCAGAGAAGTTGACCATGTAAGAGACATTGGTGTGTGTGCCCAGTAGTTGTGCTTCTCTTCTGGCAGGGCCGGGTGTCATGGCCGACATGTTCTCCAGCTGCATCTGAGAAGGTGTAAAGCCCCAATTAAGATCTGGCCAGCTGATAGCAGAATTAACATTGTTACAAGCGCTTTTTATGCTGCCGATCAAATGGCACTGCTATCAAGGCATCTGCCACTCCCCACTTTAGATTTTTAAATGAATCTGAGTTAATGAAATGGCACAGAGGTCCCCTTAGTAGTCGGGTCTCGAGCGATCACGCGGTTCTGGCCAGAGAATGCGTGCTGGAAACTGGCAGAAAGCTCCATTATTAATGGTATTTACTCCTAACCTTTAGTGGGAAGGAGTTTATTGCATAAGCGTTTGTAGCTTTTGTTGTATTCTCACTTCAGGCCGCTGCCTCTCGTGTTTGAACAGGAATCTTTTGCGATGAATAAATATTTAGATGCACGCGTTTGATGGCGCATCTGTGTGTAATTATTCAACCTGGTCTTCACAACAGATTGCAGTATTTGCGAGTTTATTGTCACAAAAAAAGTCAAAATATCTGAATATCTGGGGTGATTGAAGAGCGCGCTGGCCCCACATTGTCTCAGCTGTGTTTCTTAAGGGGCGTGTGTGTGATGATATGGCTTGTGTGCGTTTATCCAAGCTTCAGACATCTATCCAGACTGCACTCTCGTGCCCGGCCCGCCGGCCTCGGTACCCGATAGCTAGGCGCGTTCCAGCTAAGAGCCCTCTACCAGCGAGACGCATTACGGATTATGTTTTGCTACGGAATTCTCAGCCCAGAGTAATTAACACAATCTCTGCTGGAGCTGCCCGAGGTGAAGGCCCGGGAAATATTATCCCGAAGTCTGCTAAGGGCCTCCAGATCGAGGCAGAGTTGCGTGTGCACCGGGGGTGGGGGCTATTCGCCTCCCAGCCGCAGCCACCGTATTGACTTGATTAGTCGCTAATTAAAAGCTGACTGGCTGGCCGGGCGCGGGGGAGACGACTTCATTAGCAGGGTCTCGGAGAGCGTCATTTTTCCTTGCTCTCTCACACGCCTCCTTGGCAGCAGGCAAACAGGAGGAAGACGGATCCTTCCGGAAGGACTAGCCACGACTGCACTGTCCATATGGCCAGCAAGGGTCAATCTTTATGTTGCGTGTGTCACCACTGCACAGCTGCTGGTGAAATCCTGCATGCCGAATATGTCCACAAATGACTTTGCGAGTTGCGGTGTTGCGGTTTGTTATATACGTGCGGCACGCGTGTGTGCCCTCGTCCAACCACCACGTTTCGCGGTACTGACCGCGCGAATGTGTTTGATCTCATCTTAGCATCTGCACACCGCGTGCCCTCCGACGCCCCACCGTCTCCCATAATCCCTGAGTCAAACTCCACGCGAGCTCGAGCAGCTGCTCCTTTCGTTATTGGCCGGTGGCCGGAACGCAGCCGAGCATGTGCCTGTTCTCCGTTAAGCCCCGCCCACCCTCTCTGACCCATAGAGATGGCAGCTGTGCCCGACAGGTCAGGAATGGGGGAGGGGCTTGCCCCTCTTACCAAACATGTGGAGGCAAATTTGTGCTTGGCTGGGCTTCTGTTCCTATTTGCCTTCCGTATAACCTTCCCATCAATGAACAATGGGCAAAATCAAACGATGACGAATGCTAAATTCAAACAGACGAGTGGCCCTAGAGCAGAGCGTGGACAGGGGACCCCAGGGAAGCTCGCTGAATCACTTTTCAGGACTTCAGGTCATCTTAAATGCCCAGATTTGAATTAGCTGCTCATACGCTTGCAAACAGTGACACGCAAACTCTTAACTGTGCCTCCCAGTCAGACATTTTTTTTTTTTACAGAGTATGTGAAGAATATTCTCACTCCATTTTAAGGTCTTGGCTTAAGGACATTTTAAGAGCTTTATATGCAACTTGCTCATATATATATATATATATATATATATATATAGAGAGAGAGAGAGAGAGAGAGACAGCTGCAAATACCAGTTGACACACTCAAATAAGCATTTATAGATAGTCTATAGATGATTATGCACGTTATGGGTGTTGTAAAAGTTTGATGAGGTCCTTAAAAACAGCTCGAGATAAAGTGTAACTTTTCTCCTTTGGGCCTCTGTGACTCTCTGACACTAATAGTTCAATCTTAGTCATCAGGTCATGTGAACGAATGGCTTGCGGGATCATGTTTTCCACCTCTCCGATTGAGCCATTCGTCATCCTGCCATCCTGCCACCCTAACCCTAACCCTAAGCCTAACTCTAAGCCTAAGCCTAAACCTAAGCCTAAGTCTAACCCTAAGCCTAACTCTAACCCTAAACCTAAGCCTAAGTCTAAGCCTAAGTCTAACCCTAAGCCTAACTCTAACCCTAAGCCTAAACCTAAGCCTAAGTCTAACCCTAAGTCTAAGCCTAAGTCTAACCCTAACCTACTTAGTAACAGCACGATGGTATTATGCCCACAGGAAGCCTCGCACCAGCAGCAGGAAATCACAGGCCAGAGTGGCGGACTTGAGCCAATTGTCCAGGCGAGGATTCCAGTATATTACACATATGACTGGTATGTTACGCCAGTGGTGTGTGTGTGTGTGCGGCTGTAATCGCTCTCCATCTGTGGCGAGGAGAACCACAGCCAGGGCGGAGATGAGGGGAGACACCAAGCCATAATGCTACCACCACCACCTCAGAAACAGGCCGTGTAACTGCAGATACCCCACCCCTCTCCACCCCTCAAACCCGTCTCGCCCTCCCTCCTCCAGTTCACTCTCTCCATTTCTCCCCTTCCTTCTCTTTCTTCCATTCTTTTTCTCATTCACTTCTCGTCGCGCTTTTGCTTTCCCACTCACACTTTTCCGTACTACTCATCTCTAACCACTCTCTCTCCCTCTCCCTCCCTCCATCTCTCCATCTCTCTCCCTTCCCTCTCTCTCCCTTCCTCTCTCTTCCCTATTCTCTCTCTCCGTCTTTCCCTCCCTCTCCACAGACTATGATTCAACAACGTCTGCATCCAAATCGAGGGTGTGTGATCAAGAAAGACCGCCCTTGTTCTTATTAAATGAGTCACCGACTGTGTGTGTGTGTGTGTGTGTGTGTGTGTGTGTGTGCATGTGTGTGTTTGGCGTTAGACTGCTGAGTCAATGGCCTCCGTGGTTAGCCTGCTTTCTTTGCTCCTGCTGTCTGGCTTTTAGAAGTGGAGTGTCGGATAACCGCGTCGGTGCGGCTGGAAAAGCAGCCGCACACAGGAGCTCTCGTTCCTCCGCCATTCATCTCGCCGTCCTTTCAGACGTTTAAATTGTGGCATTATTAACCATTAAGATCACAACGAATGGCCTGGCGGGGGGGGGGAGCACATACATTGTCTTTCTTTTTATGGCTAACGTTTAAATAATAGCGACGATCAAGGTGACGGCATTCGCTCAGAGAGACCCATTTAATTTCCTGATGGACTTGTGAGATTGCAGAGAAAAGGCCCTATTCCATATGCATGTTCTCCCTTAAAGGACAGAAGGCATTGATTTAAAATGCATAGGCTCATGATCTTTCCACAGGGTCTTATATCTGGTAGGCCTCCGTCATGGCCGAAATGGTTGATTAAGATCAAGGCCGTCGCTTATCTGATGTCAGGGCAGGACGGCCGATCTCAAAGTAGGTAGATGGAGACGGCGTGTCCCAAAGCACGTGGCCCAACCTCTATGGTGGACGGAGGATGTTGGAAAGGTCTCATCCATTTCTATGTAGCGCAGTGCGGTTTGGCGCCCATGAGGGTTTTTCGTCAAGGGTCGCAGGGGTCGGCAGCAAGCAGGAAGGAGTCAGCAGGGGTCTCGGACCAAGAGCCAAGAACCAAAGAACACAAGGGCCGCATTTCAAGTGTTACATCACGCCATCGTAGCTGACGCAGTGGCACTTCATGGTCAGTGGTATTGCAGGAAGTGACATAGTTCTTTCCTGGAGGCAGAGAGCTCACTACAAATAATGATGCCAATGGTAGCAGCACTTTTTTTCTTTTAAATGCAGTAGTTTTTTAGGCGCTATCGTCTGGTCTCCGAAGAAAAATATCAGTCCTTACCATTCCAGACAGTACACGACCCCAAGATGGATCACAGACCCAAGGCCATTCGTTCTTAGTCGTAGCTCCGAGACTCTCAGCTCCAGGACGTAGCAGTGTGGTACTCAAAACCTGAGTTGGTCTCAAGATGAGTTTAATCCTCCCCCACCCCATAATGGTCCCCTGTCAAAACCCAAAACACCCATCTTACTCTGAAACCTTAGGGTCAGAACAGGCCAAGACTGCTCCAGAGCCCAGCAAAGGGTCCTGATGTCCGCCTCAGGGGGGGGGGGTGTCCTCCGCCGTTGATGGAGTAGATCCAGCTACAGTGTGGACCCAAGTGGGCGTCGCCCGCCGGACACTCGACTGAGTAATGGCACCGAGCATGTCGGGGCTGACGGAGAAAAATGGGAGCGCTTGGCTGTATGAGGCTGGCGCTCTCTGCTGCCGTGATGAGGGTTAATTGCGCGCCTGGAGATAAAGGCTAATAAATCCTGCCACGTAGCGGAGGGCTCGGCAGCGGTGCCCGACCCCGCATTCGTCTCCGGGTGGTTTTAGAGCCGGTCGTCATTGTGACGCGTCTCCTAGAGAGGGGGAGCGAGGTGACGATGGTATCCCTGCAGATCCGCCGATATGTCACGCAGCTCTGGGAGAGCATCAGCTCTGTAGGTCGTTGGCTCAGCACGGTAACCGGGCTCCTGAAAGTCATGGTCATCTGAGATACGTAAGCAGCAGCGTCGAACTCTTCACGGGGGTCGGCGGGTCAAAGGGATGAGACCCGTACTGGACATGCGGCTGGTTCTGAACGTTACGCAGATACAATGCGCCGTATCGTGCACTGATAAGCAGCTCTGAACAGATACCATCGTCTGTCCATCATCAGCGATAAACCATGGAGGCGTCTTCTGTTAGCGATCACTTTGCTGACTCTGCTCCCCGCCCTCCATCATCAGATCTCAGCTGAGAGCTGGAGCCATCCGTCATGCAACACAACGTCCTTACCAGCACAGAGGAAGGAAAAGAGAAATACGAAACGGAGATGCCTGCAGGCTGATCCAGACCAGCGGCTGAGAGCGGCAGGCAAGGGCGCATGTGGGTGTGGCCACAGGCTTTGGTGGTGAGGATCGTATGACCGTGGGTGTGGCCACAGGCTTTGGTGGTGAGGACCGTATGACCGTGGGTGTGGCCACAGGGCTTTGGTGGTGAGGACCGTATGACCGTGGGTGTGGCCACAGGCTTTGGTGGTGAGGACCGTATGACCGTGGGTGTGGCCACAGGGCTTTGGTGGTGAGGATCGTATGACCGTGGGTGTGGCCACAGGCTTTGGTGGTGAGGACCGTATGACCGTGGGTATGGCTACAGGCTTTGGTGGTGAGGGTCGTATGACCGTGGGTGTGGCCACAGGCTTTGGTGGTGAGGACCGTATGACCGTGGGTGTGGCCACAGGCTTTGGTGGTGAGGATCGTTTGACCGTGGGTGTGGCCACAGGCTTTTTTGGTGAGGACCGTATGACCGTGGGTGTGGCCACAGGCTTTGGTGGTGAGGACCGTATGACCGTGGGTGTGGCCACAGGCTTTGGTGGTGAGGATCGTATGACCGTGGGTGTGGCCACAGGTTTTGTCGATGAGGATCGTATGACCGTGGGTGTGGCCATTGGCTTTTGTGGTAAGGATCGTATGACTGTGGGTGTGGCCACAGGCTTTGTCGTTGAGGATCGTATGACCGTGCGTGTGGCCACAGGGCTTTGGTGGTAAGGATCATATGACTGTGGGTGTGGCCATAGGCTTTGGCGGAGAGGATCATATGACCGTGGGTGTGGCCATAGGCTTTGGCGGAGAGGATCATATGACCGTGGGTGTGGCTACTCGGCGACTGCCGACTCTTACCGACTGGTGTGACTTCACAGAAGAAAAAGCACAGGTGTGTGTGTGTTTGTTTCACACACACCTCATTCTACACACCACCCTCTCCTGACGCATCATATTTTCCATTTGTGCTAAAGGCTCACGTTTCAGGCCCTGTAAAAGTGGCGCGGTCTGCCGTCTACGCAGGGAATGTGCGTTCTGGCCCCACCGCGGAACACTCGATGACCCATTTCTGCCGCCATTCCCCACGCAAGTAATCGTCCCAGAATGCACCGAGGTGAAGGCGATGGCGACTGCTCTCCAGCGTCTACTTCCCTGGCTGCCGTACAAACCACCGCCCACCTGCTCCAGCACCACGGGCGGAGAAGCACGCCTGCCGAGCCAGACGGCGGGACGGCCAGGCCGGGCTTTAATGCCGCATGGAAAAGGTGTTTTTCCGTCTCCCTCCGGGACACGGGCCGCAGGTGGTACCACTGGAAGGCGGGACTTCCTTCTGCAGGGAAGAGGCCTGGCGTTCGTCACCGGCTAGACGGCACAGCTGTCTGCGATCAGAACACACTGCTGGCTACCACACAGGGGGAGGACTTGAGCGAAATGTAAAGTACACAGCAGCTGTGACTACAGAACTTCATATGTGGCTTCTTTATATACTGCTTCTCATCACAGCAGGCAATAAATGAAAAAAGCGCGCTAGATTAGAGGAAAAACACATATTTGCTTATAGGTTTAGTTTTTTGTTTGTTTTTTTAAGAAAGAATGTAAAATATCGTAAAGAATCAACGTATTAAAAAATAGCGTTTAATTTTATGTTCCGTGACATGGACGTCACAGTGTTCCGATATGTTAAGCTGGAAAAATAATACCCTGCGTTAGGTTCAAACATCTGAAAACAGCAATTCCAGTAAACTGCCTCTGCTTTTAAGACCCCAACCTTTAAGCACCATCAACTGCCAGGAAGACCACATTACATATATAGCATGCTCTTGGTCTGCTGTTAGTTAACTGCAACATACAGCTTATCGATTGTTGCGGTACAGAGACATTACGCTCACGCTAGGTTTATATGCTACCGAAACCATCAGCGCATGGCCAAATATCTGATTTCAGTGCCTTAATGTTATGCTATGTGTGTCCTTTGCGTTAAAGGGAAAAACCTTTGCACGCTGTCATGTGAAGAGATGGGCTCTGTTCGAAATAGCCTACTACATACTACTGGCGTACTGCTTGGGCCCCAAATCAGTATGTCGTATGCAGTATGCGAATAAAAATAATTTTTCCAGTACGCGAAACATCCCCGGATGACGTACTACTTCCGCAAAATATTCCAGTACGTGAACAGAGCTATCTTGGTGGTGTACTGCATCCCATCATGCAATGCTACGTTCACGTGACCCCGTAGTATGCTTTGCTTTTGTCGCATACTGGAAACTGTACTGCATACTACTACAAGGACCAGTATGCAGTATCCAGTATATACTGAGTGCAGTATGCAGTATGCCGTATGCAGTAGGCTATTTCGAACAGAGCCATCGTTTTCTCAATATCATTAGCCATATTAGCAGTCAGCTCCACGGAGAGTTTATCATTATGGATAATACCTTGCTTGACGCGCAGGGCGTCAGAGGAGGCTCGGATCTCGCACTAATTGATGCCGCTGGGGTCACGCTTGCCGTGCTGATGAATCGTCGACTGGTTCCGGGCCGCCCCTCGACTCCGCCCCCTCACCTCGGGCGTTTTGTCAGCGGGAGCCTGACCCTGACAGCCGTTGCCGTGGAGTTTGCGCATGACCGGTCAGACTTATTTGGAGTACTCGCCATGAACCGGCCGCTGATCCGTAGCTCCGGCCGCAGTCTCCCTTTCCCTCCCTCTGTCGTGTTTCTCAGCTGAGCGCACGGTTAAAACCACGCGTGGTTTTATCTTATTTTCGCTTGTATTTTACTCTAATTGAATCTGAATTCAGTTGTTGTTCTGGGAGTCTCCTCACGAGTTTTTTCTCATAGGTTGGTCTCCACTGCTCTCCACTGAGGCGTTTACCTGCTGCAGCGGATTCCACAGGCGGAGTTCTCATCGCCTCCGCCCACCATCACCTCCATCTGCCGCGTATTAAGAGGGACCTGCACTCTGTCAGACCTCCGCCTTTGTAGTGGCAGCCTAACTCCTGATTCGCCCACTCCGAAACTCAAAAACCCACTCTCCTCCCTAATCGCTTATTAACTCCACCAACCCTGACCCCGCCCCCAACAACTAACCTCCATCACCTACCACACCCTCTGGGTACTAGCACAGGGCTGAAGATTCTACTAAGGAAGTCGGAGGCTCTACAATAAAGACAAAAGCACTTCTGGGATGACGAGCCTTGGCAGCAGTTCAAAGCAGGAGCTTCCACACTAACACTCTCATCTTTACCACTCCTGTTAGGCATTTTTTGCTCATTAATTTTACATGCGGGGCCTTTGAGGCTGACACGACAGGCTGCAGTGATGCCCGCGCGTCCTGCTGACATGCACGCCTGGGCCACCTCCGACGCGGTTAAAAACAAACGTGTCCCGGGCCCGATGGGCCGGGCAGACGCCGCGGTGGGCGGGACCAGACGCGGCTGGCGTGTGCAGAGCGTGAAGTGGCTTCCGGAAAAAGCATCCGGGCCACCACAGCTTTCCTGGAACGGGGCTCCCGAGAGGAGGCTGCGCATTAGAGCGGAGTGCCGGCGGAGAGCCTGGAGCAGAGGATCCTAATGGAGGCGCTCGACCGCAGTGAGACGGGCGGCGTGGTGGAGCTCGGAGGTCAGCCACATTATATCAGAGATGGGGGGGAGTGAGAGAGAGAGAGAGAGAGAGAGAGGGAGGAGGAGGAGGAGGAGGAGGACAGGGAGAAACAGAGATAGGGAGCAAATCTGTACTGCTAGGTGTCTGAGTCTCTCCTGGGCAGGAAACAGGACAGGAAGAGCAGTCTCACTCCCAGTGCACACACTCCACACACTCCACACAGCACACACGAGCAGCTCCGCTTGACAACATACTTTCGTTTGGTCTCCATAAAGTTTTGGTTTTGCCTCACTATAATGTTTAACCTTTAGGATTAATTAATTTTACACACACAGACTTTGCTAATCCCAGAATTCTTAATCTGTGCTGACAGAACAGCACAAGTACTGCTTAGCATTTTTGTCTTAACTTTATTTGAACTAAAACAAAATCATTATAAGATTACAGTAGCGAAGGGCCGATAGACCAGCGCATAGCACAAAAACTGTTATATAGTCTCATATTTTACTGGGTATGAAAGCCTGTTCCACAAACCCCGTGTGAGGCCCTAACGGCCTGGCTAATTAAGCAGCCGTATCGCTAACTGTTCGGCCTGCGGAACGGCGTCGATATTCCGCGCTTTGCGAGCAGCCGGGGGAATATGGCTGCAGAGGACCAGCTGTGTTTGCCACCTGCAGGTGATGCAGGTGTGGGAGCTACTTACCATCTAATTACCTTCCCCTCCGTCGGTGGGTCGGAGCCTGTCGGGCTCACCGTGGCGGGCCGGGCAGGCGCTGAGGGATTATGGGGTGAGAGAGAGGCGGGGGGAAGGGTCTCCAGGGACCCTCCGCGCAGCTACTAGAAGAGCTACCACTTAATTCGCCTCGATTCCCACCTCCACCCGGGGGTTGGGGAGTTTGTAGCACCACCTAAAAGAACACGGCGAGCCGGGCCTTATCCAGAGCCAACGCTGCCGAGACTCCTGAGCGGCGGGTTTCGCCGCGGGCGGCTCGCCGACGGGTTTTCCCGCCATTTTGTTGACTTTTTGTCGAGTTGAGGCGCCTCATGTGACGCATAGAAATGAGAAGACAAATGATTTTATTATTTTTTTCCTTCTTTTAATTCAAACTTGAGTCTGGGGGGGGGGAGCGCGACAATAAAGCAGTATTACAGAAGGCCTTCACAACAGCACAGAATCCCTTCTGTTCTTTTCTGGTTTTGGCTGGAGAGATAAGGGATTCTGATGTTGACAGACAGGTTTGGGGTTTTTTTTTTTTTTTTTTTCCTTAGACAGGAGAAATTCGAAGGCACGCAGGTTTTCTCCTGCCGGAGAGAGCCAGGGATTAAATACATCTGTGCAACTGTTGCCCAACAAAACATTCCAGCACAGAACTATCTGCCATGAGATTCTCTTAAAGGCAAAATGATAATTAAGAAAAATAAAAAAATCATCAGACTAGTACAGGTTCCTCACTAACCTTCCACACTGACACGCAAGTTTTTAATCAATGTTCATCTCGGCAACGAGACGCCGACTGAACACTTCCCTTAACTTAAGGTTATTTACAATACTTTTAAAAACATTACAAAATAATTTTTCTTCACTGTCATTCCTACTAAAATAGCTGTGGTACATAAGACATGATGGAGTTAAATAACTTTTAATGTGAATGATCATCAAAATAACATTTGAAAATGCGTTCGTCATCAGAAAAAAGAAAATGAAGGTAGATGAGAGGGTTTCCATCACACACTTCAAGAATCCCCAAAACGTTGTGCAGTATTACAGTAATACACACAGAGCTGAATACTGTATAACCACACACACAATATTCTCATTTATTCTTCATATAAAGTTAAAATTCAGCATCCAAAGGATGAATTCTCCCTTTCTCTTAAGTCTTAAGATCTTAAATTAGAAATGCACATGATTTGTTCTTATTATTTTTCCTTTACAAAACAATGAAATGAAAAGTAAGCTTTTGTACCTTCACAAGTACACAATACTGATGTAACACCACTAGCATAGAGAGTGGATGTCCCCAGAAATGCCTGATGGTGCCATATCCAGTTCCACCATTATCCACCCCGCTGACACCACAGCACAAGAAACACGCACACGCTTCACTGCACACGCAAGCTCACGGCCGCCCTTCCCGTCGCCATGACGACACGCCGACGTTTCACCTCAGAAGTGGCGCGGCTAGGAACGCCGCGTCCCGGGATGACCGGAGAACAAATTTTCTTTGCGTACAAAATAATGGCTAGACACGGGTTAGGACAGGTCAAAGGCACCTGTCCTGCTATCAATTCAAAAACAACATGAGATGGAGAAAAGGACATTGGTGGAGAGCTTGGTCCAACGCAAACCTTAAAGTCCAGCACGCTCGCATATATATGTCTCTGATAAAAATACGCACCGGCCAGTCGAAAAAGAAGAGGAACAAAAAAGAGGACCCACCCTCTATGGACCCGGGCGATCCGCCCTCTCGCAGACGTGCCGCTCGCCCAGGGGGCGTGTCCACGGCGCGCATGCCACGTGGGAGGAGCCACTGCGGGAACCAACTGCCACACGCGCAGGATGGCGCACGCCAGTCCGTCTGATGAGTTCCTGTTTTACACAGGTTTATGGGAAACGGCAAGCTTGGTACGGTACGATGGCTTTTGACGTGGCCAATACTGAAGCACTGAAGTACTGAAGTACTGAAACACTGAAACGAACAGGAAAGCATGAGGAAATGAAATAAACTAAAAAGTATAAAGAGCAATGTGAGAAGCTTTTCTATTATCTGAGGATGCAAAAGATCATTTGTCCAGTCAGATCTGTAGGGGGCTTATCCAGTTAATGGACTGTACAGACGGACCTCGGGGAGAGTGATGAACCCAACTTACTGCTAAGACTAATAGCGTATCGTATATTTTTTTGTTTGTTTTTTTTTAATAAAGTTATAAGGTTGGGGCAGTGGCCTTTGTAAATAAAGGCGGCTTGTTTACAAAAGTTATTGATTGAGCTGCAAAAACAGCATATAGACATTAGTCATTGACTAAGAAATATCTATTACAGTTATATAAACACATGAATAAATAGCCTCCTCAGTGCCCTCACCCTACACAGGAATCCCTCTGCTTCAGGGAAAATGTAAAAGGAGCAAAATCTTTTTTTTCTTTCTTAAATTTTGAATTTTTTTTTTCTCCCTGTGTCAGCACAGCTGACACTTCCATTTCAAGTCAGGCAGCCTGTAGGCAACAGTATGTAGTACAGGTAGAGTTTGGAAACCCGAGGGAGGGAGAGAGAGAGAGAAGGAGAGAAGGAGAGAGGGAGGGAGGGAGAGCGAGAGATGACCATGAAGCATCTGGTCAGAGAAGCAGCTCTCACACTCTGCTCTAAACCCATACACTTACAGACATGTTGGAGAGAGGCCCAGTTCAACTCTACTTGGCAATAAACTCAACATTCACCCATAAAGTACTACTGTGGCTGTGGCAAAGTGCCATACTGACTGCAACCAGCAGGAGGCTCTAATCACCGAGTCCAACCAGGGAATGAGGGGTTAGTGTATGTATTTGTGTACGTCTGTATGTATTTTTCTGTTGCCATAGACAAGTTTACTGTAAATGTATTTTGGTCACTCTACCAATGATTAAGTCCATTCTGTGCTTACAATGACCCCAGTGACTTTAGCTTCCTGCAGTGAAGCCTGTATAAAAGGCATTCTCATTCCCATCTGAACAAGTTTAGCAAATGTTCAGTCACAGTTATTTTCAGTTCTCAAACCTAAATAAATAGAGAAGTGCTCGACTCGCACTCACATGGCTACAGGTGGAGCGGCAGGAGCTGCAGACAGCCAGACGCAGCACGTCTCCGTGTGGCGCTCCCGCGCTCGCCAGCAACGACAGAGAAATAAATAAAAGGCAAAAATCGACGATGACGTGTGCCACGGTTGGGGGGGAGGGGGCGGGGCCCCAGGTAAAGGGCGGAGCCCCAGGAAGGGGTGGGGCCCCCGCTACCTGATCCTCCCGTTGGCTCTGGGCGCACCCAGTTGGGACTTGGGGTCGGGGCCGAGGGAGCTCCACGGCGTTTCGCGGCATGTCTGCATGACCGGGCAGCCGCTGGGCGTGGCGGCGCACACGTCGGCCACCGCCCACACCTCGGACACCAGGCTGTCCACCCAGCGCTCCAGAGGCGGCCCCGTCAGGCCCGCGTTGTGCTCAGCCGCCTCCACCTGGCCCAGGTGCACGGGGATGTTCAGGATGGGGTTGAGGCCGTGGAAGCTCTGCTCCATGTAGCTGTTCTTGGCCGGGCCGTTGTGCAGCTTCAGCGTGTCCTCTGTGTGAGAGGCAACCAGAGAAAGCAAAAATAAACAAAGGAAGGAAAGGTTCCTTAACAACGAAGATACAAGGAAGAGAGACTGTGGCTGATAAATGTTCCTCAAACTTCTCTAATAAAAAAATGAGTTTTTTTCCAGGCATTTAAGTGTCTGTGTAGTTTTGAGCAATGACTGGCTAGTCCGTTTTGTTAACTCACAATGAGCGATGGATAAATTAAAAAATCAAATTTAAAAATGCTTCGCTCATCCTAACCAGAGAAATGTAGCTTTTATTAAGGAAACAAAGAGGACGAGACTAAACCGGGCAGGCAATCTAGCACAGCAGAACACCGTGTGCTAGTGACCTAACAAACCGATAGGATATTGTGCTTTGCTTGTTTTGTCTGGGCCGCTGCTATTTCCCCAAACCTTTCCACGATCCGAACTTCGCTTGCATAACAAACGCACCCTTCATCATTTCACGGCTATTCCAACAGTTCCCCACTGTGTTAAAATGGGCCTTCACGGGTGCTACCTAATGCTTCTGGCACCGTGCACTTTTTCCACAGAGGTGGAAGCCGCAGCACGCGGCTGTAATGGGCGATTCTGCTCGCGAGGGGAAGGTGTGCCATTTGCGGCCGCCAATCAGTGAGTTTGTGGCCTGCCTCGTGATTACCCCATGAGCTGATCTGCTCTGACGCCTACGCGTAGCTCGCGCTATACTTTGTACCCTCCGTCAGTCTGTCCAGACTGTATTTGTACAGCGTCGCAGGATGCTGCCCTCAGAAATGACATATTTCAACCCAATTATACTTGCATTTCTAACATTACCTTCCACTGTTAGTCGTATCAAGACTATTATCCCTTTGTCTGAATGTGAGGCCGTTTCGGGGTGGTAGGCTAACATATCCGCGGCGACTCCCAGCCTTCACTCAGGAAGTCGCCTATGGTCTTCTATCGGTTCTTGCGCGAGGACTTGCGCGTGGTCGTGCGCGTGGTTATGCCCGCCGCCTCGACCACCCAACACGATGGTGATTCACCCTGTGAGTCTGTGGGTCGCACCCTGAGTCTTTGGGTACTACTAGCCATGGTCGCACAGGCTAAACGCGTCTCCGTTCTAGTGATTGTTTTTTTTCTTTTCGAAAGTTGCTTCAATGCTTAAGTTTTTTTTATTGATTTGGGGAATGAATATTGTCCTTAAAAATGTCCCACAAAACAACTTTCTGTTCAATTTCAGCGTATAAATGATTTGTCCATACCTGAGATTTTAAAACAAAGTACATTGGCATTTTTTATCAGTTCAAATAACACATTTTGCACAAATGAAAGAGTTATAACAACAACGCTCTATTAAAGAAAAAATGGAGTCCGACTGTGACTCGTGTGTAGTTCCCCAGTAGATATGATTTAAAGTTTTCATCAACACTGGTTCTGAAACGAACGTCGTGCTATAATTATCCGTTTTCGGTCGTTTCATTTCACCGCTCTCTCCTTTGGGTATTAATATTGTGCTAAGTATAGCTGATAAAATTATTATGCACTGTCCAATATTTAGCAGCTGTCCGATTCTGTACATCTTGTCTTCTGGCCCTTATCAGTTTTGGGAAAGTCAAGAAATAAAAATGTAAGCAATTTGCGTCACATGAAATTAGAGATGAAAACATGCCAAACCGATCTTTTTGTTGTCATTGTTGTGGTTGTTTTGCAGTAGATGATTTTATCACTTAACATTTTTTTCGCTAAAGGTCAGTTTGGTCTGCTGAGAAGGGGAAAAAAAATCACAAATGCCTTTTCACAAATTTTCATTTTATCGTTTGCAATTTGCGCAGGAGGTCGCTGGAAGCGTTGGGGGGGGACTCTGAGCCACGTAGGACCGGCGGAGAGATTCGGATCGAATCCCGGGACAATCCAGCATGTTTATTCCACAGTGAGTTTGTCCCAGTGCGAGTTTATTCCTGTGTAAGGTGACCTGAGTTTTCGTGCACCACTCATGTGAGAATCTATATTTAGCTGGTGGACCAGAACAGGCGCAAAGCTCCTTGCAGTCTTCGGGAGCCCGAGCTAGGGTGACCTCACAGTATGAGTTTCTACAGCTCGGCACTACGGGATCTGAGGAGCACTTCACCGCTCTCCTCGAGTGAATGTCACCATTTTAAAAACAAATCCGTGAAGGCGAATTGATGCTTAAACACAAGCCAGAAATCCAGATGTAGTAACTGGAGTTTTGAAATGACGCTGATTGTTATGGAAAGAAGGAGTGACACTTGTACTGAATGTTTTTTTCTGTGTGTGTGTGTTAAGACAGTTATCTCATTCAGTTATCTATGCCTCGAATAAGGCTTTGTGGTGTGTCGAGTGGCGTGAGTGTGTGTGTGCATTTACGTGAGCGATCAGTTTGTGACACAGGAGCACCTCTAGCTCACAACGGAGAACAGTCAGCACGTGTGTGCAGTTGTACACATGCAGCAGGTGTACCGTGTGCACCGATGTTACTCACCTTGGCGGATGGGCAGGTGTTTGTGGTGTGTGAGGGGCGTGATGAGGAATCGCGTCTCGGCAACGGGGCTCCAATGGTGCAACACCCGCACCGTCCACATGCCTGGCCGCAGGGGCAGGTTCAGCGGGGGGCGGTAGTGGGTGAACTCCGCCCCCGCATCGATCAGTATGTCGTAGGTGGCAGCGATGACGTTGGTGGGGTCGATCCACACCACCGTCACTGTCACATTGGGGCCCTTGCCCCACTTTTGCATCCCCACGGGCTCGTCGTTTGGACTCATAAGATTCCCAAAGTTGCGGAAGATTCTCTCCTTGGCATCCCAGTCCGTCCCGATCTGATGCAAGGGCGAGAAACCAGGGAGAGTTGCAAAGATGAAAGTCAGACACAGACGAAGAAGGAGTGAAACGTTCCCTATAGCTCAGAGGGTCCGACATGATTTGCACGACAAGGCAGGCTGCTGTGTGCCATCTTAAAGGCGTTTCCACATCTCTGTAACGTCTTCCCAAAAAGAAACTCTGATACAGTCATGAACCCTTCAGAGACGCGTTATAAACATTTACACTTAAAGCATTTTAGCAGGCTGTCTTATGCAGAGAGACCGGCAGCTGTGGTCAGTTGTCTCCATGGAAGAAATCCTCATGATAGGATACTAGTCTAAAGACAGTAGTACGCTAGAACCCCATCAGAGGGAAACCACACAAAGAAATGCCTCCTCAGAGGAATACCAAATTAGAAACAAATAGCAATGAATGATTGTGTTATTTAGATTGGCAACGTAAAATTGTGTACTTGGGGTTGGCAGGGTTCTACAAAATCGTGGTTTGGGTTTTTGATTACTAAGTGTTAGTGCAAGTGAAGTGGTTCAGTCGTGGTCTTGGCACCTAAATACTCTGTACAATTCTTGGCTGTGCTGTAGCGCTCCAAGTCCAGCTTGGAAAAGAATGGAACAAAGTGCAAAGTAAGGGCTCTCCTGGACTCTCCTGGACTGTTCTAGACTCTCCTGGACTCTCCTAGACTCTCCTGGACTGTTCTAGACTCTCCTGGACTCTCCTAGACTCTCCTGGACTGTTCTAGACTCTCAAGGACTCTCCTAGACTCTCCTGGACTCTCCTGGACTGTTCTAGACTCTCCTGGACTCTCCTAGACTCTCCTGGACTCTCATGGACTGAAGCAATGAAGAAGAGCCTTTGAGCTTGGTTAACAATGAGCATTTTTTAGCACACCAGCATACCAGTTCTTAGCAGTTTTTTAAACCACATGAAATATCCCTTCAAACCTGTGTGGAATACAGCAAACACTGTAATGCTGCGATGTGTCAGCTCAGTGGTCCTAGGCACTCAGATCCGGACAGATGCGACACGCAGTGAACACACGAAAGCGCTGAAGCTACCGTGACCGAGTCCTTCTGTTCTGCTCAGTCCCGAAGCTGGCGTGTGCACAAACGCAGGTCCGAGTCCAAGGACGAAACGCAGAGCCTCACAGAGCCCCTAAACACGCTGCACCAACCCGGGCACGACGGTGCCAGTCGAGCACCAGCACGACTGCATCGAACCAGCGCAAACGCCTGTGCCCGGTGTTAAGATTCCCACTCCTGCTGCGTGTGTATTTGTAGCAGTGGGGGTGGTGGGTAGGAGGCCTTGAGTTATCTAGTGCCAGCACCCTGAGGCCTCTCCGCACAAGGCGACAGCTCCCCCCCCCCCCCGCCTTCCCACAGCTCGGCCAGCGCCTCCACACAGCAAGCCAATGCGATCAGGCTCTCGGGCGAGTGGAACGACATCGGAGAGACCAGGGCTTCCGGGGGGGGGCAGCCAGGGGGGTGTGGGGCAATGGTGGGGGGGGGGCAGCTAGCCAGCTGCACATGCATCCCATAACAAAAAAAAAAAATGTTTTATGCATCACACCCCCCCCCCCCCCCCATCCCCCGTTACCCTGCTGCAGTGAAGCGTGTGGTCATTATATCACCCCCACACCCTGCCCTCCCCCCTCCCCCTCCTCCTAACACCGGACAGACAAATCACTGATTATGCCAAAGGGCAAGACGACGGGTACGCCACGGCCTGACAGCTAAATCAATGAAGAAGGTCTGAATTATCGGTTGTTTAACGGAGTATGTCAGGCGGAATGTGCAGCACAGTGAGATTACCAATAATATTCAGAGGTCAATTTCCCTTGCAATGCGTGCAGCCGGGGGGTTGTGTGCATATATACCGCCAGAACGTTTTTACTGCCCCGGGGAAGAACAAAACCAGCATTGTTCTCTAACTTTTTTTTCTTTCTGTTTTGTTTTAATCCACTGAACTGTGCTGTTTACAACAACCATTTTTCAATGTCCTAAAACCGAGCAGAAATGAGCCCGCCCGACACCCGCTGACTTACAGGAGCTCCTACTGAGAATGCCATCTCCGCCGCAAGGAAGTGACAACGCACACGCAACATCAGGTCTGCGTGACGAGTATGAGTCACCGGGAAGACGACGCGGCTGATCTGATATTTCGTTCTGACGCCCGCATATACTCGTGGGAACGTCGCCGTGCCATCCAGATTGAGGCAGGAGTGCAAATGCTTGCTGGCTGCCCTAAGTGGACTTTCTCCAGACCTTTGCTCCAAGGCTCGGGACACGAACATGATTCCTCCCTCAGAAACGACACCTCGAGCCTCAGAACTGGCCCGATACCTCCGGGCCTTCCGGCGAGAGCTCCCTTACCTCAGCGAGCTGCAGTCTGCTGAAACTGTTAGGCGGGTTGGTGAACTTGAAGAACTTCTTGGGTGTGAGCCAGGTCTCCAGGGTCTCCAGCTTACTGGTGGCCAAGTTGGTAGCATGGTGCTTGACCAGGTAGCCCTGGAACTCGTCCGACAGGAAGTAGATATGGACGGACACAGGATGTCCCATGCCAAAGTACCTAGAGAGAGACACATGATTGGCCTCAGTGTGCAACATGTCAAGCTGGCCCATTACAGGCGATTCCAGCAGTTCACATCAGCCAAGCATCTGCACACGCTTACATTACAGTACTGTGGATAAAGTCGGGCATTTCCATGAATTTAACGGCGGTCAGACGGGCTGGAGGAGCAGCTTATCTGCACCACCCTCATCAATACTCCACCAGAAGATGGAGGAGGTCCAGCACTGTCACCTCCCAACACACCCCCCCCCCCCTTGACTCCCTCGAAAAAAGCAGAACCGCAAATATTTACAAGAGGCTGGACCTTGGGGTGGCGTCCAGCTCGCAAACATCAACAGAGGCCCTATTCACGCAGGCCGCCTCCCCCTTCCCGCTGCTGATGTCATGGGGTGCTTCCAAAAACAGAGTGCTCGCTCTGTGTCCCGCGACCCCTCCCCCACACACCCCCTCACACCGGCAACAAGTAGCTCCTTGTGGCCTCCTCTGCCACCCCCCCCCCCCCTCCTCTATTCCTCTCCTAACCAGGAGGGAGGGGGGAGGTCTTCCTCCTGTGAAACCGACCAAGTCTGTGTTCAACGAGGCTTCGGACACGCCGCCCCCCCGATCGCGAAAACAGCGGCTTGCGGAGTCCCACGTGAACTTTTCCCAGACTCACCTGGGAGGTTCTCTGGTTCTCACGTCGACGGGTAGCTGGGCAAACCTGTGTCTGCAGGGCTCTCTCTAACACACTGAAACGATACCAGATCTCCCCGGCATGCAACGCAGACGAAGCTACGCGGCTGGAGCTAGCTGCAGCTAGCATGCGGCCGTTAAACCGCGTTAACTACCTTGGTGTTCCTTTAAAACACTTCCCCCCCAAGGCCTGTTTGCAGGGCAGCCACGTTGAGCCAACGGAAGGCCGACCCCGGGGTGCTGCTCACCTGCAGCGGGCGTCGCTGGGGTCTCCCTGCAGGGAGCCGGCTGCCCTGGCCAGACCGAGGCGGGCGAAGGCGTGGTAGTGTGTGAGCAGGGAGTCGCTGAGGCTGTGGACGCCGTCGGCCTCGTCGAACATGTTCTCCCAGTAGGCGGCAAGGCCTGGCGTGGCGGGCGGGAGAGCGCCGAACAGGAAGCCGTCCAGCTGGTTGATGATCTCCTGGTTTACGCTGGCCTCAAACTTGCGCGCAAAGAACGTGGGCCGGGCTGTTTGCTGCGGGGGAGACGAGAGCGGGAGAGGAAGAGGAGGAGGATGAAGGGAGGTGCTAGACGACGGGCGGTGGAGTCGAGGCTTGGGGAGGGAGAGAACGACGGGGGTGAGGGAGGTGGAGAGAGAGAGAGAGAGAGAGAGAGAGAGCAAGACAGGAGAAGAGAGAGGACGGACAGACAGACAGGAAGGACCACGAGAAGAGAAGTAGAAAATGAAAAGAGAAGGGATGAAGGAAATCAAAAAGAGAGAGAGAGAGAGAGAGAGAGACAGAGCGAGAGAGAACAAACCTGTACAGCAAAGCCAGAGACAGAGCCGCCACGTTCTCAGGAGATGTAATTGATGGAACAAATAAAACTCAGAGCGGAGAGCTCTCAGGCTGCATGCGAGGGTCGCCTCCTGCTCATTTCAGCGAACACGCATCCAACCCCGGCTAGCCGCACGCTCTGACTGCTAACACGGAACGGATGATGAGGACGATGTTGGGGAGGAAGCCAGAACAAGAACAAATAAAAACAACTCCGCACTCAAAATAGTTTCTGAAGCGACAGCAGAGTCCCAAAGCAGCTGCTCTTATTTATTTAGAAGAACATTTCTGGAGAGGTGGAGAGGCGACAGCAATGGAGATTTCACACCACGCATTTGTGATAGGGCTACCGCCCACCTCCTGCCCCTCCACCCGAAAAGTACCAAAAGGAGGTGGGGGTGGGTGGTGGGTGGAGAGACAACAGAAAGGACGAGTCAGAGGAAAGAGGTTGAGAGAGCGAGAGAAACAATGAGGTGATTTAGGGCCTCATGTCAAGGCAACACTGTGAGCATTGTGAGGCAGGTCTGTTAGCGGTGTGAGGCAGGTCTGTTAGCGATGTGAGGCAGGTCTGTTAGCGATGTGAGGCAGGTCTGTTAGCGATGTGAGGCAGGTCTGTTAGCGGTGTGAGGCAGGTCTGTTAGTGATGTGAGGTAGGTCTGTTAGTGATGTGAGGCAGGTCTGTTAGCGGTGTGAGGCAGGTCTGTTAGCGGTGTGAGGCAGGTCTGTTAGCGATGTGAGGCAGATCTGTTAGCGGTGTGAGGCAGATCTGTTAGCGGTGTGAGGCAGGTCTGTTAGCAGTGAGAGGCAGGTCTGTTAGTGATGTGAGGCAGATCTGTTAGCGGTGTGAGGCAGGTCTATGTGAGGCAGGTCTGTTAGCGATGTGAGGCAGATCTGTTAGCGGTGTGAGGCAGGTCTGTTAGCGGTGTGAGGCAGGTCTGTTAGCAGTGAGAGGCAGGTCTGTTAGTGATGTGAGGCAGATCTGTTAGCGGTGTGAGGCAGGTCTGTTAGCGATGTGAGGCAGATCTGTTAGCGGTGTGAGGCAGGTCTGTTAGCGGTGTGAGGCAGGTCTGTTAGCAGTGAGAGGCAGGTCTGTTAGTGATGTGAGGCAGATCTGTTAGCGGTGTGAGGCAGGTCTGTTAGCGATGTGAGGCAGGTCTGTTAGCGATGTGAGGCAGATCTGTTAGCGGTGTGAGGCAGATCTGTTAGCGGTGTGAGGCAGGTCTGTTAGCAGTGAGAGGCAGGTCTGTTAGTGATGTGAGGCAGATCTGTTAGCGGTGTGAGGCAGGTCTGTTAGCGGTGTGAGGCAGGTATGTTAGCAGTGTGAGGCAGATCTGTTAGCGATGTGAGGCAGATCTGTTAGCGGTGTGAGGCAGGTCTGTTAGCGGTGTGAGGCAGTGTTAAAGGATGAGAGCAGCCCCTGAGAGGCAGACTGCCCCGCCCCGCCTTTCTTTTGAGGCTCTACTTCTGCTCCTAATGGCCTGTGAAACTCCCCAGCTCTTCTCCTTCTTCTCTCTCTTTCTCTCCCCCAGAAATGGTTAACCACAGCGGTTAATCAGGGAGGCCCCTTCGGACAGGGCGCTTTGATACTGATAGTCAATTTGAGGCCCTGGGGAATGTTGTTGAGCTGCATTTAGAAAGGTTTAAAACGTGGCAGTTATTTTAAAGTGCTGGGTTTTCCTGGTTTCTTCTTAAGAGCAACTCATCCTTTGCTGATGGGCTAACCAATGCACACGCATGCGCACACTAGCTGTCTCTCTCTCTGACACACACACACACACACACACACACACTAACACACAGGAACACACATTCAGAAAAGGAAAGTCTAATTACCAGTACGGCTAGAGGCAGCAGCCCAAATGCCTCAGCATGACATCTCCCTTCAGCCTGGTGCGTTTTTGACTTTAATCACTGGGCACAGCAGACCTCATTTTGTACCCATCACTCTTCATGTTGGGCTACGGGGCCTCAGAGGCCAGACCGGGACGCCTGAGTCAGAGGGGAGGGGCCAGCACGTGTCCCGTGCTGATGATGTCATGGGCTGGCGCACGGGAGGTGGTTTGTGTGGAGGTGCCACGCCGAGCCATGAGCGAGACTTGGAGAAGGCAACGGAGGAAGAGTGGTAAAAGATGGAAGTGAAAGATGGTGAGAACGAGGGAGAGGGTGAGGGGGGAGGGAGTGAGTGTGTGAGGGGGAGTGAGGGGGAGGGAGTGAGCGTGTGAGGGGGAGTGAGGGGGAGGGAGTGAGCGTGTGAGGGGAGTGAGTGAGTGTGTGAGGGGGAGTGAGGGTGAGGGAGTGAGCGTGTGAGGGGGAGTGAGGGGGAGGGAGTGAGCGTGTGAGGGGGAGTGAGTGAGTGTGAGGGTGAGGGGGAGGGAGTGAGCGTGAGGGGGGGGGAGGGGGAGGGAGTGAGTGTGTGAGGGGGAGTGAGGGGGAGGGAGTGAGCGTGTGAGGGGGAGTGAGGGGAGGGAGTGAGTGTGTGAGGGGGAGTGAGGGGGAGGGAGTGAGCGTGTGAGGGGGAGTGAGGGGGAGGAGTGAGCGGGGAGGGGGGGAGGGAGTGAGCGTGTGAGGGGGAGTGAAGGGGAGGGAGTGAGCGTGTGAGGGGGAGTGAGTGAGTGTGTGAGGGTGAGTGAGGAAGAGAGGGAGGGAGTGAAGGTGAGTGAGAGGGAGAGGGAGGGAGTGAGGGTGAGTGAGAGGGGGAGGTGGAGGGAGTGAGCGTGTGAGGGTGAGTGAGGGGGAGGTGGAGGGAGTGAGCGTGTGAGGGTGAGTGAGGGGGAGGTGGAGGGAGTGAGCGTGTGAGGGGGAGTGAGGGGGAGGGAGGGAGGGGAGCGTGTGAGGGGGAGTGAGGGGGAGGGAGTGGGGAGTCTCAGAGTGAAGGAGAGTGAGTAAAAGTATACGAGAAAAGAAAGAATGCTGGCGAACGGTAAAGAGCCGCACAGACTCCCCGTTCTATTCTGAGGTGCTGGTGGGTGGAAACACAGGCTGCTGCCAGCCGGTCAGGGCAGAGCTGGAGGGTTAATGACCAGGTCTACACCTCCCTCCCCAGCTCAGCCTGGGGGTTAATGAGCAGGTCTACACCTCCCTCCCCAGCTCAGCCTGGGGGTTAATGAGCAGGTCTACACCTCCCCTGGGGGTTAATGACCAGGTCTGCACCTCCTCCCCCCACACCCCCCACACCCTGCCTCCCCCCACACCCCGCCTCACCCCGCTTCTGCGGTCCAATCAGCACACCCATCCCTTTTGTGCTGCTATCGGAATCCTTTTCCCCGTGGAGACCACCTTCGTGATTGATCTCTCCCTATTAATTAGGGAGGGGTGCGCCGGAGGCCGGGTTAACACACCTCCTCTTCTTGTTAAGTCCCATTGGATTTCTAATCGGAGGTGGGCAGGGCCACAGCCTGAGACTTTCATGCTATTAGCCGTCGCTTAGAAGCAAACCAAAGGGCTGTAAAGGCCCCGCCCACTCACGCCAGCTGCTCCGCCCAGTCCAGGGGCTCGTGGGACCATCGCCACAGACGGACCGGGCGACGTTAGCTAATGAGCAAACCCATCCGGACCGCTCCGCCCGGCCCGGCTGTGCGTCGGCGAGGTCAAAGGTCGGCGTGTGGTGTCTCACCTGGAAGCGCGGCAGGTCGGCGGGCTTGAAGTCGTTGGGCGAGCAGCCGCACCAGTCCACGATGTGCTTGTACTGGCACTTGCAGCCCAGCTTCCGGTTCCAGTTGGTGACCCGCAGGTTGTTGTCCACCATGGTCTCACAGTGGGGGCTGTTCTCCAGCACCGTGTGGAAGAAGGACTAGCCAGGGAGGCGGAGAAGAGGGAGAGGGTGAGATAAAAGGAGAAGGAAATAGAGAGAGAGAGAGAGGGGGGGGGGGAGCAAGGGAGGAACAGAAGTAATGACACCTGATAAAATGAAGATGGATGTCTTACAGGGAGGCTCTATCTGGAGGTCTGCTCTGTTAAATGTCTATATCGCTGGGTTAGAAAAGAGAGAGAGAGCTGGAATCCAATACATGAGCAGTGAGTAGGTAAGCTGGGACAGGATAAAGAATCACACCTTTCTCCCCAACACAGCCGAGCGTAATAAAGTTCTAATTCAACGGCGTTCGTCTCTCACGCACGCGCGGCTGGGAGACGCAGGCTGCAGTTTCCTGCCGCTTTGTTTTGCTCTATTCTTCAAAAACTCGTTTTTCGTTCGAGCGCTTTCGAGCTGGGGCCCGAGCCCAGGCGCGCGTGGACCGCTCACCTCCGCCGGCAGGAGCGTGTAGGCGTAGAAGCGCCTCATGCTGGTCACCAGGTCGTCGCGCGAGTTCGCCACGTAGTCCACGAAGGTGCGGCTCAGCAGGAACCAATCGGAGCCGCCGTCCACGGCCACGCCCTCCGGGATCTTCCTGTCGCCGAGGCGCCACATGTGTGTGTCGCACTCGAAGAAGAGGCGGTCCAGGCCCTGCTTTCTGATGAAGCTGTGGGGAGCAGGAGAGAGGTGGAGTTATGAAACACCTTATCCTTTCACCGGATGGTGCCTTGAACCCCAGCCCTACTCCAGTCTCTCCCCAAGCTACTGGGGACTTGGGTGGAGGAGTTCAGGGCGGGTGGAGGAGTCAGGTGAGAGGGTGTTAGGGCTGACAGACTGGCTCTGGTGTCTCAGTTGCGCAGCGAGCCACGGGAAGGACACCCGCCCGACGAAGATCATGACTCATGATCTTGCTCGGAAGTGTCACTCAAGAGACAAATCTTGCCACCTGAGGACATTCGGCCAATCACAGACTTCGGCGCGAGCGGCCACTGAGGACGGTTCTGCTGAATGGAGGTGAGGGGGAGCGTGTGGTTCTCCTAGACTCACCGAGAGTTGTCTCTGCCGTGAGACTTGATGAAGTTCATGTTGCGGTACTTGGACAAGAAGGCCACCAGCTGATCGTTTGTCCTGTGGGGGGGGAGACGATAGAAGAGATAAAATCTCAGGTGGGGGGGGGGGGGTTTGGGGGGGTCATGAGAAAATCTTTCTTGCGTGTTTGATAGCTTGGTTAGAACCTCCATTCTTTCATTAGCAGGTGCATTATATTCCATGGCAGACAGGGTAGTTTCTAACATCCATCACGCTAGTCGAGGTGGGGAGAGAGACAGAGAGAGAGAGAGAGACAGAGAGAGAGAGAGAGGGAGACAGAGACAGAGAGAGAGAGAGAGACAGAGAGAGACAGACAGAGAGAGAGAGAGATACAGCGAGACAGAGCGAAAGACAGACAGAGAGAGAGGATCAATCAGGCTAATGAGGGGTTGTATAAATGAGTGCGGGGCACAGGGGGATTCTGGAAGAGCTCTAACCCACACACACACACACACACACACACACTCACCACTGCAGTGAACCAGATACAGGCCCTGCTGTCAAGTCTGCTTCAACATTGCATGACAGCCACTGACTGTTCACGTTAGCTCCACTCTCATTATGTTGTTCTGTCTCTCACACACACACACACACACACACACACACACATACACGCAAACACACACAACCAACCTGCGAACTTCACTCTGGGGATGCAAGAGGAGGACCCACCACACAATTACATTTCATTGCTGACCGTTTCATTTAATGCACATTGGACATGGCTGCTTATTATTATGTCATTTCGAACAGCGGGGCAGAGTGCAGCACCAGTGCGGTGCGTTGGGGCAGCAGTGGGGCAGAGTGCAGTACCAGTGCGGTGCGTTGGGGCAGCAGTGGGGCAGAGTGCAGCCCCAGTGCGGTGCGTTGGGGCAGCAGTGGGGCAGAGTGCAGCACCAGTGGGGTGCGTTGGGGCAGCAGTGGGGCAGAGTGCAGCACCAGTGGGGTGCGTTGAGGGCAGCAGTGGGGCAGAGTGCAGCACCAGTGCGGTGCGTTGAGGGCAGCAGTGGGGCAGAGTGCAGCACCAGTGGGGTGCGTTGAGGGCAGATAGATAGAGATGCATATTCTGACTGAACACATAGTACTTTTGTAAGTCGCTCTGGATAAGAGCGTCTGCGAAATGCCGTAAAAACAAACAAAAAAAAAAAACAGGGCAGCAGTGGGGCAGAGTGCAGCACCAGTGGGGTGCGTTGAGGGCAGCAGTGGGGCAGAGTGCAGCACCAGTGGGGTGCGTTGAGGGCAGCAGTGGGGCAGAGTGCAGCACCAGTGGGGTGCGTTGAGGGCAGCAGTGGGGCAGAGTGCAGCACCAGTGGGGTGCGTTGAGGGCAGCAGTGGGGCAGAGTGCAGCACCAGTGGGGTGCGTTGAGGGCAGCAGTGGGGCAGAGTGCAGCACCAGTGGGGTGCGTTGAGGGTAGCAGTGGGGCAGAATGCAGCACCAGTGGGGTGCGTTGGGGCAGCAGTGGGGCAGAGTGCAGCACCAGTGGGGTGCGTTGGGGGGGCAGCAGTGGGGCAGAGTGCAGCACCAGTGGGGTGCGTTGAGGGCAGCAGTGGGGCAGAGTGCAGCACCAGTGGAGTGCGTTGAGGGCAGCAGTGGGGCAGAGTGCAGCACAGTGGGGTGCGTTGAGGGCAGCAGTGGGGCAGAGTGCAGCACCAGTGGGGTGCGTTGAGGGTAGCAGTGGGGCAGAATGCAGCACCAGTGGGGTGCGTTGGGGCAGCAGTGGGGCAGAGTGCAGCACCAGTGGGGTGCGTTGAGGGCAGCAGTGGGGCAGAGTGCAGCACCAGTGGGGTGCGTTGAGGGCAGCAGTGGGGCAGAGTGCAGCACCAGTGGGGTGCGTTGAGGGCAGCAGTGGGCACCCACATGCCTGAGGAATAGGGATGTTTCTCTCACTCCCCTCATCTGATCATGTGATCCTGAGCACATCCAGGAGCAGCATATGCTTCAAGAAACAAAACACATGTACAAACTCTGCCAAACCCTGGTGATCATGTGATCAGGTGACCAGGTGACCAGGTGATCAGGTGACCAGGTGTGAAACGTTCAAGTCTATATGAGCACTATCTTCCTGTCACCTCCATACCTGTGGCTGCAAACCTCAATCATACATACACTCACACACACACACACACACACACACACACAACACTCATGCACACACACGTTTTGTCTGCTGGGGTTTCAAACATACATTATTGGCCCTAGGACAACCATAAATTGGCATAAAACCAATTTACAGCCTTATCCAAGCTGTAAAAATCATCATACAACTCACTCACAAATGCAAACACACACACACATACACACACAAACACACACACACAAAGCACTTCTGACCCACAATATCTGCCTGCTTTCGCACGCAGAGGCACATACACGTAAACACACCAAAGTACCTCTGACTCACCATGTCTGGTTGCATCAGTCAAACACTTCTGTGCACACACACTTACACACACCGATACAAACATGCACACTCACAAACACACACACACACACACACAGTTACTCTGACCTAGCAAGCCTGCCTGGGACTGCAGCCCTGCTGTATGGAATATCAGCGGGCAAAGGCCTGAGTGGCATCAGCAATGAGAATGACTGCAGGCTGGCTGCATTTGTGTGTGTGTTTGTGTGTGTGTGTGTGTGTGTGTGTGCATGGAAGGAGGGAGCTAACTGATGTGTGGTGCCATCACATTCCAAGAGAATAATGAGCAGCAAAAAGAGGAATAGAGAGAGAGTGAGAGAAGGAGAGGGCGAGAGAGAAGGGAAGGAGGAGGGGTGGGAGAGAGACAGAGAGAGGGAGAGAGAGAGAGAGAGAGAGAGAGAGGGAGGAGGAGGGGTGGGAGAGAGAGGCAGAGAGAAGGAGAGAGAGAGAGAGGGAGGAGGAGGGGTGGGAGAGAGAGACAGAGAGGGGGCAGATTTTCCCTCCTCTCTCCTGAAAGGGGCACAAAAGCAGACGTGCTGAATTCAGCGAGGGCTGAAAAAAGGGGCCGATTCCACACAGACAACAGGGGCAGACAAGGGTGTGGCAACCCTGACCCTAACATTAACATTCCACATCCCCCACAACCCCCCACAACCCACACCCTCCACCCCCCCCACAACCCACACCCTCCACAACCCACACACTCCACACCCCCCACAACCCACACCCTCCACACCCCCCACAACCCACACCCTCCACACACCCCACAACCCCCACCCTCCACAACCCAACACAACCCACACCCTCCATACCCCCCCACAACCCACACACTCCACACCCCCCACAACCCACACCCTCCACACCCCCCACAACCCAACACAACCCACACCCTCCACACCCCCCACACCCCCCACAACCCAACACAACCCACCACAACCCACACCCCCACAACCCACACACTCCACACCCCCCACAACCCAACACAACCCACACCCTCCACGTATCTCACTGTCCCTCAGACCACGCTACGTTCCTACATGTTCTCTGTCCCTCAGACCACGCTACGTTGCTACATGTTCTCTGTCCCTCAGACCACGCTACGTTGCTACATGTTCTCTGGTGTCAGATGGTTTGACCTTCACCATTTTTCTCATGTTGTCATGATTTTTGAGCATTTCTACATCTCTGATTAGATACCTTGATTAGATACACTCATCTTATGAGGACAAGTGTCCATGTTCAGACCACAGTCCTTCAGCACCATACACACACCTGCAGTCATCTCCACATACACACACACACACCTGCAGTCATCTCCACATACACACACCTGCAGTCATCTCCACATACACACACACACACCTGCAGTCATCTCCACATACACACACACACACCTGCAGTCATCTCCACATACACACACCTGCAGTCATCTCCACATACACACACACACACACAGTCATCTCCACATACACACACACACACCTGCAGTCATCTCCACATACACACACACACACAGTCATCTCCACATACACACACCTGCAGTCATGCAGTCATCTCCACATACACACACACACACAGTCATCTCCACATACACACACACACACCTGCAGTCATCTCCACATACACACACACACACACAGTCATCTCCACACACACACACACACACACACAGTCATCTCCACATACACACACCTGCAGTCATCTCCACATACACACACACACAGTCATCTCCACATACTCCACATACACACACACACACAGTCATCTTCACATACACACACACACCTGCAGTCATCTCCACATACACACACACACACAGTCATCTCCACATACACACACACACACAGTCATCTCCACATACACACACACACACACACACACACACACAGTCATCTCCACATACACACACACCTGCAGTCATCTCCACACACACACACACACACAGTCATCTCCACATACACACACACAGTCATCTCCACATACACACACACACACAGTCATCTCCACATACACACACACACAGTCATCTCCACACACACACACACACACACACAGTCATCTCCACATACACACACACACAGTCATTCCCCACATATACACACACACACAGTCATCTCCACATACACACACACACAGTCATCTCCACATACACACACACAGTCATCTCCACATACACACACACACAGTCATTCCCCACATATACACACACACACAGTCATTCCCCACATATACACACACACAATCCCACCAAGTATCTCCTCCCTCTCTTCTTCTGTCCCTCTCCCTCCTTCCCCCCATCCCTCTCTCCCTCTCTCCCTCTCAGAGCTCTAATGAAGCCTGTCTCTTCCACACCACTGCCAATGGCTCATCAGGCTGCCCGGGGCACTGTGTCACCTCACCACCCCACCCAGCAGCACGCCAACGACCGCAGGTCTACCCTCAGCTCACACACATCCACAGGGTGAGGGAGGGAGGGAGAGGGAGGGAGAGGGAGGGAGAGGGAGACAGAGTAGAGAAGCTGTAATGGCTAGACACCCCTCGTTTAAGGAGGATGAAGGAGTCCAATCTGACTGCCCCTGTGCAAACATGACAAACACCACACAAGCTCTCAGCTGGCCTGCATTTGACCCTCACCACCTTAAAGAGAGGGATGCCCACACACACACACACACACACACAGGAACACACCTTAATGGGCTCATACGTTCACACATTTTGAACGGGGCTGGGAGAAATATAAGCCGTCAGCCATCAAACCCAAATTGGGAAATTTGGAAATAAGGGGCTGCTTCCAAATGGCCCCTGAGCTGGCGTTGGCGGGCAGGATGAAACGGCCATGTGCTCTTTGCTCTTCCAGTTTAAGAAGCTTTAGGTTGGAGCTCAGCACCTCCTCCCTCCCCCAGGCTCTGTGTCTCCAGTGTGGAGGGCTGGCGCGGCCCTGACTGATGCGGCCTCTGGATTAACCTTGGACAGCACTGCAGGACGGTTCGGGATTTATCTCCCGCTGCTATTGATCGCTGCTCCTTCCCCCTCCACCGCCTCCTCCGCCTCCTCCACCCGGGTTCCTAAAGGCTGAGGGGAATGACGTGTCTGCGCGATCGATTTTAAGCCGCGAGGAAGACTGAGGTATGCTGCACAGGCCAGTGTAGTTTTACACGCGCACACACTGACACACACACACACACACACACACACACATGCAGGCCACTGCTGAGGCCCGGGGCAGGTTAGCCGAGGTCCGACTCAGGCCCGCGAGACACAGTGACACTGGGACCGTGTTTCATCTGGCAACACCGGGAATCATTCACCTCCCCCACCTCCCCCACCTCCTCCACCTCCTCCACCTCCTCCACCTCCCTCCACCCCCTCCGAGTTGCAAAAGAACAGCAAAGCCGAGTGGAGAAAATAAGGGGGAAAAACGAGCAGCAGAATTAAAACAGGAAGTCAAACTCCGGCGGAGCGCGAGTCTCTCTTCCTCTCGCGTGCACTCATCATTTTTCCCTTCGCTTCTTCATCGTTCCCTCATTCATTTGCCCCTTACATCTTTACTACTCGCGCTGCCGTGTGAGACTTCGGCGCATTCCAGTCTCAAACACACACGGTTTTTATTCAGGTCTTTCCGAACATCGTTTTCATATTCAGATGCTCCCCTTTCTGCTGCGTGCGGTAGGAACCGGCTTCGTCGTCGTGCCTTTGTGCCCGTCTCTAGGTGTGTGCGTAACCGGCAGCGACGGAGCACAGGTGTCTACAGCGCCCCTGACTGCAGCACCTCCCCGGCTGTAGCGCGTCGCACCTGCTGACCACGAGATCAAGCGGCGTCAGTCGTCTACTCAACTCAATTACCCATAATCCCTGAGCGAAAAACTGAGCGAAGACGCCGCTCGGAACTAATCTCCCATGATGCCTTGTGCCTAAATGACGGCGGTCAAGCAGAGAGAGGCCGGTCCATCTCCAGACAGCCTCATCCACACCAGGCCACACAAACTCAGGAGATCAGCACACCACAGCGTCTTTGAGGAAGAACCTATGAAGAGCCTATGGAGAACCTATGAGGAAGACTCCCACACATCCACACACGCATATACACACACACACACGTGTAATTCTCACCTGATGGGGTAGTCCGCGGCACTCAGGTTGATGAAGAAGTCCCAGGGCCAGTCGGCCATGGTCAGCAGGTCCTGCATGCCCTGCAGGTACATGCTCAGCAGACTAGCGCCGCCCCAGATGGTGGACATGCGCCAGGGCGTGAGGCGCACGTTGGGGTACTGGCTGGCCAGCGTCACCATCTGCCTGTGGAGGTAGTTGGAGCGCTGGGGAGGGGGAGAAAACAGGGTCACTCCGCCCTCAGCTCATGGATGTGGGGTCTACACCTACTGCTGCTTCTGCTGGTTATTGCTGTACAGCGCTGTGTAAAGTTCAAGTGAAGTGAAGTGAACGGAATCCAAAAAGGCAAATGTGGCTTACTTCAGTAGTCACACCCACACACACACACACATATCAAAATAACCCATCTACCAGTGCAAGTGATCCAAGTCTAAAGAACATTCTGGCTACACCTGGAGTGACTGAGCTGCTTTTACAGAGAGTCATGGAAACCTCTGATTGCCTTTTCCCCTCTTTCTCCCTCTCTCTTTCTCCCTCTCTCTCTCTCTCTCTCTCCCTCTCTCTCTCTCTCCCACTCTCTCTCCCTCCCACACTCTCTCTCTCTCCCCCATCTCTCCTTCCCACACACTCTCTCTCCCTCTCTCTCTCTCCCACTCCCTCTCCTACACTCTCTCTCTCCCTCTCCCTCTCTCTCACCCTCTCTATCTCTCCTGTCTCTCTCCCTCCTCCTGTCTCTCTCTGTCTTACTCTGTGTCTGTCTCTCATTTCAATTCAATTCAGTTAAATTCATGGTCCTTTATTGGCATGACAAATAGTGGTGCATTTGTATAGCCAAAGCTTGGCGTACAGAGGATGAAGGTTTAAAGAATAATAATACAACAACAACACAAGAACAATAAAACAACAACAAATTGAACATTATACAGGTTTTGAAAAGAAAATGACAAACGGGGCATTTGTGTTATAGTGAGGTGTGCATGTGTGTGTGTGTAGATGTGTGTGTGATCTCCTGACATTCATTCGCTGTCCCTTTAATGTTGGCAGGTGAGGTTGTACTTCCTTAAATTTTGAGTGTTAGAAAGTGTAGCTACGTTTCTGTTCTGTTCTGCTCACTCTATTGGCAAACTCTTCCCTCCGCTATAAGCCAATACCCCTCGTGTCTGCTTCTCTCTGTAGCCAGACAGCGCTTGCCCAGTCTGGACTTGGTCAGGGTGGTTCCCAGTGCTCCCAGTGCTCCCAGTGTTACCACGGTCAGGTAGTCTGCCATGATGAACGCTCTTTTTGGAGCCAGGTAGAATCGCATTTTTCGTTTTGATGTTGACTCCCAATAAAGGTCTTTCCCCCTTAGATGTCTGTAATTGGGGTCATCAGGTGTGGTGTATTCTCCTCTGCTCCACAGCCTATGGGCTGTTAGTGGGTGTTGGGGCGTCTTCTTAGCGCCACGTGTGGTACTGTAGAGCGTTACAGTGGTGTGAGTTTTCAGAACATAACTGCCCTTTTCTGTGTCTGTAGTGTCTGCATAATTAATGGATATTGGCCTAATTCTGGTTGCGGTGTTTCGGTGAGCTTTTATGATTTGTTTACAAAACTCAACAAGAAACAACTCAACTGGCTGTTTTTTCCATTTGCTAACTTTATTTGTAAGTGGCCCCAACACTTCACTACCATTTAGGGTATTGGACTCAAAATTGATTCAAACATTTCTGCCTGGGTGTGGCGTCAGTGCCCCAGCTGGTGCAGCGTCTGCCGTTAGCCCCGTTCAGCGGGAGACGGCAGAACGAGGTCGTCCACAAAGCCCATGTTTGAGTTGAGTTGTGCAGAGTGAGGTCAAAAGCTGAAGTAACGTTGCTCTAACTCATTTATGAAAATGTTAAACAGTGCTCCTGTCTCGCTCCTGTCTCACTCCTGTCTCGCTCCTGTCTCACTCCTGTCTCACACAGCACTCCTCTGTCTCCTACGACACTTATTTTCTGTATATATTGTTTTAATTAGGTCTTATATTTTACCTCCTACAGCACTTTCAAGAGGTTTACAGAGCAGCCGCAAATGATTTTTTAAATCAATGAAGCATGAAAATATTTAGTTTTTCTTTTGGGCACTTTTCAATTAGAGTACAGTAAATATGTAGAGTGTAAATATGATTAGTAGTAATTTGGTAAAAATCCAATTTGACTTTGACTCAAGACATTATCCTTAATATGAAGGTTCAAAATATCTTGAATTTAAGATACTGCACAGAATCTTCCCCAGATGATTTAGCACAAATGCCTTAGTAACTGTTAGGATCAAATTTATATCTCCCTCTCACTCTGCCTGTCTCTCTCTCTCACTCTCCCTGTCTTTCTCTATTGTCTTCTCCTCCGTTCTGCTCGTCTCTCATTGGCTTTGATCCCGGCCTCCCACAGTTCTGAGTGTATCAACACGCCCTTGGGAGATTACGAGATGATGGGGTCGACCCCCCCACCCCCTCCCAACACTCTTCACTCTTTCTGTAGCTTGAAGTAGTTCATTAAGCACAAGGTTGGCTGTGTGTAATTATGAGAGAGAGAGGGAGTACACCATGGTCGTCTGTATGATTGTGTGTGCGTGTGTGTGTGTGTGTGTGTAGAGGGTCTGAATACACAGCTTTCATGTTTCTACTCTATCACTTGCTGTGTACAGACCGTGTGTGAACCTCAGAAGACCACCTGTGTAATAATCCCCCCAGCAGCTTCTGAAACAGTGATCACAATGAGGAGAGCAGCCTGGAGCCTGGAGCAACCTCCACACACACACCACCCCTCCGCCTTCCTCCCCTCCCCCCTCATCACCTCCTCCCCTCCTCCTCACCCCCGTCCTCTCCAGGTAGCTCCTACGTTACAGGATGTTTGCTGCAGGAGAGGAACAGCAGCTAAACAGCATGTGTCTCTCTCTGATTTCCTGTGTCTGAACTCACACATGTGCCCCCCACTGACTCACACACATGCACAAACACTAGCACAAACAACATTTTAAGAAAAACACATTCACTATGTTTGTGTTTGTGTGTGTGTGTGTTTGTGTATTTGAGAAAAAGAGTGAGGGTGTGTATGAACATCAAATGCCTTTGTTTCCTATGTAGTGGGATATGGGTCGTGGTACCTGGCAACCCGAGCCAGAGGCAGAGGTGAGCATGTACAAAGCACCCAATCTGCCTCGCCTCCCTCCTCACTGAGGGTAGACCTGCCTCTTTAGAATTACTAGCCACATCAGCAAACACCCTCCGCCATTAGTGTGTTAAACACACCTGCTGTGGAGGGGAACGATTAACACTGGCACGATGTTCATGAGAGGTGAATCAGGTTCTTTTTGAGAGGTGAGTCAGGGTCTTTTTGAGAGGTGAGTCAGGGTCTTCACGAGATTACAGTCAGGGGCTTAGAGAGGTGAATCTGACTCTTTGTGACACGTGAATCTGACTCTTTGTGACACGAGTCACTCTTTGTGACACGAGTCACTCTTTGTGACAGGCTTTAGTGGCCTTTTTCTTGTTCAGGGCTACTTGCCAAGAACAAAAGTTCTGTTAGGAGTCACAGCAAATAGAGTTGTGCTGCTAATTACCTCAGCACACACACACACACACACACACATCTCTCTCACTATTGTTTGCTCTTACTGTAATGTATTTATTTACCTTGCATATGTTTGCAAGTATGTGACCTATGAGCTAATTAAAAGTCAGTTTGCTTTCTCATCTTTGTATTTATCAATTAGTCTGTGATGCTGTGAGGTGGAGGTGTTGAGCCGTTTGTGTAGAACAAATGTGTGTTCTTGCATATGTGTGTGTGTGTGTGTGTGTGTGTGTGAATATGTGTGTGTGTGTGTGTGTGTGTGTGTGTGTGTGTGTGTGTGTATGTGTATGTATATGTGTGCGTGTGTGTGCGTGCATGTATGTGTGTGTGTGCGTCTGTGTGTGTGTGTGTGTGAATGTGTGTGTGTGTAGGTGTGTGTGAGTGTGTGTTGTGTGTGGGTGTGTGTGTGTGTGTGAGTGTATGTGTGTGTGTGTACCTGGTCCACGTGGAGCTAGTAGTAGTGTTGACATGTGATAGATGTGTGTGTGTACCTGGTCTATGTGGAGGTAGTAGAAGTGTGACGTATGATTGATAGATGTGCGTGTGTGTGTGTGTGTGTGTGTGTACCTGGTCCACGTGGAGGTAGTAGAAGTGTGACGTATGATTGATAGATGTGTGTGTGTGTGTGTGTACTTGGTCCACGTGGAGGTAGTAGAAGTGTGACGTGTGATTGATAGATGTGTGTGTGTGTGTGCGTGTACCTGGTCCACGTGGAGGTAGTAGAAGTGTGACGTGTGATAGATGTGTGTATGACGTGTGATAGATGTGTGTGTGTGTGTGTGTGTGAGTACCTGGTCCACGTGGAGGTAGTAGAAGTGTGACGTGTGATAAATGTGTGTGTGTGTGTGTGTGTGTGTGTGAGTACCTGGTCCACGTGGAGGTAGTAGAAGTGTGACGTGTGATAAATGGCCTTGAAGAGACGCTGCACCTGACGTGCGGCTCGTCCATGGACCACCAACATGAAGGCGATCCGCACTGGCACCGCTGGGACCGTCTCCATGGAGTCCTCCTCCCAGTGCAAGTTCATGTTCGCTTTACCTAAACACACACACACACACAGGCACACACACACACACACACAGGCACACACACACACACACACACACACTTCAGTTAATCCCAAGGCTGCCTGACTGAGAGCAAAACTGGCTGTTTGCAAAATGGAGACGTGCTTACAAAATACATTCCAACAAAACACAGTACATACAAACAACACAGTTAATCTTACTGCTTGAAACAGTAAGTACAAACCTAAAATGTATCATTTATCAGTTTTTCCAGATCTGTGGAGCCTATGGAGATTTTTCCTATCACTAGCCAAGGGTGTGTGCATGTGTGTGTGCATGTGTGTGTGTGCATGTGTGTGCACGCGCGCACGTGTCCAACTTCACAGCAGAGGAAGTTACTGGCACGAATCGGAGCTCTCGCTCCTCCTGTAGTTAGACGCTGGAGCGTCTCCAATCGAGGCGGTGGGCAGCCATCCTGGCCCATGCCTACCGACCACGGTCTCCCCCGCCAGCTCCACTGGGTTCCACTGGGCTCCCCTGGACATGGAGCGACGGGTCTTTAATAAAAAAAAAAAAATCACTGCTCTTCCTCCTTCCTCTTCTTCCTCCTATTCGCAAAACAGCCCATCTGGGCGGGCTGAGAGCTGAGTGCAGCTTTCTAAAAACAGCCTTGTGGAATAACGGAGCGTGTGAGGGCTGTCTACACCTACCGCGGGCCCCCAACCCCCGCGACCCCGTCACCTGTCGGAGAGCCCCATATAAAGTTACCCCCCTCCCGAGCTCTGAGCCCCGGGGTTTCTGGCAGCAGGCCATGCGGTGGCTGAGGAAATGTTCCAGCAGGGGCGTAATGGCTTCAGCAACGCCTGGCGAGACAGACGTAACCTCCGGCCCTCTGCAGGTCTATCTGCACCCAGACGGGCGGCCAGACGGTCAGACATGCAGGTTAGACGGGCCGTGCAGACCTGCCACATCCTCTACTGGGCTGCTCCAGACAGGCTGCTTCAGACGGGCTGCTCCAGACGGGCTGCTCCAGACGAGCTGCTCCAGACAGGCTGCTTCAGACGAGCTGCTCCAGACAGGCTTCTTCAGACGGGCTGCTCCAGACGGGCTGCTCCAGACGAGCTGCTCCAGACAGGCTGCTTCAGACGAGCTGCTCCAGACGAGCTGCTCCAGACAGGCTGCTTCAGACGAGCTGCTCCAGACAGGCTGCTTCAGACGAGCTGCTCCAGACGGGCTGCTTCAGACGAGCTGCTCCAGACAGGCTTCTTCAGACGGGCTGCTCCAGATGGGCTGCTCCAGATGGGCTGCTTCAGACGAGCTGCTCTAGACAGGTTTCTTCAGACGGGCTGCTCCAGACGGGCTGCTTCAGACGGGCTGCTCCAGGCGGGCTGCTTCAGACGAGCTGCTCCAGACAGGCTTCTTCAGATGGGCTGCTCCAGACGGGCTGCTCCAGACAGGCTTCTCCAGACGGGCTGCTTCAGACGGGCTGCTCTAGACGGGCTGCTTCAGACGGGCTGCTTCAGACGGGCTGCTCCAGACGAGCTGCTCCAGACGACGGGCTGCTCCAGACGTTCAGGGCTCTTATTATGGCGAGGCTGGCGTGGCATCCAGCCGTCTCTGTGCCCACATCTCGGGCGCAGCTCATGCGGCTGCTGCTCTGGCTGGTCTATCTAATCACATCCAGAGTCTAATCATGCCCAGAGTCTAATCACGCCCAGAGTCTAATCACGCCCAGAGTCTGGTCACGCCCAGAGTCTGGTCACGCCCAGAGTCTAATCACACCCAGAGTCTAATCACACCCAGAGTCTAATCATGCCCAGAGTCTAATCACGCCCAGAGTCTAATCACGCCCAGAGTCTGGTCACGCCCAGAGTCTAATCACGCCCAGAGTCTAATCACACCCAGAGTCTAATCACACCCAGAGTCTAATCACGCGCAGAGTCTAATCACGTCCAGAGTCTAATCACGCTCAGAGTCTAATCACGCCCAGAGTCTAATCACGCCCAGAGTCTTTTCATGGCCAGAGTCTAATCACGCCCAGAGTCTAATCACGCCCAGAGTCTGGTCATGCCCAGAGTCTAATCACGCCCAGAGTCTTTTCATGGCCAGAGTCTTTTCATGGCCAGAGTCTAATCACGCCCAGAGTCTAATTACGCCCAGAGTCTAATCACGCCCAGAGTCTGGTCATGCCCAGAGTCTAATCACGCCCAGAGTCTAATCACGCCCAGAGTCTGGTCATGCCCAGAGTCTAATCATGCCCAGAGTCTGGTCATGCCCAGAGTCTAATCATGCCCAGAGTCTAATCACGCCCAGAGTCTAATCACGCCCAGAGTCTAATCATGCCCAGAGTCTAATCACGCCCAGAGTCTAATCACGCCCAGAGTCTAATCACGCCCTGAGTCTAATCATGCCCAGAGTCTAATCACGCTCAGAGTCTAATCACGCCCAGAGTCTAATCACGCCCAGAGTCTGGTCATGCCAGTTGTTATTCGCAATCCAGCCAGTGCAGTGGCCTCCACGGTTTACGGGACTACAAAGTCTAAAGCGAAATGCTTGAGCCCCATTATCAGAGTGTATCTGGCGGCCTGTCAGAGAGAACAGCCCAGGTGATGTTTCTGTCCGCATACGTCACATTCTTAGAAAACCAGTTTGTTTCCAATCTGTGATGTTTGTTCTGTTCTAGGAAAGCTGCGCTTTCATGTAGGTTTGGTGCAGTACGAATCCATCAGTGTTTGTCTTCAAAGGCTTTATTCACTGCCTCATCCAATCATAACATGAAGCTTATACACACACACACACACACACACATGCAGACACACACACACTAATCTGAACTCCAAAAAAAAGGCACTGGAATTAGAATCTTCTCACGCAGACCCCATCTCCTCCACCACTGTCTCCAAGGCTGTCATCTCCATGGTGACAGCCTTGTCATATCTGTCAGAAGCCATCGGGGCTTCCGGAAAGTTCCCCAGGCAGAAGCCCCCGAGCCCTGAACAGATCTGTCACTGCTCTGTTTTAACGCACCCGCTGCGTTGAAACAGACTTTCTGAGCCAAACTCTAAGCACTGCATAATTGCTTGAATATGCTTTCTGTAGTCTGAAGAGAAAGTTAGGTGGGATGAGGTGCTGGGGTGGGTGTTTAACAGAAAGCTCTGCGATTACAAGTGTCTACCCTCACGCAGAAATCCCGAATCTCATTTGCAGCCTGTCTCTGATTGTAATTACAGGCGCTGGGCCTGTCTGTTGTCAGCCCCGTGAGTCTTAATGAAGCTGCTCCACAAACCTCCGCTGACAGCTCCGCAATTAATTCCGGAGAAACCGGCATTATCTTTAGTATTGTTTATCCTAAATTCCAAAAACACTCTGATAATACTTTCCTGGTTGACAAAAATAGCCGAGGCATGTAATCAGTCATTATCCCTACGGAGGAGGTTTATTTATTTATTTGCTCATTTATTTGTTAATTATTTTATCTGACCTTTAGCTTGCACCACAGGATGGTCCACCATGGGCAGCGTACTCACCCTCTAGGGGGCAATAGCGAGTGACCTTCTCAGGCATCAGCTGTTTCTCCTTGTGTCGGCAGTACACCTCAGCGATCTGCTGCCGGCACTCCTTGGTCTTGGCGCGGGACAGCGCAGAGATGGCCTCCTTGCCCGTGATCTCGCACTTGGGCGGCTGGTCGTACTTGATGTCGGCGGCGGGAGGGGCCGTCCTCTTGGCCTGCTGGGAGCGATGGCGGTGCGGCTGTGGGCGGGGCGTGGGGGCGGAGCCGGGGCGGGTGTGGTTGAGGCCGCCCCCGGGCGGGAGGGCCCCCCGCATGGCCTCGTGGGAGCCCCCGGGGGGCGTTCTCTGGGCGTGGGCTCTCTCCAGAAGCTCTTGCTTGCGCTTGGCCGGCGCCGGCCGGGGCGTCTGCGATCTTGCCCCGAAGTTGCTGTTGTCGATGTTCTCAAAGTCCTTCGGCACGGAGTTCTCGTTGTTGCTGTCGACGCGAACTTTTTCCTTGGGCCGGTGAGAGTAGTAGCCATCCTGAAGGGCACAGACAAAACAAGAAGGCGTGTTGCCATCAGGGGAATGTCAATGCCATCGTTACAACAACACTGTACCACCTCCGGGAGAGACCCAGTCACTCGGGGCCAGGGTCCGCAACGGCACTGTCGTGTTCAACGAGGTGGCACCTGGACACCATTTCTGGAGTTCTGGAGTTAGTATCGGGCCTGTCTCGGGTCAGTCTGTGGTCTGTCTCGGGTCAGTCTGTGGTCTGTCTCGGGTCAGTCTGTGCTCTGTCTTGGTCCTGTCTCAGGTCGCTGAGCAGCAAACACACAGATCTATGAAACTGGGTGGCGAGTCATTTTATTATACATTATGGTCATTATAATCCATAACGGACATGGGCATTCTATGGGATTTATAATCAAAAGATTCACATTTTCAGTCATGGGAGCAAAGCGAGACCGACAGGAAGTTCAGAGCACAGAGGAAAAGAGCAACAACCACAATAATCATACAAGTAATAAAACATTATTATTCAATTATTATTATTATTATGACTGAGTTAATCTCAACACACCGGGCAGCAAAGCCACGACTGTATGACTAATATTGCCAGAAACAGAGGATTCTGGTCTCAGGATCCCAGGACACATTATCGGACAGGTGCTCCCTCCATCAGACGTATGTGGGGCGGTGTATCCCTGCTGACGGTGTCCTCCCCTTAGCCACGGCTGGAGGGCAGGGCCTCGCACGAGGAAATTACAGGGACTTGGATTAATAGCCCGAGAAACCACAGGAGGTGCGTTAGGCTGCCGGAGAAAAGACTATTGATCGCTCACCAAAAAAAAGCAAAGAAAAGCCCCCAGCCCATTTCCCAGAGATCAGTGGGGCCTCCTGATCCACACGGCTGAGCCCCAGCAGGCCCTCCCTCCTGAACCGCTTTTTTCTTTCCTATCGTTTCCCCTTACCTTCTATTTTCTCGCAAACTCCCTCAGCTTTTTGTCTTTTTCCCCTGTTTTCTCTCTTTCAGGAAGCAGGTTTGCTCTTTCATCATCCATCACTCAGAGGGAGGGAAAGGGAGACACTCGTTTATCATGCCCAATTTATCTATTCCCCTCTTCCTCCTCTCTCAGTCTTTAGGTGTAGAGCAACAGGGGCCACACACAGACACACACACATTCCCCACACAGTATAGATCAATAAAAAGAACATCTCTCTGTCCTGGCCATGAGGGAGGGCATGTCTCCAGAACACACCTCCACCTGTTCCATGAGGCAGGGCATGTCTCCAGAACACACCTCCACCTGTTTTGTGAGGCAGTGCATGTCTCCAGAACACAACTCCACTTGTTCCACGAGGCAGGGCATGTCTCCAGAACACGCCTCCACGTGTTCCACGAGGAAGGGATGTCTCCAGAACACGCCTCCACGTGTTCCACGAGGCAGGGCATGTCTCCAGAACACACCTCCACCTGTTCCACGAGGCAGGGCATGTTCCCGGACGACGCTTTGACTGGTTCAGCAAATACAGCCAATTGTTCAAACAAGTGATGTTTTAAAGGCGGATGAATAGGAACCTGGGTGTGGTGAGCGGCTCTGAAACCTGAGCCCAGTCAATAGCATAATGTCCTCTCTTCTGCCTTTTCAGCTCAGCAGCCATGCTAGCACACTCTGACAGAAATAATGCATCCTATTTTCAGCAGACCATATTTACCTCTGTCTGCTGTTCGTGTCTCTCTTTTGGATTAAATGTATTTTCATCACCAAAAAACCCTTCGTGTCACTAATAACGTCAACAAAGACAAACCTCCCAACTCCGGTTGATACGTCTCACGGGAGAACCTTGCCAGTGGGGATCTGTCTCTAAAGCCAGCGCATCAATACCATCTTCAGAATCCAGGCGCTAACCGTAATCCTAACTGACTGCGCTGAGAGAGCATCTACGCTGTGTGGACAGCAACGCAAATGAGGCTTGTGAAAGCGGCGGTGCAGGGACCCAGTGGAAAGGCCACTGGTCAATGATCGAGTCATAAACAGTTCGGCGTCCCGCCCATCAGCGTCCGCCGCTGCTGTGAGTTACTGTGCCACTTCGTGGATGGAAATACGCTCGGTCTACAGGTCAAACACGAGCATGTGCACCAGTGCACATGATCACACAAAACACGCGTGTGCGCATCCACACGAGTGCACTTACACGCCACGTTCATACACGACAGCACATGTACACGCCGGCGCACGTACACGCCGGCGCACACACACAACAGTGCGCATACACACAAGCGCGCACCTGCATGGATTAAGAGGACACAGAGCTGCTCTAGCCCTATTTCCGTAAACACACACACACGGGCCTGTAAATGCACAGGATGTCATGACGAGCGGCTACAAGCTAAATAATGCTCTTCCTATTCATCTTAAAGAGGGAGGAGTTAAGGCGGAGGTCTTCGTGCAGTCTGAGCGGGGGCAGCTGTTTATGCCGCACCACCCACTTTTAGGAACACAAGGGTGAAGGGAGAGGAGAGACCGCGGGAGACGCCACCCCTGATAATGCTGCTCGGTCACCCCCATAATGGCTATTCCAACTGATTCATTATGGCTCCTAGACGCTGGTTCACCTCCAGCTCTCGACCGCGGCCCGGAGGCGAACCAGAAGGGCGGCGCCTGCGAGCGCTTTCAGCTGGGCGGACGCATGGCCGGGGGAGCGCACAGGATGTTATGAAGACAGCACTGAAACCCAAATAATGCTCTTCCTGCGGCTGAACACGGGCCAAACGCAGGCCAGCTGCATCCCCTGCTGGCCCGGGTCACCTCTGGGGAGGGGGGGTTATGGGGGGGGGGGGGCAAACGTTTGCTTTCACCCCGCGCTCAGTGGGTCACGCGGGAGTCACCTTCCTCTGGGGGATGGGGGGGTGGGGCTGACCCCTGGGCATGAGAGAAGGAGACAGAGAAAGAGTGAAAGAGAGAGAGAAAGAAAGAAGGATTGAGAATGAGAGAGCGCAGACAGAAGTAGTAAAAGAGGTGTGAAAAGAGAGTACATGAGAGAGAGAGAGAGAGAGAGAGAGAGAGTGGGGAGGTGGGGGCAGGGTGGGCCAGGGTTTATTAACAAGCAGGCCCTGTCAGCATCCGCAGTTCACTCGTGCATGGGGAATGCCAGTCACGTGTGCAGCAAGGCAGCCTGGGAAAGGAGCCGCCGGGGGTTGTGGGGGCCTCTGCTGATTCACACAGCGCTCAGGTCCAGAGTGCAGAGCACAGAGCGCACACACAATACCCACACAGGCTGTAGGTGCACACTGACTCACGCGCTTTGCATTACCTGTTTAAAATGTGCTGGACAAATAGCTTTAGCCTAATACCCATACACAAGCACCCACTGTGAGTAAACACTCGTACACAGACAGTCTCTGCTAATGCATGCATCCTTATACACAGATTATACGTTCGGAAACAGAGCAAATGAGAACAGAGGGAGAAGCCTACTAATACCCAGTGCTTAGTTAGAGAGTCACACACACACACTTCAACATGTATACACAGTGACTCCACTAAAGCATGGAACAGATACTTACACAGTGACCAGTGAACAATGTGCGCTTACAGAAAACCTGTGTGTGCAGTTTGCAGTCCATACCGAGTGCATGTATTCCACTCATCATGTTACAGTGCACACATTGTGCATGTGGAAAAAATGACCACAGGCCTGCAGAAGGCCGTTCGCAAGGTACAACAAAGTGTGGTACTATCAGAGATCTTTGCTACAACCAAAAGGCGTAGCCAAAATAATGTCTTCCCTGCGCCTCTGACCCTGCATCGCTCTGCGCCGACCCAAATTCCACGAACGCAACCAGTCGGGTGTTAATTGTGCTTGTCGTTTAGATTTTTTTTAAGCGAAGCGAAAACAATATTGTGATCAATGCAGCTAAATCCAAATATCAAGCTCCAATAATCTCCGATTTCTCCTTTCACTCTGTTAAGTGTGTCAATAAAATACTGTTAATATCAAGACCTTTAAAAAAATATCACAATACAAGTTGAGATTCTGTATCAACCAACCCACAGGCAGTGTTAACATGCAGAGAGCACCGCAGAGCTGCAGCATTCCTTAAAGAAAAGCTGCCTCATCTGTCAGACGTCAGGGCTCCGAGCGCCTGCTGCTGAGACTGCCGACGACCTGGACTGGAGATGGTCCTCTTTGGTGCTGCTGGTATACTGCAACAAAAAGTGTTCTGTGGTGATGCATTCCACAAGACACTGTTACTGAAGCCACAGAGAGACGGACAGACAGCGGCAGAAGTAGGAGAACTTGCTCCAAGCACACAGCACACTGTAACCCATTTTTTTTTGCCTGTCATAACCACATGAAGGAGATGCAGCACTTTTTCAAGCAACAACACCCACTCCCCCCACCCAACCCTCAACACGTGCACATATTTCTGGCACCGATCCACCACTTCTGTAATCATGCACAACCCCACACGTCTCCTTGGTTGCACCAGACTCTCTCTGTCTCTCTGTCTGCCTGTCTCCCCCTCCTCAGACTCTCGGACTGTGTCTTTCTCTCAGCCCCAGAGCTTTCGCTCTCTCTCTCTCTCTCTCTCTCTCTCTCTCTCTGATGCCGTCTCTCTTTCTCTCTGCCACTCTACAGACTCTCTCTCTCCTCAGTTGGGCATCTCACGGCACCGATGGGCTGCCGGGGGCTCTGGCAGCGGCTCTTGCGCTTGACGCGACCTGACTACAGTGGGCACGAAGGAGGTCCTCACCTCCCAGCCCTCAGATACAGTCCAATACAGCCCTCAGATACAGTCCAACACAGCCCTCAGATACAGTCCAACACAGCCCTCAGATACAGTCCAACACAGCCCTCAGATACAGTCCAACACAGCCCTCAGATACAGTCCAGATACAGTCCAACACAGCCCTCAGATACAGTCCAACACAGCCCTCAGATACAGTCCAATACAGCCCTCTCATACAGTCCAACACAGATACAGTCCAATACAGCCCTCAGATACAGTCCAACACAGCCCTCAGATACAGTCCAACACAGCCCTCAGATACAGTCCAACACAGCCCTCAGATACAGTCCAACACAGCCCTCAGATACAGTCCAATACAGCCCTCAGATACAGTCCAACACAGCCCTCAGATACAGTCCAACACAGCCCTCAGATACAGTCCAACACAGCCCTCAGATACAGTCCAACACAGCCCTCAGATACAGTCCAACACAGCCCTCAGATACAGTCCAACACAGCCCTCAGATACAGTCCAACACAGCCCTCAGATACAGTCCAATACAGCCCTCAGATACAGCCCAACACAGCCCTCAGATACAGTCCAACACAGCCCTCAGATACAGTCCAACACAGCCCTCAGATACAGTCCAACACAGCCCTCAGATACAGTCCAACACAGCCCTCAGATACAACCCAACACACAGCCCAACACAGCCCTCAGATACAGTCCAACACAGCCCTCAGATACAGTCCAACACAGCCCTCAGATACAGTCCAACACAGCCCTCAGATACAGTCCAATACAGCCCTCAGATACAGTCCAACACAGCCCTCAGATACAGTCCAACACAGCCCTCAGATACAGCCCAACACAGCCCTCAGATACAGTCCAATACAGCCCTCAGATACAGTCCAACACAGCCCTCAGATACAGTCCAATACAGCCCTCAGATACAGCCCAATACAGCCCTCAGATACAGCCCAACACAGCCCTCAGTTACAGCCCAACACAGCCCTCAGATAGTGAACAATATAGCCCTCAGTTACAGCCCAACACAGCCCTCAGTTACAGTCCAACACAGCCCTCAGATACAGTCCAACACAGCCCTCAGATACAGTCCAACACAGCCCTCAGATACAGATACAGTCCAACACAGCCCTCAGATACAGTCCAACACACAATACAGTCCAACACAGCCCTCAGTTACAGTCCAACACAGCCCTCAGATAGTGAACAATATAGCCCTCAGTTACAGCCCAATAGAGCCTACAGATTCCAACAAAGCCTTTAGATACAGTCCCATATACTGTCTAATACACTCTACAAGCAACAACACCACTGAATATCCAACCACAAAAACTATTACTTTAGAGTGTATGAAGGAGAGAGAGCGAGATTGAAATAATACAGGAGAAAATGAAAGAAGGAAGCAAGAGACAGAAAGAAGGGAAACAGAAGAAGATAGAATGAGTTGTATAGCAAGTGACAGACAGATACTGTAGATAGATAGAGAGAGAAAGAGAGAGAGAGACAGAGAGAGAGAGAGGCCAAGATGTAATGGCAAGAGGATCAGTACAGGAAAAATAACTTCTTTTCTTCTCAAAGGCCTTGTAGATGCATCTTTAAAACGCTCCACCCAAACGTAATAAGTTTTTTTTCCCAGTGATAAGACCATGAGAAATTCCACTTTTTTTTTTAAATCCACTAATTAAAAGGCCTTTCACTTACTCTCCCTCATATATAACTGTGTCATTTTCCGCTGAAAAACCCAAATCCACTAAATGACGTTTCACACTGAATCACATTCACTGCCTTAATGAGGAGGGGATATAGTGGCACTGGAGAAGGCTCTTGTGAGATCAGCTCGAGCGTGCTTTAATATTCCACAAACAAACAAATAAATAAACAAATGAGCTAATATGGAACTTCAAACAAATCATCGTTGTTTGCATGATGGATGGTTGTGAAGCTGGCTACCTGAACGCCATCCACTCCTGGTTGGAACACCTGGCAAGTTAAGGGTGATCATCGATCCTTTATGGCTGCCGTCCTGAGTCTGCTTGGTTACTTGCATGCCGTGGAAGATGATTAGGTAGAAACATCTTGTATGAAACATATCGAACCACTGCTTTCTGTACTTGTGGATGATTTCTCTGTGATTGAATGTGAATGTGACAAATGTGATTTTATTGTACTGACGGTTTTGTTAAATCAAAAGGTGGATTATAACCAAACATATTTAATGTGGGTCTTCTTATGCAGGTAGATTCTGTGGTGATGCAGTGTTTCGGTCCTAGTCCAAAACCGAGCACGTTTGTAATTTCTACTGATATTCTCTGCAACATAGATGCTTTTTGACCGGACATTGTCCTGATAAACAAAAAAAAAAAAACTTCTTGACGTTTGTAATTATGTTTGACAGTGCGTGTCAGGGGCCAGGGCAGATCGTTTACAGTTTTATGACAAACAGATCGTGAGAGCTCCCGCGAGGAAGAAATGGTTCAGTTCCACCAGCAGCTTCGGAACACACAGCGCGCGAACAAAGACCAAACACCCTGGTCGGGATTTAACACCAAAGACCGCACAGCTTGGGGACAAAGCTTAGAATCACCATTTTGTTTCCCGGACGACTCTCCATAAGCCTGTTGGCCGTTCGAAAACGTTTTTGTGGCGCTTCTCCAGTCGAAAGCATCCCTGTAAGCCTTCTGAGCACCTGTCGGCCCGATTGCCCCGTGCGTCCTGCCACACCAGACCCGGGAGCTTGGCGGAGCAGAGAAGCGCCCGTTAAAGCAGCCGTCCTTTGTTTTAAAGCTTTGAGGCCATGAACGGCGTATCAGGTGGCCAACGGGTAATCCATCACCTCGGGGATTTTGGCCGTTCGACCGAAAGCGCTGCCCGAATTGGTCTATGTGCGCACGTGCGCGCTGACAACGGTTTAAGCACGTGAAAGTCATGTACAATTTATACCGTGTGAAAGTGTATCGCTAGTAACTTTATGTCGCCAACCCTTACATCTGGCCTGTTTTGTGTCTCTTCTTTTCTCTTCTCTTATTTCCGACACGTCAGACAAAAAAAATGCAAAAAAATTAAAATCAATAGTCATAAAAAAACACCGTGCATGAGGACGACATGCTGCTTCCAGTAGCTTCCCATTACGAGCCATAACAGCTTGTCTCGTTTCCTGTTCTCTGGCTGTATGTCGATAGCTGGGAGCAACCAGCCGCCCGGGAGAGGTGCATCCATTAAAATGGGAGACACTGCCTTCCGTTTCTGTTGCATTACAATTACTCTGGCACATTCCTTATTTAAACCCTTGTTACATCAAAATAAACAATCACCCCTTTCCCTCTGGCAAAAGAGAGAGAGAGAGAGAGAGAGAAACACGTGCTTAATGGGAGAGGTAAAGCCTTCTAGGCGAAGCGTTTAAAGAGGCATGCAAATGAGCAGGCGATGCAATTAGCCAGTATTCACAAAGGCCCGGAGTCTGTTAATGAAACCTCAAGGTGCCGATAGAGGGGAAACTGGGTAGCCGAGACGCGGTAAGCAGCGCAGACCCCTCCACTCACCCCAGCCCAAGCGACCCGGGTGTGACCCGCTACCTTCCAGAAGGAGGCGGGAAGGAGCGTTTAGTTTTCCCGATTCCGAACATATCGATACATCCCAAACTGATCTCGCAGCGAAATTGTTTTGTGAGTTTTAAAGCTGCTGTAATTATCTCTACATTTCGAACTCGTGGTGGTTCGTGTAAATAAAGTACATTTTCTTCTTCAACCCATTATCGATTTACATGGTGTATGACTAAAATGTACAAAAATAAAAACTCCTGTGTTAGTCAATGTAACAACCTAATTACAAGTTTTCTATACTGCAGAAAATGAAAAATGCAGTTGTGATGAAACAGCGTGTGCCGTAACGGGGAGCTGGAAGGCTCGCTTATCTTCATAGGCTTGACTACGCACAACAGAACATTCCCGCCATTAATTACGGGCTAATAATGAGGTTATAATGAAAAAGGACAAAAGGAACAAAATCAAATTAGTGCTTCTAGGGGCCCTGCGTTCCGTCTACGTCTACGACATAAAGCAATTTCCACAACGACGCAGCATTTCCTGTAGCCCATGTCCTGTTCTCCTGCTGTCTAAGATCGTCCGTGTAGAAATGCCTTCCCAATAATCACAAACTGGAGCTAAATAACAGACAAGACTCCACCCTGCTGTGCTCCTACCGCACAGACGACCTCGCCAGCGCGCAAACGCACGCGGAACGACCGAAGAACAACTCTTGGCCGATGGTTCCAGCTGGGAGCGTTTTAAGGACTAATCTCTCCTCTGGCTGAGTAAGGAGGAGTCCTTGGAACAAGCTATCTAGGAAAACCAGATCTGGACAGGAATAGGCCGAAAGCCTGTCATTTGTGAGCAGCTGTTTGTGGGAAGCTGGCTGCTACGGTCCGCGTGGAGGTTACGGGAACGCAGGCGCCCCCACACCCCCCCCAAATGCCGACGTCACAAACGACGAGTGAAAAGATGGAGGCGCAATGGGCACGTGTGACGGTTTGCTAAGTGGTCCCCTGGGTACCTTTAGCCTTTCGTTTCGTGCAGTGCTGCGTTCCTTTAAATAGAAGCATGAATCGGATTGGCCGTCCTCGCTCAGCTTTAAGCCATAAGCCCCCCCCCCCTTCCCCCTCCCCCCCCCCCCCCCACACACACACACATACACAGACCATTGATACTCTCTCTGTAATTTTAAACCCGGTGAGTATGGCGCTGCTAATTGGTGTACCTTTTCATCCTTGCCTTCTTGATTTCAAAGGCACTGGCTACCAGCAGAACTCAACAGGTCTCTGTTGGACTGACCTTGACTTCTCACAAGCTCAAGTCGCCACAGTGAGAAGGCACTTCGTCTGATCATTAGACTCTCGTTCTGTGAGTGCACACATGGCTAAGGAGCGGTGTAAGGGTGTAGGCTTATAGCTCCATGTTTTGAGTACTGCATTTAAACGCTACTGACATTTACAGGCAGTGTGGAAGTAGGACTATGTAATAATGTCAGATAATATTTTGTTTGCCGTTCTTTAAATAAGCAGATTATAGGTTAGCAATTATATTCAACATTTGAAGAACATTTGAACATTTGAAGAAGATAACTATGCCTTCATTTGCTTGTCTGTTTTTCCGCCACTTTCTCTTTTTTGTGTGATGATTCATGTATATTGTAGGTTTTCCTGAATATTCTGAGATAATAACTGCAGTACCTCATATACTTCGGTACACCACTGTACAATATTTCTGTCGCTCAAAGACACCAATGTATGGACACTGAGCTGTTCCGTCATGACTCAGTAAATTAACTGTGTGATGGGGAGGTGTGGGTTTTGGGCGGAGGGGGAGGGGGGATGGGGGGGTAGTTCCTCTGGTGCAACAGCTGCGAAACAACCTGTCTGAAGAATATCAAAGCAGCTGTATTGCGCGCTGAAATCGAATCCATCAAACACCGAGAACGTTTCTGTCACTCACACCTTGATATCGTCTCACCAGAACCAAACATGTCCGTACGGCCTCTGGGGAACAAACGTCCTCGGGAGGAACTGGACAGCCAACTCCCCGCCATTACGCTCAAACGCATCCCCCCCCCCCCAAACGCTCCCCCCCCACCTTGCGGGATGTCGATAAGCGGCTGCAGACTCCTTGCGTTCCCGTGGCCGCCCTGCCCGTCGGCACCGCCGGTCCGCTCTCCCAGCTCCGGTCTTGATTTAAAGAGCCCAATAATTACATCCCAATCATGCACAGCTAACGCTCCACGTCTGCCTTTTAATCCCACATCGACCCAGCTGCCATTGACTTCCTTCGTCTCCTTTTAGGTCTTAGTGTGGTTTTAATATCGGGGACTTTTTTTTTTCTCCACCCCTTCCTTTAAATGACACCCCCCACCCTCAACACCATCATTTCACGGCATTCAAGAGACTCTTTAAAATGCGTTATCAGCAGCATTCATGTTGTGGAACCTTCTCTGCTCCCAGCAGGGTCTATTAAGACTCTTGAGTGTTGCCCATGGAACTGCAGCCCCCTTCTTCAGACAGAAAAAGGGTCACAAAGGAAGACAAGTGGAAAGCCTCTTCTCCAAGGCCCCGTGGGGTTAATAAGAGCCAAATCACACACACGCACACACACACACACACACAGACACGCACAAATAAACAAGTGCTAAGCGCTGAAACCTGTTGGCAGAACTCTACAGCATCCAGGGATGGAACAGAGGCGTAAAATTGCGACTGTATCAATGTGTGAAAGAAACCACATCCCGCGCGTGATGTAATCAGTCAGAGACCAGATGCTGTCGGTCAGCGGCATAACAGCCGAACGTGACCACGCGACCAGCCGACCACCCCAAGCCTCAAAGCCCGAGGCGCGAGAACAAACGATGAGCAGGCTGACCGCAGTCGCAGCTCTGAACTCGCGTGACGTCCGCTGTCGACGGCGGACCATCGGATCTGTCCGGAGGTGAGCCTGTGGCTTCCCTTCTCCTCGGCTCCTCGTGCTCGGGCGGTGCGATCCGGAGATGCCGGCTTACGCACGCGGTGGAGCATGCAGGCCATGGCGCTTATCTCACTGCCCACGTCTGGTTCCCACACTAGCCAAAATGCCACAGTCCCACTGCCCAGTGCAGCAAGCTGGTCAGTCACAATTATATCACCACATTCGTCTGCCAAGGTCCATGTTTGAAAAGCAGAAAGAGCTATGTGTGCTATTTTTTACAGGCAATGTGGGGCATATTGCAGCATACCAACGAGACAAAACAGTGTTAACTTTTTAGAAAAATGCAAGTCTGGCTAATGGAATGCTAGAATTACAAAACAATCTATAAAAAAAAACTATTTTTACTGTCCTCTGGAATGCAAACCAGAAGGTGGCATGCTAATACTCTAACTCCGAACTCCACAGTCTAGTTCCTGTGCAACGGTGGAGGCGAGCGTTAGAACACGAGCATGCATAATGGATCACAGGATCCAATTAGCCGCAAGCGGGGGCGTGGCCTCAGCGCTTCCCACATCCAGCGTCTTTAAAGCGCGAGTGGAGGGGGAGAGAGAGAGAGAGAGAGACACGCGAGGGCAGAGCGAAGGTGACGCATTAACAGGAAAGTGCTGATACGTGGAAAGTGTCTATCGTTAAACCCTAATTTGAAACATTGATAAAACGTACAATGGGGAGCGGCACTTCAAAGACTCGCGCGGCCACGTGGCTGTTAAAACATGAAACGTATCTCGTAAAAAAAAGAGAGCTGGAGGCCTTTCAGAACTGCGGGGGAGAGATTAGGAAACTCGCGAGGCACGGCCGGAGGAGCAGGCCGGGGCTAGAGGGAGAGATGGAAGCGTGTGTGTGTGTGTGAGAATGAAAGAAGAGAGAGTGAAAGTGAAAGAGAGAAGGTGAGAGGGAAGTGTGTGTGGGTGTGTGTGTGTGTGTGTGTGTGTTTGAGAGACAGAGAGACAGCGCTGAAGGGAGCTGAAGTGGAACGGTGTCTATATGTGCATGCGCGCGCGTGTGTGTGTGTGTGTGTGTGTGTGTGTGTGTGGAAGAAAAAGTGACAGAGTGAGAGAGAGAGACCTATGCAAACTCCAAGCTGAGGTGAGGAATGAGTGTACAGAATGAGTGTACAGAATGAGTGTACAGAATGTCAGTATGCAGCAGACAGAGGGAGGGAAAGAGGAAGATGGAGTCACTAAGCCCCGCCCCTATCAGTCCTGACTGCAGGATCTTCCGGATCTTTCCAGCTCACTGCTCAGAGAGGCCAGACAAGTCCCGCCAATTTTTACAGTCAGCCCCTTTCAGAGCCACACCTGTCAGGAGCAGACCACTGTGCCCTCGGAGCGTCTCGCTGACGCTCCCTGTCCCGCGCCCCCCGGCTGCTACCCCGACCTACCCCGGATCTTGCTGACTACAGGGTGAGAGAAGGTGTTTTTTCAGGGGAAGGGCGGTGACGCTGGCTAATCTGCAAAGACCTCCCTTGTGCCGGTGCACAGTCCAAACAAGAAGCTTAAACACCCCCGTTTGGATGATTTGTGTCGCTATCAGAGTGGACTGTGTTTTGGGTATTCCAAACACATCCCACCATGGACATTATTCGTCTGGGAGCTGAAATTTACCTATTTTCTTTTACTTTAAAAAGACAAATCATCATTATTATTATTGTATATAGAATGCGTAGCCTGACCCTCATCATTTTAAAATTTCCCTTAGCTGTTAATGCGGTACTTTCTGCCACCCGTCTTCCCCCACCTTAATCGCACGCAGGCAGCAGGTGCCTGTTAAATCCTCCCCTGCAGTACACGAGTGCAGTGGAGGCTCAGAGAGGGAAGCGTGCTATTATCCCAGGCGCCCAGCTGCAGTGCATTCCCATACCACGGCAAGGCATGCGGTGGGCACGTGGAGTGCCCAGAATAATCTATTCTCCCAGTCCCAGCGCGGCGCGGCCTCGTAGGATCCCTGTGTGGCTTCTCATGGGGCAGTAATCATATGTGTTCCAAAAGCGGCCCACCACACCCAGACATCAATCTCCAAGCAGTTCCGCTCTGTGCCTCTGCAGTTACGCTACGGGCGCCTGTACAGTGGCACTGTATGCGTGTACAGTACTGAAGGCATGTATGATGCAACAGTGAAACACACTGCCTGGTTTTCCAAGTTGAGAACTAGTGCGAGACCGAGATTAATCTTGGGCCCGCATTAACGTTTCGATGGGGGACGTTAAGAGTGTTCTTGGGTCTGAAAACGGCTCTGGCTGGATATGTTACATTTTAGTACAATAGCAATGTGGTCTCGCCATATTTTTTACACTTTGTCCTCAAGGCTTTGCTTATGTAAGTGTTCTGTTACTCATCGTGTAAATAAAGCTCCCTGATCTGAACTGTGAATCCATGTGTTGAGCTGAACGGAGTGGGACTGGGGTGGTATGGAGGAGCTGGTCTGAGCTGGTCCGGGAGGCAGTGTGCTGGGCGTGGGGAGCAGGCCTGGCCGTCTCTCCTGGGCGCGGGGACGGGAGGGCCCGGCTCAGCCCCTGAACAGTGCTGCTGGCTGGGTGTGCCTGCGTGTGTGTGTGTGTGTGTGTGTGTGTGTGTGTGTGTGTGTGTGAGCAGCATCCTCAGTGTCCTCACAGACCCCGCGGGAGAATTTAGCCAGCACAGTCCTATCCATCAGAGAAGCAAATCCTTCTAACATCCTCCAGGAGAGAAAGAGAGAGAGAGAGAGAGAGAGAGAGAGAGAGAGAGAGAGAGAGAGAGAGATGAGGTGAATAGTGCAATAAAACACAAGGTGACAGAGAAAAAGAAAGCAAGAGATGGGTGATGACACTAAGGAGAAAGGGGCATAGGAGATCATGAAGGAATAAATTAGACTCGTCTAATTAAACTAACAATGCTGGATTTGGGAGGAAAGGGTTTTAGTACCATTCTAAACCGGGTGAAGACCTGCACCTCAGACACAGCGCGTGAAGGAGGCCTAGCGAAGAGCCCGGCTCGAGACTAGCCTCGAGACTAGAGCCGGGCGCGCGCGGCAGGACGCCACGGCATTTTTATAAGAAGCGCTTCGTCAGCGCCATGGAAACGGTAAGCAATACTACTTAAAGGCAAATCAGCCTAAACTGCGTCTTAAATGGCGAACGCGACCGAAGCGAATGTCGTCAAGAGAAAGGTAGTTAAGGACGATCCGCGAAAATAACAGCTCTTTGGCTAATTATGGTCATTTGTTTACCTCCTTCTATTAACTCGGCGATGGATGGGAGGCGGGGGGGTGACGAAGCGCACTCTTTCTGATTTGGCAGTCTCTCAATCGCCATTACTCCATGGCGCGTCTCAATGGAGTCTTTTCAGCACGCTCAAGATCATCAGGGAGGCTCTCACAGTCATTCAAAGGCTGCTGTGTGTGTGTGTGTGCGTGCGTGTGTGTGTGTGAGTGTAGGATGAAAACCGCTTTTAAAATTGATTGCTTAACACCGACGCCGTGCAGTCAAAGGTGTAGCTCACATCGAGGCCCTGTCAATACGCTGCTTTCAGCTCTCATTGAAGTGATAGATAGAGACAGAGCCAGACACAGAATAGCCTGCATTAATTGATCCGTTCTGCGTTCATCGGATCGCTGGTAGACTGGCATGCTTTTTCGAGTAGAGATATTCACTCTCTCTCAGATTTCCAAAGCTTTTTTGGGACGGGACACGGCTAAAATCCTCCTGGGCTACAGCTGGAATACAATTTACAGTGTCAAGGATTTTCACAAGGGCTATTACGACACATTTTACGTTATTGCCAGAAATCAAAGCCGTATAAGGATGAAGTTGAAAGACGTAAAAAAAACTCTGATGTAAATGTGATTTATAGTTTACCATACGCAACGACAAAGCGATTTTAAATACAGTACATGCCTGGGTGGATACAGGCGAGATTAATCTCTGTATTAGTGCGTAATAGAGCATTATCTCATGGTGTTGTAGCGTGATATGAGGATATTGTTAGCACCCAAGCGGAGGGTGCGCTTGGCTTTTACCGCTCTGTCTGGCTATGTCCAAGAACACATTTCATAAACGCGCCATTCACCAGGCCAGAATATCTACTGTGTATCAATGACACCGTTGCCCTGTACAACCTCCCCTTCACACACACACACACACACAGTTTCGAAGGTACAGAGGCGACAGAAATACGTAAATGCAGTCTGATAGAATCTGCATGGAGCCGAAATGCTAGACAGGTTGGGGCTGGGCTGCATGAGTGACACCGTGTTATGCAGACACTGGTAAGAGTAGTTCATCCACATTCTGTAACACCTTTCTCTGTTTAGCCCCTTGACATATTCTCACACACATATAGCTACAAAGTTACAGAGCTACAAACAGTAAATGAAAAGACATCAGTGTGTAATCTCAAAGCCGACGACACTGAAGGGGATTATATTATGCCAAGGCAATATATATATAAACACTACTCACAAAAAGATAGGGATATTTGGCTTTTGGGTGAAATTTATGGAAAACGCTACAGTGATATTATATCATGAAAGTAGGGCATTTATGTAGAAGCATGCAATGGTGATTTCCTCGTCCCAAACAATTTATTGAAACAAAAGCCAACAGTGGTTGGTATACCCCAACAAAAAACGTCAGTGTCTCAATAACTTGTCATGTGCCCTTGAGCATCAATTACATAGCATGTCACTCTTCTTGATGGTTCATAACTCCACCAACACCACCACCACCACCACCACCAGGCTCATCTGGCGACAGCAGTGGCTGATGCACAGCGCTCTCCTTGACGTCTCCAACATCGTTGGCGTCGCATCATTTCTGCTCAGCAGTGATCTGGTCCCTCGTCCAGCGTAAATGCTCCCTGGCCCATCCAACGGTTCCGCAGGGCCTCGTACACAATGAATCAGTGTGGGGTGTGGCCAAAGGTCGTCCACTTCTGCGCCTTTCTGCGACTCTTCCAGTCTCTGTATCTCTGTTGCAACCTGCTGTTGACACTCTGACAGTCTAAAGCTCAGTGGACACTTCCGGCTGAAAACATCCGGTCTGAAGCAATGGCGAGTTACAGTTGATCAGTTGTTTGGTGTCGTCTTGGTCTCATGGTGTCAAAATGTGAACAGCATGAGGAGGACTGTTTAAATATCAATTCTGATCCAGGAAATGTATTGGATCAAACACCTATTGTGAATATTGCCATAGTCAGTGTAAGGCTGCCCGCCAAGGATATGCCAGGGATATACACACACACACACACACACACACACACACACACACACACACACACACACACACACACACATATATATATATATATATATATATATAGTATCTGAAAAAGATAATACATAGAGATTGTAGTGAAGTACACAAAGTTTCCAGAGAAACAGGACGTTTCAGACAGAGGTCCTTCATCAGCTGTGCAAGCAAATGCTTCACACACCGATATCTCTCTTTCTCTCTCTCTCTCTCTCTCTCTCTCTTTCTCTCTTTCTCTCTCGGATACGCTTCAACACTAATGGATGCCAGTGTGTGCGTAGTCTTAGCAGGGGTTTCCACGCAAGGGTCCAGTTCAGCAACGCCGCCAGCTCTCTCCTCTCCTCACTTCCAGCCGGACGTGTGAATCTGAGGATGGTCATCATGCTTTAGGGAAGAAGCCCTCAAGTGCAGCGACAGTCTCCCGGGACAGCTGAGGGGACGCCAGTGAAGGCCACGTCCAGAATGATTCTTCAGCGGTGGAGAGTTATGGGTCGGTGGGTTGGTGGGGGTATTAGCATAGCCCTGCCACCAGCAGGGACTCGGTGGGAGATCTCATGGAAGATCTCACCACACTTCCATGTCATAGATTACGCAGAGTACCACGACCCCCGAGCCAGACGTGACCTGTCTACCCCGAGCCAGACGCATGACCTGTCTACCCCGAGCCAGATGCATGACCTTTCTACTCCGAGCCAGACACGTGACCTGTCTACCCCAGCCAGACATGTGACCTGTCTACCCCAGCCAGATACGTGACCTGTCTACCCCAGCCAGACACGTGACCTGTCCACCCCAGCCAGACACGTGACCTGTCTTCTAGGCTTTCGGCTGATTCTCCACTGGCTGCAGGATTTGTGCCATTATCCATTATACCAGCTTCTCCATAAAGTGGAATGTGCTTAATATTTAAAAATGGCCTATAAATGTATGGTTGGAAAACCCCTAAACCAAACTAATAACATGATTAGCATATTTTAATTATCTCCACACTTACAAGTACCACCATCAACACACACACACACACAAAATCAAGATTACTACCAAAACCTCAAACATTAACGACCTCCAATGAAATCAACAACAGATGGGGGTTAGGAGTTGAAGACACTTACCCGTGGGACTATTGGCAACACATGGACTTATGGATTTGCGTTATGTGCTGTAGCATCTGCGCTAATCCCTGCTTTGCGATTAGCGTGAGTGTAATGAGGCTGGAAGTGAGCCGTAAGAATATCTGATGGCAGACGGATCTCCCGGGCCGCACAACTGTGCCGAACACACACCGCTGGGACAACACACCGAGGACACCAGACGCACGCGCGTGTGTGTGTGGGTGGATGCGAGTCTGTGTAGGTGTGTGTTTGTGTGGGTGTGTAGGGGTGCGTGGGTGTGTGTGTGTGTGTGTGTGTGTGGGTAGGTGTGGATGGTATATCTGTATTTTTTCTTTGACTGTGAAAGCTGGTGGGCTGTGGTAGTTATCTGTGGAAATATGACAGAGAAAAAGAGAAAGCCAGAGTGAAAAAGAACTGGGCAGTGAGATTAAAGAGGAAGCAAAAGTGAAAACTGATAAAGAAGAGTGTGTGTGTGAGAGAGAGAGAACGCTACCTATCTGGGTCCTGGCTGTAAAGGGCAGTCCAGTTAGTGTCAGACTTCATTCTTTATTTTATTTGCCATCTCTGAGTGAGCAGGACCACAGACAATGCCCCCCCCACACACACGCGCACACACACACACGCATGTTTGTGCATGTGTGCCTCCGACCGCACGCCTCACACTGGCTGAATTGAGCTTCATCATACTGCCTCTTTATCCACGCGCGGCCCGACGTAAACACTGCAGCGCCCACCGACTCCTGCGGGGGGAGCCAGCGCTTCTGGGGGCTGAACAAGCAGCCTTGTGTTGGAGAAGGAGATGGTTCTGGGGGGTGAGGGGGGGGGGCGTGCAGGTGGAGCAAAGGGCGGAGCCAGGATGTGGCTTGGCAGCTGCTGGGAAGGCCAGACATCCCTGATGGAGGTAATAAACAAGATTCCAGAGCAACAACAACAACAACAGTTACGGCTGCTTGTAAATTGGACGTAATGTCGTATCATGATTATGTTGCTATATGCTGCGACTGTGATGGGTTGTGCCCTATATTAAACCCACTGGTGGATACAGGTACGTAGTATGACATTGTTCTTCTCAGTATTATGACGGCTACTGTTGGGTTTGCTGGGTCATACGAATGCCTTGCTTTATCGAAGCAACCACAGAGCATTCAAAGAAGGATCGAAGTCTTGGTGTAGTTGTGGATGACCAGTTATCGTTCTCAACCCATGTTGCAAACCTGACTCGGTCATGCAGATTTCTCCTTTACAACATTCGGAGAATTCGACCTTTTCTGTCTAGCGAGACTACTCAAGTGCTTGTTCAGTCTCTTGTCATTTCAAGACTTGACTACTGCAACTCACTCCTGGCTGGTCTTCCTATGCGTACCATCAGGCCCTTGCAACTGATCCAGAACTCGGCGGCTCGACTTGTCTTCAATGTTCCTAAGTTCAGCCATGTTACTCCTCTGCTGCGCTCTCTTCACTGGCTTCCTGTAGCTGCCCGCATCAGATATAAAACCCTGATGCTGGCCTACAAGGCTAAGAATGGACCAGCACCTCCATACATGGTGGCAATGGTCAAATCCCGATCTGTACCCAGAGCTCTTCGAGCTTCAAGCACAGCTCGGCTTGACCCACCATCTCTCAGGACATGCGGAAAACATGCATCCAGACTTTTTTCAGTTCTGGCACCTCAGTGGTGGAACGAACTTCCACTGAGTGTCCGAATGGCAGAGTCTCTTGCTGTTTTTAAGCGAAGACTGAAGACACATCTGTTTCAAGAGCACTTAAATTAAATTTTACTACACTAGCATGTATTAAATATTTGTGACTGTAATGACTTTTCTTGCTTTTATCTGTAGGGTTTTCTCAGTATATATTTGAGTATATCTAGGCGTCCATACTGACTGTATCTAATAATATCTTTGCTTAAAGTTTCTTCCTGATTTTAGCCTATACTAACTAGCTAGAGATTTTGTTCTGAGTAAAACAATGAAGCACTTTTTGTAAGTCGCTCTGGATAAGGGCGTCTGCTAAATGCCGTAAATGTAAATGTAAATGAAATGTAAATGATCTCAGGTTGGTCTGTATTGCATTAGATTATTATTATTATTATTATTATTATTATTATTATTATTGGCCAAGCTCAGGTTTTGGCTCAGGTTAGAAACTGTTCTTTTTGTTCCTGTGGCACTGCCATGTCACTGAAATAAACACCGCAATTTCTATTTTTCTGTTTCTTTTTTTATTTTTCTATAATTCTTCATTTAATCATTTCAATTTCTTTTAATCTCAATTTTATGTCCTTAATCTCTGTTTTGAATTTTCAATTTCAATACGTTTTGTAATGTTTTTACTGTATTTCTTGGTGAGACCTTCCCTAGGTGACACATCTCAGGCTGTAATAAGCGTTTTCTATTAGTGTGTGAAGCAGCATCATTATTATTATTATCGTTGTTGTCGTTATTACTACTACTACTACTATTGCAATAACACAATACTACAATAATGAATAATCAAATATATGTCGTTACATAAGTTCCTTCGGCTCACAGCCAGATTTAGAACGCCAGACAAACATGATCCAGTGCTACAGGTAAATGCTAAAAAAAAAAAGAAAAAAAAAACCACACATATAAATAAATAAAAGTGTGCTGCGATCCTCCTGCAGCAAAACAGAAAGGAGGAATGAGTCCAGGCGACAGGGGAGTAGGCGTTAGAGGGCATCTGAGGCTGACACACACACACACACACACACAGGGAAACAACACTAACCACAGTTATGCTAATGCTAAGTGCGACGGTGCCCCTGTTTCCTGCATCACCACCAGTGGTGACGGGCCCCTATTGTAATGCCAGGCTTACACAATGATTACCTCATTTTTTATGGGCATGTTTACAAAAGGCATAAAGGGAAGGGGGAAGAAAACAGCGGCACTAACGAAATGAGCTGCTCCAGGATAACTGACCGCTCAGCAGTCTGTAGCCGTCTGCACGAAGCCACCGGAACTGGAGAAATAGACTCGCTCTATATGTCCTCCGGTACGATAAAAGAAAACGACTCGCGGGGCCTCTCCAAACCTGATGAAGTCATCGCGGGCCCTAAAAAAACACGCACACTCGCGCACACGTGCAAAAAAAATAGAAAATGCCTTGATTGAACCTGCCTCATTAGCGGAGTGCGCTGTGGAAACACGGGCGATAACCATCAGCTCAACGCGGAGAAACGAGTCGATAGCTGCCGGTTTGAACCACTGTGCAGCAACATGAAATGACCATCTGTGCCTCTGCAGGAGCCTGGAAACGTGGAAAAAATCCCCAAAACCTCAGATCCTCGCTGGTGGCTGCAGGAACACCACGCACGGCGGCACGAACACACGTCTCTTCTCGCACGGGGTCATGCGGAGGATGTTCTAACAGGCCCGCTCCCCTGGTGCGGTGGGCTGGCGCTGGTGGGCCACGTATGGAACTGATAAGTGGCCTGGTGGTTTCACTGGGATGGATTTCAGCCAGTGTTACCAGTGACCAAAAGCCTCTTACACCAAGACGGCTCAAGCCCTGGTTCAGAATACATAATTATGCAGATTCACAGATGAAAAGCTTGAGTATTAGCCAATAGCTGTAGGCACAATAATACACACTTAGTTCCACTGTGAAATTAATGAACGAATGAACAAATGAAGGAATGAATGAACAGAAACCTTCCAACGACTCTGTGTGGACGGCCATGCAGCGCTGTGGCAGGTTTCATACAGCCAAACCAACAGTCTTGGCCAACTACTGTCGTGACAACACACACGCAGTCAGACAGGTGTGTGTGTGTGTGTGTGTGTGTGACCTCCGTCTCCCTGGAGCTCTCCAGTCTCCATCGCTGCACGCCAGCTAGCAGTGTGAGCCCCCCAACCCCCCCCCCCCACCCGATCGCTACACCGCTGCCTCAGACGGCGCAAACGACACGTGCGGTGACTACGCGGCCGTGCGGCCACCAGGGGGAGCTGTCTGGGCTCTGCGGGAGCCGCCCCGCCCCACTGCGCCCGTTAGGACAGTCCTAATCTGAGCCCTGGTGTGGCACTCGCCCGTGTAGGCGGAGCTTAGCAGCACTAACGCTAGAGGTGGGATGTGTCGCGCAACCTGATACCATCGCCGCGGTCAGGAACAACGTGCCACCTGAGGACCAGCTCCATCCTGACTGACAGGACGGGGGAGAACATTCTCACACACACACACACATACACACACACACACTGTGGAAACGCTGCTATTCGAAAACCTCTGTTGCCGCTTGACTAAAAAATGGCCAGATGTGACAGTTCCTGCCTGAAGGTTTAATAATATTTCTGTCTGCAAAGTTTCTTTTCTCTTTGCTTTTATTATTTTTTTTGTTCTTTCAACTGGTGTTTGAGCACTGGTGATGTGGCTCTCCTGCCGGGAGTCAGTGTGTGTGTGTGTGTGTGCGCGCGAGTGTGTGTCATACAGTAGAGGAATGTGTGTGACACATCGCACTCAGGCAAGCAAGGACTGTGTGCGTGTTTGTGTGTGTGTGTGTGTGTGCGTGCGTGCGTGCGTGCGTGCGTGTGCGTGCCAAATTACACTCCTGCTTCCACCTCGGTCTAATGAGGGAGGAGGTCACACAGAACAAAGACTTTATGCTGATAGGATACGTTAAACGTATGTAGCAACACCTGCAACCAAAGTGATGAGACCTGGGGGGGCCGGCGGTATCTGACACTCAGCAGCGGATCCGTTTCAATCAGCAGCTACTCGCACTCAAACGTCAAAACCCATGCGAACACGTGCCACTTCTGCAGCCTGACCCACTAATGCAAACAGTGGGGGCTGCATATCAATTATCCCTTTGTTGTTTGTGGTTTAAATCCTTTGTGCAATTTTTAGGACCATCGTTTGTGTTGGAGGCTGTTGGGAAATTTCCACTAGAGATGCCACAAAGCCGGTTATTCACGGGAATTATCCTCTCAATCAGTTTCAGTGGACTGCAAACAGGCCATTCTGTCAGCTCACATGAAAACCCATCAGTCTCAAAGCTTCGTTTCACTTCCCTCTCATTTCTAATACTGTAAACACACACACACACTCACAATCTGCTCACCCTCCATCAGTGGACTTCCCGGATCTATTTGGAGGATGTTCTTGAACCTCCACACAGCCCCAAATCCAGCCTTGCCCCCCAAAAACCCCCCACATGCAAAAACACCCAGGCGTACTAACCACATTCTAGTCAAATAAGCTGGATAAATACAGTCAAACACCCATCGCCATAAGCAGAAAGAACCAGAAACTTCTGCTGTTGCCAAAAAACCGTGTTGCAGACATCTTGCAACAGCAAGGTTGTGAAAGCAGTGCATGGCCATGAAATAAAAGTGACAGGCAGACAAAGATCCAGATCAATACAGAAGAGCTACACCACCTGTCCTCCACCACCTCCACCTGCCTAAAGAGGACAGAGATGGCCCTGGATCCCACCTACAACACTGGCAGAACACACAAATGCTCCCCACTTTAAGGCCTGCTGAGAGGGCCAGGGACTCCATGAAAGCATCTGGCTTTATATGGTGTCATTTGATATGTTTTGATACTTGTTACCTTCAAGTCAGCACCAAAATGATACCTTTGGTATCAAAAGGTTTTTTTTTCAGTTTTTACTTTGAATGAGAGCATGTATAATAAAAAATATTTAAATTGGGGGGTGGGGGGGTTGGGGGGTTGTGTGTGGGTTCACATACGCAACCATTAAAGACAGAAGATTCCACAGAAACGTCCACAACTTGGTATTTTCGACAGACATTTGCATATTCTAAATGTAAGTAAGCGTGACAAGCCCAAATTGCAAGATAAGAGCACAGGACACTTCAAACGGAGCAGTCTGCCAAGGTCACAAAGTTACACAACCTAGGGAATCCCTGAGTGCTTCTGACTGTGCACTTTTGATCATCGTCATGGGAAACCACGCATCTCTGTGACAAAGTCACTGTGCTCTTTGATACCATCACTGTGCTTGTCAAGTTCACAGTGATGGTAAAATAAAGCAAGCTGGCTACTTTTGATTTTTAGCATATGTAAGCAGACGAGCCGTTAGCCGTTAGCCGTGTCCCGTCTGCGGACGCGGGGTGCTTCACCCGGCAGGCCGATGAGTGATCACCTCATGGGACAGCGAGGGAGTGTCGTTTCATCAGTAAGGACCATCCTTACCTGTTGCCTTAGAAATTAAAAGTGTCATTTCTCATACGGCCGAAACCTCTGCAGTTTCATTTGAGCGGCGCGCGCTTGTTCGATCGTGCGTGACTTTCTGCGTTTCGTTAGGTCTAACGTGTCTCCAGGCTTTGCCAGTTAGCATCTGGTTCTGGAACGCACAGCCACACTGGAACTCTCCACCATCCGTTTGATTCCACGATTATCTGTTGTTGCTCTGGGTGTGGCAGGGAGCCAATCAGAAGCAACATTAAAACAGCAGGTTTGACTCGGCGCCAATTTTGTGCTGACCTGTGAATCTGATGCTTTTACAACCAAGACCTGATTTCAGTCAAAAATATATACTATAAATATTTTGTCCAGAATGAAATATACCAAATGACGTATTTAATGTCGTCTGGATCTTGATGTTCAGCGTCCAGCCTTCGACAAAAGACACAACAAAATAAGTATCAATTTCGTACAAGGACTCTGCTGGACAGATTGTCCTCTCTGGTCCCCCACCCCCACAACAGTAGAGATCGCATTTCTCTATTTCATTGTTCCGTAGTTTCTGGATGATGAAGGGGCTGTTGGGAACTGTGATGCTTCCACACTTATCCGCCTATGTTCTCGCCCGCCCTCCCCGTTCGTCGGCTCAAACGCCCGCCCACCCTGACCGCGAGCTCACAGACCCGCCTCATCCACTCCTCGGCAAGTCGGCCGAGGACGTCAGGGCAAAAGAGTGGAAACTGTTGAGACGCCGCAAGCCCCTGCTCTAAGCTGCTGGCAATCCTGTTTACAAGCACAAGCAACCCCTGTGGAGGTGACAAACAACAAAGAACGCGAGACTCGGAGAGGGAGGGAGGGAGGGAGAGAGGGAGGGAAAGAGAGATCCAAGGCAAAAGACAGAGAACACCAAGATAAAGAAAGAAGACTGAACCGGCCAGAGAGACAAACAAAGAGAAAGAAGGAAAACGGAGAAAGAGCGAAAGAGGTTCAGTGGAGGAAGGTCCGCAGCTGGGCACTCAAACGTCGCCCTGTCCACCTGAGGTCAAATGGTCCTCCTGAGGTCACCCTGTCCACCTGAGGTCTCCCTGTCCACCTGAGGTCAAATGGTCCACCTGAGGTCTCCCTGTCCACCTGAGGTCAAATGGTCCACCTGAGGTCTCCCTGTCCACCTGAGGTCACCCTGTCCACCTGAGGTCAAATGATCCACCTGAGGTCAAATGGTCCACCTGTCAAAGGTCCACCACCCTGTCCACCTGAGGTCTCCCTGTCCACCTGAGGTCAAATGGTCCACCTGAGGTCTCCCTGTCCACCTGAGGTCACCCTGTCCACCTGAGGTCACCCTGTCCACCTGAGGTCAAATGATCCACCTGAGGTCTCCCTGTCCACCTGAGGTCAAATGGTCCACCTGAGGTCAAATGGTCCACCTGAGGTCACCCTGTCCACCTGAGGTCTCCCTGTCCACCTGAGGTCACCCTGTCCACCTGAGGTCACCCTGTCCACCTGAGGTCGCCCTGTCCACCTGAGGCCTCCCTGTCCACCTGAGGACTCCTCCCCATTGGTGTGGCTGTGAGAACATCCGTGACCTGGCACCGTGACCTGGCACAGGTGGAGGAGCACGCCGTCCCCATGGACAGCCCTGTGTAACGCTGGCAACTTGGCTAATGGGAAACAACTAGAGTCTGTAACAGTCCTGCCAGAAACACTGAGATCCTGCTGGTCTAAAATATTAGCATTCGTAGTCGCCGCGGTGACGCACCTCAGACCAAATGACTCTGAATGATCACGTCTGATGGCTACATGGTGCAGTCACGAGGACTCTGCAGACATATTTACAAAAGAAGTGATAATACTGTTGTCTTGACACCCGGACAGCGGACAGGGTAGCAGAGCCAGCCGAGGACGCCGCACCTGTAACCGCAGCGACAGAACCCATGGCGATGGGGCCCTGACCCCTCCCCCGTCTGTCTACATTTCCTCAAGACGTGTGGTGTCTATGATCAAAGCTGGGATAACCCAAACAAAAGAGCGCACGCACTTCAAAGGACACCATGTCAATATGACACTGCATGGTAAATGTTGCCCGCTAATTATGGGATGTGCGATGGGAAAGCCATATTTTGAGCACTCACTGTGAAATGGTACGTGGTTTCACTTTTTTTTTATGAAGTGAAAAGGGGGAAATAGGACATTTTTAATTTTGAAATTCGAAGCAGCTCAGGGTGTCAGTGAAACACTAGGTCCTTAATGTCCATTAATTGTTCAACACTTTGAACTTTCCTTCAAAGAAATGAAAGACGATTGGTTTGGTTTCTGCATGTTGTCAGCCAAACCTTTCAAATACAGATTACAGTCAACCATTAAAAATAAATATCTGGTTACTTTTTTAACAAGGAATCAAGTGAGTGGGAGACAACGGTAGGCCTGTAAGCAATGCGGAAATATTAATTTGAGTAAGTACAGTTTAGTTAAATAGCTCTGGAAAAAAAGATGACAGGCATTGGAATATCTCGTGGCTCTGCGACCTAAGGACATGGTCATTTCGGTCAAAGCTTATGACACCGAAAGCACACTATAAAAACATGCGCTTGATAGGATCATCATGATCTTGTGTCTTCTAGTTGATGATGTTGACTGTAACCGCTTGAGACACAGTACCATAAAGTATACAATATTGTTTGTAAGGAGAGAAATGTTCATTGTGGTATGACACGCACAACGGCACAAGCCGTATGAAGTCGAGTTACAACAAAGAAGCATCCTATTTCACAGCTGTTTCATCGCACAACCTAGCCCGGTTGGAATACTGTGGAAATGCAGCAAAACGTAAGCTAGACTATACGCGCAAAAAAAATCCCTTATTAATCAAGAAGGCCCGTTATCACGGGCTGAATAGAGGCGCACTAAACCGAATGAATGGCACGGTATGGACAGTATTTCCGTTCGAGCTAAAAAAAGAAATTCGGGCTTACCGGCTGCTGTTTGTGTCGAATAGCTGCTTTCCCGAGCAGAGGCTGGTGATGCCTTCTCTGGAAGCCGCTTTTCGGATACTCGTTATAGGCTTTGTTGATACCGATTCGGTCCCTCTTCTCTCTGCCGTTGCCGCCGTCTTCCCCGTCTTCACCGGAGTCCAGGCTACTGAAGTTCCATACGATAAGTGTTTGGACCAGTAAGACCGTAAGAGCAGCTATTAACGCCGACCGCGAACGGCGAGCCAACTTACGCGCACACAGACTGCCGACCATCTTCACTCTAAAGCGGCGAGCAGCCACTGCCGAGTGCCGACAGTGGGCTTTGTGGCTCAGCGTCGCGAAAAGGAGCGTGGAGAGAGAGAGAGAGAGAGAGAGAGAGAGAGGAGGGGGAGGCTGGCGACGGCGTTAGATGAGGAGAGCGAGGGGCTTGAAAAGGACGAAGAGCCCCCGCGCGGAGATGCGCGCGAATTACACCGGAGATTTGATACTGAGTGAGCTCTCCTCGCCAGAAGGCAAATAATTGATAATATGACGCCTCGTCAATAAAACGGACATTGTGTGATTGGCGGTAAATTTGACTGCATATGTAATTTATCTCTATGCATTTTAGAATTTTCCATCCTGCGTTTCTTGGCGGACTGGATAAATGCGGAGTAACTGTCCGCCCTTTGGGCCCTGTTTATGGGGTTTTATTCTTGCAAAATGTTTGTTTGACAAGAGCTATGCGCTTCTCGAGGAAGATAGCCTATACTGTTGTGTGTGTGTGTGCGCGTGTGTGTGTGTCTTTAAGTAACCTGCTCCTCACCTCAGGGCAAAAGCGAATGATGGATGACAAACCCATGTTCCAGTGGGTCTGAGTTTTCCCCAGTGTACAGCCACTGGTCCAACAGCTGCTAATTGTTGCTATAAACACATCAGAATCCAAAAAGAAAAGTGAGGACCAACCTATCAAGCCACCAGAATGGCTTCAGCACTCGAACAGGAGGGAAACACAGCCTACATTATTTTTTAATCAAGAGAGAAAACATCTCTCATCCAGCCCTAAGCGGCAAGGCGACTTGGTTTCCATGGGAATAAAGCCTGTCCTTTTCTCTCCTGTGCCAGTTCAGACAGGAAGGGAGTGAGAGGACCAGAATGTGTACACGGTTCTTCTTAGACATATCGGAAGTTTGGTGTGAGTGTGACAACCGAGGGATTCGGAGCAAAGCCCCACACACAGCGTTGCTGCAGACCTGCTGCAGAGCAACAGTAACATGATCAAACGCTCTTCCCAGCGTTGTGCAACAGCCCTGAACTGTATTTGGTGGTGGTAGTGGTGGTGGGGGGGGGGGGGGGGTCACAGGAACCAGTTCCCAACTAGAGCTGTGTGGGGTGGAAGCTGAAGGGGGGAGCATAGCCTAGGAATTTGTCCCCTGGGGTGCATCTTCTCTTCACACGCCTCTCCTACACAGAGCAGAACCACAGATAGTCACTCCTCACTCCCCACCCTTCTGCTCTGAAGAGCAGACCCTGTTGGAAGCACACTCTCTCTCTCTCTGTCTGTCTTTGTCTCCCTCTGTCTGACTGTCTTTCTCTCTCTTCATCTTGTTTCTGGCTTGTAGTGGTAACAAACAGCCCCCCCCCCCACTCCCCCTAGGCATCAGCTGCCTGATCAAATGGGCTCACCGGATTGTGTAAGGCACACTGTTCAGTTTCACCAGGGTTTAAGGAAAGCATTCCATCATCCTCTTTTTAAGCACCCAGTGGCCTCTTTCTCGGCAAGGCGCGACGCGCACTCGCGTTTAGTCCACCTCCGCAGCTCTCTTTAGCACTCGCGCGCTCTTAAGGCTGCGAGAAGCGTTCCGATATGTCATGCTAATGAGATCGCTCCTGTGAAGAGGAAAAAAAAACACCCTACAGATCAGTGAGTCTCATCAGCCGTTACGCATGTGAAACCTGCCAGCTCGTTTTTAGTTCTGCTGTCATTAAGAACATCAAAAATAAATAAATAAAAAGGGGGACGCGATGCGCAGACGGGGAAACGGAGGTCAAAGTTCACCCAGTCAGGACGGCAGGAGGAATGCCCATAATCATAAAGTGTCTTCCTAACTGGACCCTGCCCGGGTCTGAGGTGCTGTGACCCGTCTCGGCAGTGTAAGCATTCCCAGGTGTCAGTCCTTATGAATGTTGTTGGTCCTCAATGCCAGAGTCACTTCCAGCCTTAATTTAACACACGTGGTTCTAATGTTGAGATACGAGATACAGTTCAACAGGGCTGCACGGTGCTTCACAAATTATTTTTTTCCCCGCATTATTAATATATTTAGTTATATCGACAATTTGAATGTGGGGGTCTGTTGGATAACATTTGGTGGGGTTTTCAAGGACTTTTGACTTAACTTTCTCTTCTTGCGATCCCTCAGACAGCCATATGAATACTTCCCTCAAATGTACAGGCATGTCTCATATTAATAATGTGTTTGATTTATAAAGTGCCTTTCCAGAGGTCATGGTAACTGAACGTGTCAGTGGTGACAGTGTCAGTGGTGACAGTGAACACCCAGTCAACACGAAGTCAACAACACACACACACACTACAGACAACAACAGACAACAAAACTGCTAAAGTTATGAGGTAGTGACAGATGAAGAGTGGACAGTGAAGGGAGAAGCCTTTAGTGTTAGTGTAGGGCCTTTAGTGTTAGTGTAGTGGCTAGTGTTAGTGTAGGGGTTAGTGTTAGTGTAGGGTTAGTGTTAGTGTAGGGGTTAGTGTTAGTGTAGGGTTAGTGTTAGTGTAGGGGTTAGTGTTAGTGTAGGGGTTAGTGTTAGTGTAGTGGTTAGTGTTAGTGTAGGGGTTAGTGTTAGTGTAGGGGTTAGTGTTAGTGTAGGTGTTAGTGTAGGGGTTAGTGTTAGTGTAGGGGTTAGTGTTAGTGTAGGGTTAGTGTTAGTGTAGGGGTTAGTGTTAGTGTAGGGGTTAGTGTTAGTGTAGGGGTTAGTGTTAGTGTAGGGGTTAGTGTTAGTGTAGGGGTTAGTGTTAGTGTAGGGTTAGTGTTAGTGTAGGTGTTAGTGTTAGTGTAGGGTTTAGTGTTAGTGTAGGTGTTAGTGTAGGGGTTAGTGTTAGTGTAGGTGTTAGTGTTAGTGTAGGGGGTTAGTGTTAGTGTAGGGGTTAGTGTTAGTGTAGTGGTTAGTGTTAGTGTTAGTGTTAGTGTAGTGTGTAGGGGTTAGTGTTAGTGTAGTGGTTAGTGTTAGTGTAGGTGTGTTAGTGTAGGGGTTAGTGTAGGTGTTAGTGTTAGTGTAGTGGTTAGTGTTAGTGTAGGGGGTTAGTGTTAGTGAAGGGGTTAGTGTTAGTGTAGGGGTTAGTGTTAGTGTAGGGGGTTAGTGTTAGTGTATTGGCCATGGTACCTAAAGACCCTTTGCCCAGGAAGAGAGTCTGGTGTGCAGAGCACCTAATATCCCTGTGCCCGAGGAGCTGAGTGTACACAGGATATATAGATGAAAGAGAGGAACTAAATTGCATGGGAGGGATAGCTTTAACATCTTAAAGTTAATGAGTAGTAGCGTTAAGCTTTAAGTGAGTGCATAAATTAATTAGCAGCCAGTGTAAATGATGTAAGGTGGGTGTGATTTGCTCTGGATGTTTGCTAAGAGTGAACAGCCTAGTGTCCGAACTCCGAGTACACTGAACTCAGTTTATTCTTCTTGAAGGACGACTAGTGCAAGGAGACTGGAAGGCCCTGCAGTAACCCAGCCGAGAGGCAGTAAAGGCATGGCTGACTCATGTGGCCCAAGATTCCTTACGATGGGTCTCAGCAGGAAAAACAGGACAGTCATGACAGCGTGGCCCCTTTATGACTCACAATAGCAGTCCGCGTTTGGCCAGAGAGCGGAACATCGGGGGAGACGTGGCTCTGTGCAAACCTTACACGGGAGCCACGACTCCAGACAAAATGCAGAACCACACAGTTTGAATACAACGTGGGATCAGATGTGCATGTGATGGATTCTCAGAGGAAGGAGCCCAGGTGTGTGTGTGTGTGTGTGTGTGTGTGTGTGTGCCAGCTCACATCACAGAGCCCAGCTCCACGTTTTTCCATGTCCACCACGGTAGTCCTGTCCGAAGGCGGTGTGTGAGGTGTGTGAGATGAAGGGTTTGGTCAGGTGAGCTGTGCAAGGCCATAACTCAGGCTCTGTCCTCAGGGCCTCGTGTGTCCTGATTGATGACATCACACAGCAAGCCCTGCCTTGGCCGTGTCACCGACCTTGACCCCACACACACCAACCTCTCATCAGTCACACAGTTCTGTCTGCACACATCCGTCAGCGCTCACACACACACACACACACACACATACGCACACTGCTCACACTGGGCCCAGACATATATCTTGTGAACACAGACAGATTGACCTCTCTCTTCCACCAAGTCATTTTTAGCCTCAGATTGATCGCTTGAATAATGTAGTCCCCGTTAATTAACCTCTACAAATTGTTTCCTCTTGAGCTCATCTTACCTGTGACATTACAACGGCTCACCATGTGCAGATTTTAATGTTGTTTTTTTTTTATTTTATGTTTTTAGGGGGAGCGGACATGTTCCTTCTTGACACTGTGCTGAGATGTGCCAGATGCAGTAACAACATTTCTATTAATAAAAAAAAAAATGCTAGATGCTGCCAGGTAGGTGTAAGTCAAACCAAGAGCACAAGTGACACCTGCCCGGCCCTCAGCTCACCTCTCGCCTCCCACCTCTCGCCTCTCGCCCTGCCGTTCTCCCAGGTGTGCGCCCTTGCGCCTGCGTGACCCCGCACAGCTGCCGTAGCAACCACCGCCGTCCCCCGCACACACGCTCCACTGGAGCTCTCAATTCTCGGGGCATCCGCAGCAAGGTTGCCCTACTCCCACCGCCGCCCGGCCTCTTCCCCGCCCTACCCCTGCCCGGCCCCTCCCCCACCTGCCCTGCTCCGCCCAGCCCCTCCCCCGTCTGGACCCTCCCCCGCTCATCCCCGGCCCCTCCCCTGCCCGGAACCTCGTTAGGGAGGTAAAAATATGACGCTAAGAACCGGGCGAGTTGTTTCCCCAAAGGTTGCAAGGGTCAGCAGAGCGGGTGCAAGCAATTAAACAACCATCATCAACCTCGCTTACTAACGATCTGACCCCACACAGATAGATGGAGGGAGAAGGAAAGAAAAGGACGGTATGTGGGGGGGCATAGCGATAACCCCACCCAACCTCACTGCAGTGTTTTTATTTTGCTAGGTCAGCAAACAGGCAGGAAGTGCTAATGGGTCACGGGGGGTCGATTATACAGCAGGGCAGGGTTAGTAAGGCAGGTCACGGCTTGCTGCTCAATCAGACTCTTCCCGTTCATCCGGGTGGAGAATCTCCACCTCGACTGTACGCACCAATAAGATTCCGTTCCCATTCACACACGTTTTCCCGCCACTGGGGGTGTCAAACCCCTCCCCTGTTTGCACTTCCTGTCCAGGCTGCCTGCGCTGGACGTGTGGACTGTGCGGGTCGATGGTCCGGGGAAATGCCAACTGCAGTCAGTGCATCGCACCTCTTTAAAGACGAGTCAATAGAGGCGAGCGCAGGGGCATCAGGGCCGAATCCACCGCACACCCAGGACAGCCGTGCCGACGGAGGAGCCATCGATGCCTCTTACCCCGCCATTTGTCACTTCCTGTCAGCACAAGGGCGCAGACAGGGCCGAGCGCTCGTACGCCCAGACTCCCGCCACCAGGCCTGTTCGTGGCGACCGCATGGAGTCCAAAACTCCTAAATTCCCTAAATGGGAATTGGGGTTATTAGTGATGTGCTCGTGTCTCTCCGCCCCTCCCCCATCCCGAGGGCGGC